>JAVANC010000010.1:4507942-5107942 GCA_033319125.1 Parnassius glacialis
GGAATTGCTAACTCTTGTGAGACGAATTACTGGTATTACTAACTTGTGCTTGTTCCTAGTATTTACAGAATGAGTGTCACTGTTTTCAATAAAACTATTTTCATTTTTGAATAGAAAGCAACAACCGTATATGTATATGTTATTTTAATGATATTCTGATCTTTACCAATAAGTTATTGAATTATTCTTCTGCCGTCGCCAAATTATTACTTAAACAAAATGTAAATGCGTGTACAAAGAATTTTACATTTACATAATGTATCAAAAGATATTGTAAAATATTTGAAAACTATTGATATTAAGAAAACTGCAGATCTATGGGGGATTTCCGTTAAAGTTATTGTATCTATTATAAATACAATCGCGTCTCATTTAGCTATTACTTTTAATACTAGTATCGAATCTGATATGTTTCCTGATTTGAATAAGGCAAAGCAATACTTTTATTTAAATCTGGTAGTACATTAGACCCCGCCAATTTTAGACCTATTTCTGTACTACCAACACTTACAAAGATTTTTGAAAAAATATTCTTGATCGAATGTTAATTTTTTTAATATAAATAATTTACTTCTTAAAAATCAATTTGGTTTCACAAGGGGTCACTCAACAACTGAGGTCAATGTGGAGCTGATTAAATGTATCTTTAATGCATATGAGAATTCACAGGATGCTTTGGGTATATCCTGTGACCTATAAAAGGCTTTCGATTGTGTTCACCATGAAACATTAATCAGGAAACTTCAATACTATGGTGTAAGAAGCGATGCTCTTAAATTAATTATTACATATTTAGGTAACAGAACGAAAAAGTTGTCACTAACAGTATGATGTCTTCCGGGTCGATGGTACAAATGGGCGTGCCTCAAGGCTCAATTCTCGGCCCCTTTCTGCTTCTTGTATACATTAAGGACTTACTTTATATAGTAATAAATAATCATGATATAGTATTATTTGCTAATTTTCAAATTAAGACGACAATTACTAAAATATGACGAAGTAAATAATGCTATATCTAAATTAGTAAATTGGTTCAATGTTCACAATTTGCATTTAAATGGTACTAAAACGAAATGTATAAAATTCATTTCTCCAAATGTCAAACAAATAAATACTAATGTAATTATATATAAGAAGGAACTGAGTCTTTTCGATACCAAAAATTTCTTGGAAGCACACTAAACGCGATGCTTCAATGGAGCCCACATACATCAAAACTAGCAAGCAGACTTAGTTTTGCAGCATATGCTATAAAAAGGATTAGAAATCTTACTTGCGTTGAAACAGCTAGACTAGTTTACTTTAGATATTTCCATAGCATATTGTCGTATGGTATTTTGCTATGGGGACACTGAACCTAAGTATACAATGGCATGGTTGACAGTACTATCGTGTATTTTGTATACTGTGTCAACCCAAGATAATATAATTGGCAGCATTCTTCGTTCTGCAGTGTCGTGACTATATTTTGCTGGAAATTGTACTTACCATTGTCGGACTGAGTGGCATCAGGGTGTAACATGATGTCAATCCGTCTGAAATGTTGGTGTACTGGGGTTTTGGAGTCCTCGAATATGATCAATATCGAGCAATTTGACCTATAGGTCAAATTGACATATTGACATCATGTTACACCCTGATGCCACTCAGTCCTCGGCACGGCCTCATTTTGACTCGGATGTTTGGAGGAATGCATTACTTATTACAGCTTGAAGCTTACTTGTGCCTTACGAAACACAGTTCCAGCTTTGATTTTGGAGTTACCCTTCTCCTAGACAGGTTGCAAACCAATGCTGTTACGCCTATCTCGCCGAATTACACAAGTCAAAGTTAACCAACCGATGCTACAGACTCAAACAATTCGACCTCTATATAATTATCGAGGACTGCAAAAACCCCAGTACACAGAAATTTCAGACAGACTGGAGCAACCGAGTTTATGATCACCGTCTTATTTTTGGTTAACTCGCATTCTCATTCACTCAGCAAGTCCTTTCATTATATACCCATATTGTAGGAAAGCATAAAAAACGTGGTCCGCCATCTTTAGAAGTCCGCCAAATTGGATTTAGAGTGACGTCACTTTATTTTTTAAGTTACACTAAGCAAGTCCTTTCATTTGAAAGCCATTCTGTAGGAGTGCATTAAAAATATCTAGTCCGCCATCTTGGGTGTTTCGCCAATTTGGATTTAGAATGACGTCACACAGCTAATCATGCATTGTCACCCAAACTTAACGTGTATACGAAATTTCAGCTCAATCGATTAAAGATATCTGCTTCAAAATTGAGTGGCAAGTTTCCACTCCAACAAACATAGTTGCATGCAAGTAAAATAAAGCTGGTAACCCAAACTATGGAAAGTGCTTTGATCGGATTTTCTCCACGCGCTAAAATAGGCTACAAAAAACGTTAGTAGAAAAACAACAGTTTCAGTAATAACCCAGAGGTGTTAGGCTTGTGATCGATTATTATTATGATGGTCATAATGATGGAGCATACACAACGACCTGATGAAACGTGCAGATAGTTTAAGGCAGTAGGTGGCAATAGTGGACTTCTGATGGGCTCTAATGATAATGATGATGGAACATACGCTTGTATTTTTACTCTTCATCTATGTATTTAATTATTAATTAGGAAAGTATTTTAACTGACATTATAAACATAAGAAGCTTAGCGTAAAATAGGAATACGATTTTCGCGCAGCAGTGACTTGAAGTTCATTAATTTTGCTACGGACGCGATACATTTCGAGACCGTACAGAATTTTACTTTTACAAAACAGGTGCGTTTGTGAATTGTGAATTCGAATTTAAATATTAAAGAGTAATTTATCATATATAAATATATACATTTATATTATGTACGGAAAAATATATTTAAACGTTAAATATATCGATTTGAACGATTCAATTTGTCAATAAAAATATTTTTTTTATTTTCAGTTTGAATATTTTCTCCTGTACCGTGGAGGCAGTTTATATTAATAAATTTTATAAATTCGCTCAGTTGCTTCCTATTTTAGATTATGCTGATATTGCTTATCCGGATATAACTGAGGCGCTGCTTAGCAAACTCGACCGAGAGACTTGAGCAGACTCAATCTGTTTATACCTATATTTTTGAATAGCGCAAGTTTGATCATATATCACAATTTCGCTCAAGACTTAAGTGGCTCGACTTCTGTTTTCGCCGGTACACACACCTTCTAACTTCTTTGTACGGTATTTGTCACAATCCTTGTTCCTCAGCTTATCTAAAAGAGCGCTTTACATTCTTAAGCTTAAGTTCGCCTTTGTACCGTTTTTTTTTTTTTGTTTGAGTGCAATAAAGAATTTTCTATCTATTTATACATTTTTTTACCAACTGACTGTAAGAAGAAGGAGTTTCTTAATTCGTTTTTATCTTGTTTCTTTTTGATGATGTATGTTACGTGATATTTTCGTTAATTATAAACTGATTATTATAATTTTTTAGATAGGTAATACTTCAGGGGTAATTCCTTATAAAGTTGGGAAAAATACATCCTTAAATGTGGAAAACTAGGAGACGAAACTAAATTAACTTCTTAGGTGGCATTCTAGTTATTAAAATTCATAGTAATAATATCATCATATTCTTTAGTCTACTTGTGATCAATAAGTACCGTATGAATATTAATACCGCATCAAGTAAAGCAATAAACACTAAATATCTGACAGTGTAGAGGCCGAGTAAGAATTTCTATTACCCCATATCATCACGTGGATGTCGTAAGAGGTGACAGAGGGAAATTTAAACAAGTGATGGGCTCCAACTCCAATTATTAAAAAACAGCGTTTGAAATCCGTATTGACAAGCATATTAGGCAATGTATGGTATTCTATGTTCAGCAGTGGAGCAAGCTTTATAAACTGTTATGGTAATGGTAAGCGTCAAAATTAAGAAAGCTGACTTCAAAGAACTAAAAAGGTTAAAATAAATAAATAATTAAAAAAAAGTCTACATAATTAACTTTTGATATCGGTTATAAGATATAATTTATAGAGTAATTAAAGCATCGGAACTTTCTTTTCTTTTGTAGAAGAGTCGAACGACGCCCTTGAAAAACTGCAACACCAGTGTTTGTTGCATGTCCGTTGATTCATTCTTCTATAATAAAAATTCTATAATAAACATTTATGTAAAATTATTTTATAGTTCAATTTAAAGTAGTAGGTTAAAATTCGGTAGACTTAAACTTTTGAGGGGATGGGGGACATGTAACATTATTTTATAGGATGAGGGTGACAAACGAGCACACATTCCACCTAATGGTAAGTGGGTCAAGAATCAACATTACTCTGTGATTATAATGCAGATGCAATGTCACCTTTGAAGACTAAGATGGAATGCCTCGTTACTAGTTAAAATTAAGGTGCTATTTTACGCTGGTATTCTGTTAGAGCGTAATTCTTCCAGGCCGGACTGGTACGTATGAGTATTCGTACTGTATTTATATATAGCTGCAGCGTGACTCTACCGCGTATAATATAAGATTAGGATTAAGATTTTTTACGTGCTTGCGAGTGGGAATGCGAGCGCGTGTCCTTTTGTTTGTATGTGAGTACGTTCATCATACATTAGCATGTTACCAAGCTATTTTATTCCGTTTGATTTTCAGCAATGCTTATTACTGAACCCAATGTGGTTTCAAACCGTCAAATAAAATGGTTAAACCATTTTCCTTCATTAAATTATATTCTTGTAATTATAAATGTTTTTGGTTTTTTCCTTGTTTCTCAACCTATTCTCATTTTTGTTATTAAACATTGGGATATACCAAACATTGATGAAGAAAGATACTGCTTTCTCTTACGACACTTACGGAATGATTTGGGATAGTAGATATTCTAACACCACCACCACACGGTCTGAAAAAAATATAATGCTATTTTACAATTGCTGAAGACTATAGAAATCTTAGTTCTCAAAATTTCTGAAAAATTAAGCTTTTTTTCGCTTAATAAGAGGGTAATTTATACTGAATATAAAATAAATGTCAGCTGTTTAATATTCACGTAAGCGCAAATAACATCACTGGCACGTTCGTTTCGTCGCGCGGCGGAAGGTTATAGAGGTGTTCATGCACAAAATTTTGAAATTTCCCTTCTGCAAATTTGTCCTGATAAATCAATATTATGTAATTCATGGCTGCATTAAAATATAGAGTGGCGGTGGAACTTCAATCTGACAGGTTCTCCACCTAAAACTCATGATGATTAGTGTTAATTCACCAATAAGGATAAGTCCTTTTATCATCTGGAGAGCAGCAGCGGACTTTAATGGATTGATTTATAAGTTTTATGGTTAGGGTAAATGGGGGAATAAGCAAACTTTTACTGCAAATGTCTACCATGCCTGCGTTAAAACCTACCGGCTGATGACCAAGAATCCGGCGATGGACTTATGTCGTAATATAGGTATACTGATGGATTATATTAGCAATATGAATGGGAGTGTATGAGTTACCAATTCCATTGTGAATTTGGGAATCACTTTTAAATATACATCAGATATCGGCACGTTTCTGAAGGCATCAACGAAAGTAGTGGGGCTAGTTACGTAAGCGTACACAAGCACACGAATTAACTTAACCTGATTTATCATACTTTAATAATTATTACTTACCTTAAATATAAATTATATTCGTTAGTATAAAAATGTTTAAGAATATTCGTTATGTTCACGCATTGTTATTTTTTCTAAATTTTCCCTTTCGTCATAAGAGTAATATTACAGAGAATCTTGCAATAAATAATGTTACACATTTACTCAAAAAATATTTGTAAGTTTCATGCAGCCTTAAACTAGTTTAATTGTTACAACAAGTTTAGATTAATTGCACGTCTAAAAGTTATGGACATCACTCTTTTTGTCAAAGATTTTAGTATTGCACTATAACCCTGCATTCACTTTATCACAAAAATATAATGTATTAGTATTAAACAAATTGTAATTTTTTATAGCTATGTCGATTTCAAATCTAATAATAAGTTTAATGTATAAATATTGTTGGAGCTCCGAAATAAATAAATAGATTCCTACATAAATATATTTAAAAATAAATGGTGATAAAACAGCAAGGTCGCTTATTTCTTTAATGTACCTCTTGGCCTAATAATGTAATAATTTCGACTAGCTTAATTCTGTAGTATTAATATACTTAATTTCTTTATTATAACTTATCCTTTTTTACAACAATAATCCATGAGACATGTTTCTATGGAAATAGGCGAAATAAACCAATTCGCGTGAACAGTAAAATATAAAACCCGACTTAAAAAACTGACAAGAATAAAATAATTTAGAAATTGTTGAAGTAAGTACTAAAACAAAAGTGTATCAAATAATTGAAACCTCTACTCCAAAAGCTATGGAAATTTTGTGAGAAATATTTAACTAAGAAGATACATCCGCGGAGCGATTAAACCGTTTTAACGCAATCTTGAATCGATTTGACTCGTTGAATCGTCAAACCGATTTGAACCGAGTTGGTAAACCGAGTTGTCACGTTGCTAAGAAATAGGTAGATAGTGTAAACAACAAATAAATCCGAAATACAATTCCTAATAGAAATATAATCGTATTATAATTCGTAAATTTTTTAAACAAAGTTTTGATTTCAATATTTTGTGTAACTAAAAATATTTTATTTACAAAAGACAAGTAAAGGTATGTAAGTATGTACTTGGCCATAGAAGTAAATTTTAACTAAGTTTTGTAATAAAGTACTTTGGTATTACTTCTAAGGTTAAATAATTACTTATTTTTTTTCCGATATAAGTACCTATCTAACAAAATAAAACCGGCAAAGTGCGAGTCGGACCCGCGCGCCGAGGGTTCCGAACAAATCCGTAGGTATATATAGTTTAAAATTATTAAAAATATTTTTATTATGTGATGTAACTAAAAATTTATGCTTTCCGCAATTTTTCCTTTATCTGTGCTATAATACGTTGCTTCATACCAAATTTTAAGATTCTGAGTTCACGGGAAGTACCCTGTAGGTTTTGATTCCCTTGCGAATGTCGAAAATTTGCGGCATAAACGGCTGTATCTTTTGATTGCGTTGGCTTAGAAGTTTGCTCCAAGGGACAGTAGACTTGAGTATTTGATATGGATTTCAGCTTGATACCTTCACGCGTTCCTAAGAAAAAGGGTCTTGACAGACAGACAGACAGACGGACAACAAAGTGATCCTATAAATGTTCCGTTTTTTCCTTCTGAGATACGGAACCCTAAAAATATTTAATTAATTAACTTATTTAAAAAGGTTGTTATTAAATAAATAAATTATTAATTTTCGCGTATCCACCCTAGGGTCGATACCCGGAAACGCGTGTTCATTTATTGACCGTAGTTTCGCCTTTCCATCCCTAGTACAGTTCAACAGAAAATATATTAATACTTGTAACATATTATTGATTAATTTTTAATAACCACAAAGTTAAACTAAAATAATTTAACGTATTGCATTTAAACCAAATTATACTTCATCGTTTAAAATAATAATAAATAATTTATAAATTCTGCAATATATCCAGGAAATAACCAACACTTATTTCATTATTAAGTAGACGTAATTGTATACCCTGTATGAATTCGTATCTTATGCAATCATTTTCTAAATTTCTGTGTTACAAAAGATGTGTTGGCAAAAAACTGGGCTTTTTTGCAAGCAATTCAAAAACTTTTCTTAATTTGGGTGTTTGTCTTTAATTTAATGTTTTATTGTTTAATGCCAAGATTCTGTTTTCAGTTCGGTGAGACACTCCGAATGAATTCCAAATAGCCACATAATTTTCATCCTCGAGCCATGTCTTTTCATCATATTATCATCATTATTCAGTGACGTAAATTTCAAATATTATATAATCGAACAATTAAAAGTATTTTTGACCTATAAACAACAATTATATTCGTATTTTATAAGTAGGCTAATATCTACTAAGTAATCTAAGACCAGTTTCTACCATATTTTATATGCGACTATTCACAGCCGAGGTAGAAAATAGGAAGAAAAATAATATAAGAATTCCAATTATCCACCCCGTCTGGGATGGATTAACGAACACGCGTTTCCGATTATCCACTCTAGGGTGGATTTCTTAGGGTGGATAAAAGGAATAAGCCCATTCGTATATTATAATCTAAAGTGGCAATGGCTGAGCTATGTGCTCAAAGAACTGACGGGAAGAAAGTTCCTCGCGTGATAATCTCGCACTGGTTAACGAAGTGAAGAGTGGCATCCCACCAGCTGGAGTGACGACCGGAAAAGAGATGCAGCAAGTCGATGAATACAGGTAGCTCAGGACCGTACACTTGCGATAGCCTGTAACGATGATGAAGATAATGAACCAATGGTGAATTGGCCATATAGTGGCAGGGAAAGAGAACCTGACATCGGGGTAAGAGAAGTAATTGAAGTCTTGTTTGGTATATTTTGTAAACATTACTTAACTATTAAGAGTCTTGGTAGCACAGATCGTTAGCACTCACTGTAAATTTCAGAGTACGCGAGCAACCCGATTTCGGTCACCGCCAGCACCAATGAAATTGTTAATTGCAAATTTTAAGTGCTGATTTACCACGTACTCGGCGGGGAAGGAAAACATCGTGAGGAAACCTGCATGTCGAAGAAATAAGAAAAAAAATATATTTAAAAAAAACGTGAAGTTTGCCAACACGCATTGGAGAAACGCGGCGGACAATTCCTTGCCCTAAAACCCTCTCAGAAATGAGAGAAGGCCTATGCTCAGAAGTGGGACTATATTGATGGTCCAATACAGTATGTTCTATACTAAACTATAAATTGAATTGTGTGACACAGTTCTTTAAACCTCTTCACTGTAAATGGGAGCCCGCTTATTTATGCAGTTAACGCTCAATGCTTATACAGTTATTGGTGGTTGAATCTTCCTCGAACCTTAAAACACCGCCAAGACCCAAATACGTATATTTTTCTAAAATAATTTTAATTAAATATACAGTTTATAACATCCATAAAAAGTATGTTAATCTTGAACATACAATATCTACCGTGTAGTGGCGGTGTAAGAATATCCACTACCCCGTATCATCCCGTGGGTGTCGTAGAAGACGACAAATGAAAACTGGAACAAGAAACAGTCAGCAGTGTCTTCCTGATAACAACTTAAAATACTAAAAAACTGCGATTGGCAAAGTTCTTGCCAATCGTGGCAAATATGTTATAATCCCCCCCTTCGACGCAATTATGGAGGCACGCTCTGTTCAGCAGTGAAGTTTTATAGGCTGTAATGGATGGATAAATAAATACAATATCTATAAAAAAATGGTGAACTTACCTTTTAAAGATATCTCCAGCATAAATATCTGTATTCTAAAAGAAACGGCGCTTAGTCCACGGAAATGTATTCCTATATTACTAAGACAAATATGTCTTTACAATACAATATATTTCTACCACGTCCACGTTTCTATGTTGTTTTTCCATACATTAATTATTTAAAAAACTAAAAACCTTCTAAACTGACTAAAACTGTTCAGTTAGACCGCCGTATTAACATTCAGCAAACAAATAGAATAAAATGGAATAAGAATATAATATTTTTTTGCGACTGGTTCAGAAAATATCTCTGTCATGGGAAAATCAGCAAGAAACACAGCGGGATTATTTTTGTAGGCACATAAAATTTTTCAATAATTTTGTACAAGTTTATGAATTCTAATATTACCAGCATGCTAGCGATCACCTCATTCCCACTGGTCAATTTCATTCACGTGTTCCTAAATAATATAATATAACCCTTTTAATACCGTGTTTCTTTTGTGAAATGTTTAATAATAGTTTAAACATTTACGGGGATTTTGTTGTAAACGCAAGAAAAAACATTGCACCATAAATTAATTTCTACTTCTAAGGAGTCTAGTAACATGGAATTATAAGCTTGTGTTTGTTCCTAGTATTAAAACTACAAACATCATTTAAAATAATAGAGTAGCAGAGTTAGAGTAAGAGCAGTAAATTATCAACAACCTATTCCTTCAATTTCTTGAAGCCCGGGTATTTCGTGAAGCTATTTTGTCAAATATTTAGTAGCGAAAGAAATTATAACTAAATAGGTAAATAAAAAAATCATTTTGTGTTACATAACGTAATATATATATATATATATATATATATATATATATATATATATATATATATAATATCTTAACCAATAAAGATGTGGGATAATAAAGAGTCTACATTCCCACATGCAATATACGCTTCCAATTGGGACAGTCGTAAATTGTCCCCCACCTTTTCGCTGCTCCTCGCAGAACACGTTAATATCAAATTTCATTGCTGTTTCCAGTCACGTTTATTTCACGAATAAAACTTCATCACGATTTCATTTGTAATTATTTAAATGCGTGCTACGTAATCTCGAATCTACTTTTATCTACTGCGAACGTCGCTTCTGGGCAACTAACACTTTTACTTAAGTTAACATTGATAAGTTAATTATGAAAGACTGAGATTAAATAAACGCAAAAGATTTACGTTTACGTATTTTACATATTTTTTAGATTTACGTGGTATAGCCATGCTGCAGTTATATTATGGTTGTAGCACGAATGGGTCGGCTCGACCGAAGAAGGACTTCGCTCTCACAGAATACCAGCGTCAAATAGCAGCTTAACGCTGCTGTGTTTCGTATGGCGAGTGTAGAGAATCGGATACCCTTTTTACTAACGAGGCATTCTATCTTAGTCCTCACGGGTGACAACGCATCTGCATTAAGATTCGTAATCTAACCATCAGGTGGACTGTGTGCTCCTTTGTCACCCTTATCCTATAAAAAAAGATGATAACAACACCTAATGAGCTGAATACTCACCGATTGCAAAAAAAAGAAGTGCGATGACACGACGCTTGTAACATATAGGAAAACATCATCATCATCATCATTACAGTCCTTCACAAGTCCACTGCTGAACATAGGCCTCCCCCAACGAATGCCACAAAGCACACTCCTAAGCCACATGCATCCATCCACTTACTGCATATCTTACCAGATCGTCACTCCATCTAGTGGGGAGACGCCCTACACTTCGTCCGCCGGTACGAGGCCGCCACTCGAGAACCATTTTCCCCCATTGGTTGTCGGTTCTTCGAGCTATATGGTCGGCCCATTGACACTTTACCTTACTAATCCGTAGAAAATAAAATCCCGAGAAAATAAAATCCCGTAAATCCAGAGAAACTCTGAGCATAGCCCTCTCCATAGCTCACTGAGCGATCTTGAGCTTCCTCATCCGGCCAGCAGCACCACGTCTCAATTCCATAGGTCATCACTGGCAACACGCACTGGTTGTATAGTCTCGTTTTCATGTTTTGAGGTATACCTGACTAGAAAATGTGCCGTAATTTCCCGAAGGCTGCCCAACCGAGTTGAATCCGTCGATTGACCTCTCGGTCGAACTTGGACTTACCTAATCGGACTATTTATCCCAGGAACAACTTTGAGCTTAGTGCACACAATAAGTACTGGCATTCTGGACTGGAAAGGATGTGGTATATATCATATAACGCATCATTTCCTGTCCAGTAGCTTGAAAATGTCTTCCAATGCAGCGGTGGTCAGTTTCAGGGATTTTACGTCACCCTGTCTTACACCTCTCTGCAATTGGATAGGTTTCGTACTCTGGTTCTGTACTCGGATAGCCATCGTAGCCCTACTGTACAAGCACTTCAACACTTCGATATACTGACAGTTAACTTGGCACCGCTGAAGGGAATGCAGCACCGCCCAAATTTCGACGGAATCAAAGGCTTTCTCATAGTCCACATACGCCAGACATAGTGGCAAACTCTGCTCCGAAATATATCAAGAGAAGAGCTAGCACGTATGTCATGTGGAAGTGAGTTCCATAGCTTGACCGCCCTTATAGTAAAGGAACCACCACATCGGCTTGTGAAATGAGAAGGAGTTTTGAGAAGCAGCCGTTTAGTGGTCCGGCACTGAGTTTCACGAGGTACAAGATACTCAAAACGCTCGCGGAGATATGGAGGTGCAAGAGGATTAAAGAGTAGAAAGTAAAGAAAAGATAACACATGTAAGTCTCGACGTCTACGGATAGGAAGCCATTTTAATTGAGCCCTGTACTCTGAAACATGATCAAACCTACGAAGACCGAAAATAAAACGTATACACAAATTTTGAACACGTTCCAGTTTGTTCAACAGCTCCTCTGAAGCATCCAAAAAACTAACATCAGCGTAGTCAATGAGAGGAAGAAGAAGTGATTGAGCTAAGGTTATCTTAGTTTTTAACGGTAAAAACATCTGGAGGCGCTTGAGAGATTGGAAAGAGTAGTTCACCTTTCTGCTAATCATATTAATGTGAGCAACCCAAGACAAATTATTATCAAAAATAACACCTAAGTTCTTAGCAGTCTCTGTATATGGAATTTGAGTATTATCATACGTTACTGCAGGGATCTCCGAACAATCTAATAAATTAAGCATATATGAGCTGCCGATAATCATTACTTGGGATTTAGCAGGGTTAACAAGAAGACCAAACGATTTTGCCCAACTGCTTATGCTACTTAAGTCAGCATTCAGGTTATTGATAGCCTCATCTATATCTTGGACTTTGAAATGACGGTATAATTGCAAGTCGTCAGCATAGAGATGATAATGAGAGGAGAGAACAGCAGTGAGAGCATTGATAAAAATAGAGAAGAGAAGTGGGGAAAGAACACCACCCTGAGGAACACCCGTCGTGAGATCACACCACTCGGAGAAATCCTCCTCATGGCGAACACACTGCGAGCGACCCCTAAGGTAAGTGAAATGTTTAAGGACAAAAGAATACCAAGAAGTATGTCATAATCAACGGAATTAAATGCACTGCTGAAATCCAATAATGTTAGAACAGTGAGAAGTCTTTTGTCCATGGCCCAGCGAATATCATCAGATACTTTAATCAGAGCGCTGACTGTGCTATGGCCTGGACGAAAACCAGATTGGAAAGGACTCAGCAAGCTGTGAACAGTTAGAAAATGAGACAGTTGCCTCTGAACTATATTTTCTAGTACTTTAGATAAGATCGGAAGAATAGAAATAGGTCGGAATTGGGATAAAGATGTAGGATTAGAAGTTTTTGGAAGGGGAATGACGAATGCCTTTTTCCAGCAAGTCGGAAAGGAGCTCGTCTCAAGCGATATTATATAGGTACACCGATTCATTCACTGCAAATGTAACTTTGTAATCCTATATATTTATATGGTATTTCAAAGTTATTTATGCAGTTGATGTATCTGGAAAACTGGACCGAAATTGCAAAAAATTTTAATTTTTCCTTCATTAATATATTAAACAATAATTGTATTCCAAATATGAAGCTTCTATGTCTGCTAAACCTGCCTTAGAGTTTTGATGATCGGTCAGTCAACGAGTGAAAAATTAAGAAATTTTGACTAGTTATAATTCTTAAACTACTTATTCAAATTTAATGAAATTTAAAATATATCGAGTTTATACAATACCTACTTAGTTACTGAAAATTCAGGTTTTTAATTTTATCCACAACGAAGTTATAGGGTTTCGAAAATGGCCTGAACTGCTTCGAGAAAAGGATGGTACGGCCGTGCCGCTTTTTTGCTCGTCTTGGCGGGGGCATTACCGTGCCCCCAGATAAAAAGCGTTTACGTCTTTCGGTTCGACGAAAAAAAAAGGAAGGGACCCACAAAACAAATCGAAATAAAATGTCCATCTTCGGCTTCTGCGTTGACGCCATTTGTAGCTATAAAAAGTAAAAAAGTTGTGTTCTGTACAGTAGATGGATATGGTATCAAATTGAAAAGAAACCATAATTACTATTACTAAGTCCAAGCCCAACTGAAAACTGCAAAGAAGAGTTTTTGCTACTTTGTTCTTTGGACGCCAAAGGGATTCTTGTATGAAAAGATATACAAAGATCCAACCTTTTGGTCAGATGATAAAATATTGAAACTGACACAGTTTTACTTCAAATGTGTTCTGCCAGAAATTATTGACCCACGTTTTCCACGCAAACTGCCAATGAGAGATAGATTCAATGATTGTTATTAGATAATAATATGTTTTATACTAAATTTTCAATCACTTCTGACAGTAAACTCTTTGTGTTCGGAAATCGGAATCGTCTCGACATCCGGGTTGTTTTATGTATTGTTCATAAAGTGTAACAAAGTTTTTTAGAATAAAAATATATATTTATACCCAAGTCTATTTAAACTATTTACTTTATTTTTGATCAACTACCTGTACTACGGTACAAATTAGTACCTAAACAAACATACATTTGGAGACATTTTCATACGGTACAAGTAGGTAAGTTACCTAATTTCAGCTTCCTAAATACAAATAGCCTAGACAGATAAAGAGTTTATTCTGCTTATACCGCTACTCAATAAGCAGAATAAATTATTTACCTTTACATTTTCGTGCTCTAATTAGGTATAACATGGACGAACAAAAAAGTTGGATGGCACTCCCTGCTAAAACAAAACTGAGTCCAGTTTATGTGTGAGTATTGATGTTTGCGCGTGTAACGGCCGACTAATATGTTGTGAATGTTTGCGTGCCGGTCTTGTACGCACGCCGACACATTAAGATAAATAAACCAGTTTATGCGGTACTCTTATTGTACGGGAAATTGAAAGAAAGCGAGGCCATGTTATACTGGAAATTATAGCTTGATGTGTCGCCGAGTGTACTTACACACACGAGTTGGCCGACTCTGAGTTACCGTTTTTTTTATTTGCGACATATTATTTTTTACATGGAAATTATTTATGTTATAAATAATTTCATTTATATATTATATTTATAATTATAACATAAATAATTTCCATGTCAAAAATAGCGCACGTACGATACCTAGTATGGTAAAAAACAACACACACATATCTCCGAGGCCAAGCGGTACGTCCGTGCTAGACATAGAGTAATATAATAAAATAATCTGGTACCAACTAAATGTAGGCATGTAGCGAAATTTACAAAACTATAGCTATGCGCCATAGTAGCGAGGCCGTAAGTTACCGAATGCCAAGCGAACGCTCAGGCGCTGTCTCTCTCTTTTCGCTTTTCCTCTTTTTCTAAAATTGCGCTGGATGAAACAACAAGCTTTTTAACCATGCTCGCATTGACGATAGACGGGCCGGGAAGGGCCCTCTTAAGCGAACATCGCCTGTTTACATTGGGCGACCAATGCGTATTTTCAGATCTGAAAGGACCTCCTTCGTGGTCACCGCCAGCTTATTTGCCTTTTGGCCACAGTCTAAACCAGTAATTTCTAGCAGGAAACCTCCGGTCAGGGCTCGCTTTTGGCGAAAACCCTCAAGATCCATCTCAAGGTCTATCAGCCGGATTTTCGACTTGGCTACCTTCATCATTTCGGCATATGTGGTGATAGATCCCTCAATTACCGTAACTGTTACTGCTGCGGACAACGGTGCACGGAGTAATCTTATTCTTACCCTTTTTGGAGAGTGAGGGCTGATATTTTCGGCTGAAGGCTGTTTTTCGTATCCTTTCGACTTTTTAAACCTTTTAGTCACCTCTGCCCATGTTGTCTCCTTAGGCATTGGTACTATTCTATATTATACATCTCCGGTGCTGTCACTGGTGGCAACGCTGCAGCGGGCTGGCAGGAAGTCCTTATATTACGCTTCCTCATCTTCCTCGTTTTATTCGACTGCGGCAGCAGCAGCTGCAGTCTATTCAACTCTACTGGCTGTACTTGCGACGGCGGTGACGACTGCTTTGAAAGTAGTGGCATGGTTGCGATAGTACCGCGCTTTTTGCCTAAATAAGTTCCACGTATTTTATGTGGAAAGTGTTTAGCTACGAAAATAGCCAGTTTCCTCTCAATAAAAGCTCCCATCCGCTACATTAAGCTCATCCACGCCCCGGTCATGTTTTGAAGAAACAGGAACACTCAGAGTAAGTGAGATGATCTTGCTCGTATTTGCTAGAGCTGGAACCCGTCATTGGTTATGGAGGAGTTTCAGATCCTGTGTTATTTTCTGCAGTCGCATTTCAATATTGGAAATTTAAGAAAGTAGGTATGCATTTTCTCTATGCAGTCTTGCGACGTGTTTTGTGCCGCAGCTTTTACGTGGAATACAGCTAGCCTTAAGCCGCGATCGAATTCCCCTTTTAAGTTTCGGGAACGATCTGCCACCATTTACACGACCTGGAGATGCTGGTCCAGATGACCATTCTGTTGATTAATAGTGCGCTTTTCCATTTCGCTGGATAACTCCTCGGGGCCAGTTAGGTTTTTTATAGCCCTAGTTTTGCAAGGTGCCAGAGGGAGGTCGAGGGTTTCCTCCTCTGTTTCCACCTTCGTGGCTATTTGCTCTTCAGCTGAACTTGCGGCTACATGTGTGGGGCGATCGGCTCTTCTTTTTCTCCCTGTCTAGGAAAATGAGGGAGTCATCAGAACCTACTCCATCGCTCTCACCGACTATACTATGAGGGAGCGGCTATCTCGTATTAGAACTGTTTGTCCCTTTGACTCCGCTCCCTTATTAGTATGGCTCCTAGATGATGTTGTGGAGTTAGTGCTGTTATATTCCCGCTCTGTGGTGGTTTGCTACTGGCCTTACAGGCCCCCATCAGCTCCTTCCTTTTCAGTCTTACATCTAATCTAGACACGTATCTGTTTTCGACTTCATGTTTTTTATATTTTATTTTCTTTATTTATTTTTATCCTATGAGTGTGGAGGAAATAAAATTCGAACAGGGCAGCGCTTTCAGGACCCGGATAAGCCTAGGGTAACCCATCTAACGTGTTTGCCGGTACCATGATGAAACTAATACTTGCGACTGACATTTACAGCTCCTCACGGTGTGCCACGCTTGAACTTTGGATGATTTTTATAGAGGTTGTCATCCTCGCAACTCTGGGTGGTTAAGCTAAGTTTGTAAGGCGCCGCGAGACATGATTCGAACGGTGACAGTGACCGGGTGAGGGAACACTGAGCCCTTCCTTTTATTTAAATAGGGTATGGACCCTAATCCCAAGGAGAGTTTCTCAAACGCTAACGACTGAGCACTACCCAGCCATTCACCCATTAGCACGCAAGATCTTAGGTTTGGGGTAATTTTTAATAGAGGTTCTCTTCCTCGTGGCCCAATAGAGCCTTAGGTTCCAACTGGGATTACGCGTTTGTCAGGCGCCGGCAAAAGGCGCGTGCACTTGGCATTTCACCGCATGTGTTACGTCCACTGTTTTTCTCTATAAAGAAGATAAGGAGGAGCAACATCAAGTCTCAAAGCCCGTTTCGTGGAGCAATATGCTCGTGACCGTTTCTCAGTTCAAATAAGAACTGAGGGTACGCCCAAAACCCAACCAGTTTAACCGCGACAGTTTCCCGCTGCCACTCATATCTGAGTGGAATTCCCGATCCGCCACCCGGGGTCGCGCCCGTTGGGAGAATTAGTAGCTTCTCAAGGGTTCCATGTCACACCTATGTCGGTAATTGAGTTAGAGTGACCGACATAGCTCAACGGATTAGTAAGCTAAAGGGACAATAGGCCGGCCATATAACTCGAAGAACCCACAACAGATGGGGAGAAAAGGTTATCACGTGGCAGCCTCATACCGGTAGCTGAAATTTAGGGCGACCCGCTACTATATGGAATGACGACCGGGTAAGGCATGCAGAAAATCGATGGATGCAGGTCTGAGCCACCTCCAAGTCGATGGATGAAGGTGGCTCTGGACCGTACTTTGTGGCATTCCTTGGAGGAGGCCTTGGTCAGCAGTGGACTTGTGAAGGGCTGTAATTATGGTGATGATTATGCTTCTCCTGATACTTAATTCGTCTCAGTCTCTCGACGTTTAGTTTTCTGTAGGTTTTACTTATACTGCGTGTGAACTGCGCACTTGTTTTTTTATATTGTTTATTTAAACAGTTAAAATTAATTCTAACCATCTTTGAAGCACCGCACAGAGGGGAGACCGACTAATAATAAAATAATAGGAAACACTATCTTTAAAAAATAATACTAGTATTGCTATGACCATTAATAATGTTCCCTTTAAACATTACTAGTAAGCTGAAAATGCTTATGATAGAGGTAGTTTACAAGAGTAGTCGAATGGTGGAGTCCAACCAACAACTAGAGTTCGCGGTCCGTTCTCTACCCTGCCATTAGGTTACTGTCGCTTACTACATAGTATTCTATCTTATTCTCTCGCAGGATACATTCTATAGATGTATATGTTTGTAGATTTTATGTGTCCCACTTCAATGTTTTAAACAAATGTCTGTGTAAGTGTGGATAGTACATTATTCAACACTTTTCACATAATTGAACGGTAACGTCGTCTAACTTCATTCGACGCTTTATTTCTAAAATTCCTGTTTTTTTTTTTCAATTAAAATACACTCAAAAGCTTTTTCTTCTACGTCTGGTATTTCGAGTGGACTTTACAGACATATGAAGAAGAAGATTCAACGCCGGAGAAGCTTAGAAACTATGGATTCTCTCTCATTTCATCGAATAGATGAAGTATGTTGATAAGGAATCCTATTTGTCTGAGAAAAATATTACTATGCCATATGAAGAGAACATAAGAACTTGGATTGGAAAGTGCAGCGATCTCTTTTCTGCCCTAAAAACCCTCTCAAAATATCAACCCAGTCAGATGTACCAGTGCTGAGAAAGACGTATGTAGATGGTAACCTTAATAATAATTCATCAATTAGTAACTCTTATCGTAGAGACTATTTTATTTTATGTATTTTTAACAGTGGTAGAGCCACGCGGTAGCTTTTGCTGTCGCACGGATGGGCCGGCTCGAACCGGGGTGGTACCACGACCTCACAGAATACCAGCGTGAAGTAGAGGTTTACCTCTGCGTTTCGCTTGGTGAGTGCAGGTGGCCGGAGGCCCTTTTTACTGGAAATGAGGCATTCCAACTTAGTCCTCACGGGTGACAACGCATCTGCATTTTGATTCGCAAACGAGGATAGATGTAGATGTCTATGGGCCGCAGCAACCACTTACCATCAGGTGGACTGTGTGCTCGTTTGTCACCCTTATCCTATAAAAAAAAAAAAAAAAAAAAAGAGACTAATTTAAGTACATTGTCTACAGAAAAACGGACTGCGAGTTAGATTCCTGCACAAAACAAGTTTGATTATTTGATTTTATAAACGGGAAATTAATTCCTCATATATTTCTTATACAAAAGTATTTTCATAAAAATATATGTAATTTCTTTGTGTATTTTCCAATTCTTCGTACAACGTTAGTAACATAAACTAAAAAAATAGATATTATATTAAATTTCTAATTCCTCTCATAAATCTTCTATTTTCTTCTTTTACAAAAACTTTAAATATGTATACTACACTTTCTCCTGTATCGTGGAGGTAGTTTACATTCAAAAAATTGCAGAAGGACAAACATTCCGATCTGTAATAATAATTCGTAGGACACACAAATACTTCTTGCGTGTGGGATTCGTACCCGCGGCCCTTAGCGCCGCAAGTCAGCCCTCCTAAGCCACTGCGCCACGGAGCCAAGTGCAAAGAATGTGTCAGAGGTCTAGTCTGAGTAAGACTTCAATTACTAGCATCTAATAAAACACAAGATTAAATATCTGTGATACGTTTATTACTCCAGTGTCTTGTTTATTAAACTTAAACATTTTTTACTGCGATATCCATGCAAATTAATTAGAACATAACATGAGCAATTTAATCGCTAGACAACATGTTTGCTGTTGTCATTTTATAGAGTATGACGCTATGATAATAAAAAGCATCTTAATTACCTCAACTTTTAGGCTAGTACCATCTTTCGAGGTTTAGATCAAGTATGACAAACGAGCACACCTGATGGTAGTCGAGATCAAATCCAGTCCGTAAGAGAGGCTATGGTTGAGCGTATGAATCTCACACCATGGGCAGCCTCCGAATGGGGCGATCCCAATCTCGTGAGATTCAACACCTCCAAAACATAGGCGTGTCTTTTCACCGCTCACCCTGGATCCTACTCTCCGAAATGTATCCTTGGAGAATACTGACCACCTTCAGTTGTTATTGGTTGAATTTTGTATAAACCTCGGCTATGGGTGGTTCATTTAGTCCAGAGTTAAAGCAGCCGCAAAATAGTTAGTGTCCTTGTAAGGGTGCGGTTGCACTTCACGCCGGGTCAAATTCTTACCTTGTATAAAGAGCAAGTCCGGTCGTGCATGGAGTACTGCTGTCACATATGGGCTGATGCTACAAAATGCCACCTAGCAGCGTTGGACTCAGTGGAAAGACGTGCTAAGAGGCTCATTTGTGACCTTGATTTGGTTGAAACCAATCTTGTCAGCCTCAAACACAGGTGCATAGTAGCCAGTCTTTGGGTTTTCTATAGAATGCAATTCGGTGAGTGGGCGCAGAAATTACACGCTTTGATTATTTCCTCTCCTTTTCACTATCGGACAACCAGGCCGTCGGCGGGTCTTCATCCCTTTGTTGTCGATATTCCACGCATTAGAACCTAACGGTTTGCTTCATCTGTTGTAATGCATACAGCAAAGGAGTGGAATAATTTGCCGGTGTCTATTTTTCCGTCCGAATAGACTTTTGTTACGCTAAGATAGTGCGATTTACCATCTAAGGCTGTATCACCAGGTGAGATTGTAGTCAAGCACTGGCTTATAATAAGTTAAGGAAAAGTGGATGCTATGACACTAAGACACCTACACCTATTCTTAATTGAGGGTCGAAAAAAATGTCCATTTCTCTGCACTCGCCATACAAAACAGTAATATTAGGCTGTTAATCTGTGAGAGCATGACTCTTCACATGTATAATCGACTAATTCGTGCTGCAACCATAATACACCTGCTGCTAATGTTTTACTAACAAAAGCATCTCCACCACACGTTTATAATAGATAAACAAGGAAATTGTAACATAATTTAAAATCACCCAGCGGAAAGACAAGAAAGTAATTCAGCATCACCAACAAGATAAACACGTTAGGGAAATACGTGTACACGGCAGTGGTTGAGATTTGGCTAAAAGCCAAAGCTGAAAACTAGTTTTGTGTAGATTAACAAGTAATCTGTTACAAAAAGTTAAAGATAAAAATCCACCTGCTAACATCAATAGATGTTATATATAGAATGAGCAGTTGAATCGCTATTGCGAGCATTAGGCAATTTTTAATATCAGACTCTTAGAAAAAATAAAATGAAAACAGCAAGCATTATGACAGACACTATGAAAATAAAAAGCATCTTAATAAACTCCAAAATAAGGCTAGTAACGTATTGGTTATTTTTGGGTTTAGAATAAGGGTGACAAAAGAGCTCACCATACAGTAAGTTGATGCTATGACACTTAGATGCCTACATCTATTCTTAGTTGAGAACCAAAATATAGATGCATTGTTAACCCTTTTTTTTTACATGGGGTAATGCCTACGCATACCCGCCTCGCAGGGGCAAGGACGGGTTATCTAGGACTCGCACCGACTAAAACCCCATGGTGTTCCACCCTAGCCGCATATTGGCAGGGCCACAGGAACGCTTTCGCACACTTCCGCGGCCCCACCTGCGCTGGCCGCCCCATGGCGGCCCCTCCTCGGGAGAGGAACACTCCTCCCCCATCTCCTTCTCCGGTAAGGCGCACCAGAACACATGGCGCGCCCTCCTCCTCGGCCTCCAATTTCACATGCGCAACGGACGCCCCCGTGTCCGATGCGCGAAGGCCATGGGGCTAGCAAAACCAACACTCAGGAGCACCAGCCTTCCTGGCCCCAGCGGCGGATCTGGTCTATGGCTCCGCCGCCAACCGAGATTCGGTTGCGGAGGGTAGGGAGACCGGCGCCTCGCAATACCGACACTCCTCTCCCCCCGCAGCCCCACCACCACCGCATCAACGGTGCGGCCCCGTTTGAGTCGCGGAGGATAGGGCGAGTGGCACATCGCCATACCAACACTCCTCTTCCTCCGCGACTCCACCCCGGCTGCAGAGGTAGGGGTGGGGAGGACACCCCTCTCGCAGCAGCCCACCGACACACATCCGAAGTGGGCTCGTCAAGCCCACTCGGAGTGGCCACCTCGGGCCGGCCCTACACCACGGGCCAGCCAAGGGGTTCCTCTTTGTTCACCGTGGGTGACCAAGCCACGGCTACTAAGCCCCCCGCCACGACAAGGCGGGAACCCGTTCGGGGGGGATGCATTGTTAACCCTGAGTGTAGTGTTTGCACAAATACACAAACATACATTTATATATAAAAGTCACTGTCTCGATCGCACCGCGTCAGTTACACGAGAGCCTCGGGCGAGAGTGGACGTGTTTAGTTAAGTGCGTGCCGAGCCTGTGTTACACTACAGTGATTAGAGAAGATAGCAGACAATACAAATGGCGACGAGGAAAAAGATAAGTACCTATTTAGCATAAAAATATAATCAAAAATAGGTTAGCAGTGTGCAACTATTAGCATTGCAATTGTAAATTAATTCCTAGAGTACCCGCGAAAAAAAAAACTGGATTATGAATTATGATTTATTGTTTTAACCCTGTTATGATCATTTTAATAATTTATATAAATTATATGTTCGCATATGACCACGCTTATGGTGTGCAAACATTTATTTTCTTTATGTCTTTAAGTTATTTATTATTATAATATTAAAGAATTTATGGATGATAGTGGCCCCTGGAAGTGATGTGGTCGCTCCCAGGCTGTTTCTAATTTGTTGTGTTGTTAATTTGTGTAACATACATGATTGTTAGCTGTTCTTTAAAAAAAAAAGAGTCCCGCTGGGTTTCTTGCTGGTTCTTCCCGGGACGGAGGTTTTTTGGAACCAGTGGTAATTATACAAAAGAGTGACTTTCAATAAGTATTATTTATAATCTATATTGAATAAAAAAAGTTTCTGTTTCTGTAGCAATGATAAAATAATGATTTATTTTAACATATGTCTATTAGCACAACTTTTATTTAAAAATATTTTGATGGAAAAATAGTAGGTGTAACTAATCACTCCTCTCGATTCGAACCGAAATACAATGTCGTTAGCTAAATTTTAGTGGCATTTTACATGTAGGTGTGATATTTATCGCCTTTAATGAAAATACTATTTTACCGCTTTCAGGGCTTACAAATGTTTTACAAGAAATCGTGGACACTTCACGACTTCTGTAAATGACATAGTAGGTAACTACTAATACTGTAAATGCGCATTATAGGTATTGAATTCACCCAAAGCTTAAATGGCACAGCAATGGAAGTGTCGGTATAACAAATAAACCGAAAGAGAAGGGCGAGTGTTTTGGAACATATTACTATCATGGAATTGAGTTTGGGTACTAAGATACCATCATTAAATTGAGTTGGGTACTAAGATACCATCATTAAATTGAATTGGGTACTAAGATACCATCATTAAATTGAGTTGGGTACTAAGATACCATCATTAAATTGAGTTGGGTACTAAGATACCATTATTAAATTGAGTTGGGTACTAAGATACCATCATTAAATTGAGTTGGGTACTAAGATACCACCATTAAATTGGAAGTTGGGTATTAAGATACCACCATTAAATTGGAAGTTGGATATTAAGATACCACCATTAAATTGGAATTTGGGTATTAAGATACCACCATTAAATTGGAAGTTGGGTATTTAGATACCACCATTAAATTGGAAGTTGGGTATTAAGATACCACCATTAAATTGCAAGTTGGGTATTAAGATACCACCATTAAATTGAAAGTTGGGTATTAAGATACCACCATTAAATTGGAAGTTGGGTATTAAGATACCACCATTAAATTGGAAGTTGGGTATTAAGATACCACCATTAAATTGGACTTTGGGTACTAAGTTACCACCATTAAATTGGACTTTAGGTACTAAGTTACTAACATTAAATTGGACTTTGGGTACTAAGTTACTACCATTAAATTGGACTTTGGGTATTAAAATACCAGCATTAAATTGGAAATAAAAATATAAACACAACAGTTTTTGTTTCAGTTTGCCCCTAAAATAAAATAATAATGATACCATTATCAGTTTTAATGTGATAGCACATCTATGGCTATAAGGTGTGAAAAATGGAAAAGGTCTCTACTAATCTATCTGGACGCAGCTGAAGTTACATCAGCATTCAAGTAACGAGCTACGCTATTGTATTTTGGTGGCTCTGGGATACAACAAATATTCTACAATTTACCTGTTGCCAATGTCGAATCATCAGAAACCGTTGATGCATTTAAAGTAGCCATAAAAAAACTCTACGAGTATTTTCAACCTAAACGGAGCAAAGTTTATGAGCGGCATGTTTTTCGATTGCTAAAACATGAAAAAGGAGAAAAATTTGGAAAGTTTTTGATAAGATTGCGTCAACAGGCCGAAAAGTGTGCATTCGAAAAGCAAGATGATCATCTCATAGATCAAATTGCGGAAAAGTGTAATTCGAAATTGCGTAAGAACCTTATTATCTTACAAAACGTGGGAAGAGTTAAAAAGCAAAACAGTATATGCTTTTAATCAAATATAAAGACCAGACAAGACATTATTAGCTTATAGTAGTAACTCTCCTTTGGCAATAGAGGGTTCATTTGAAACTATACTCGAAGTCGATGGACGAAAGGAACATACAACCATTTACGTGATTTCGGGGGGTACTAGAGACCTGTTGGGTAAGAACACAGCAGTCCTTCTAGGTGTCTTAATACTTGGTATCGGGATAAATCAAGTGGAGAGTACCGATCCCCATTAAAGAGAAAGTTGCAATCAAAATTAAGGAATCACTAAACAGTGATATAATTGAAGAAGTGCAAGGCCCGTCTAAATGAGTTTCACCAATGTTCCAATCATGAAAGAAAATGGTGAATTACGTTTGTGCGTAGATATGAGATATACGAACGCCGCTATATTGCGAGGAAACCACCCCCTGCCTACTATTGACCATATTTGCCTAAAATGAAGAAAGCTAAATATTTTAACAAATTAGACATAAAAAAATGCCTTCCATCAAGTGGAAATTCACTCTGAATCCAGACACATAACGACTTTTATAACCCCTAAAAGATTATAAAGATATAAAAGAATAATGCTTGGAATTACCTGCGCTTCCGAGATTTTTCAGAAGATCATTGAAAGGATGCTGATAAACTGTGAAGGGGTCGTCAATTTTATTGATGATATCCTGGTATTCGGGAACAGTGAAGAAGAACATGACGCATGACTAAAGAAAGTTCTACGGGTACTTAGTAAAAACAACGCCGTGCTGAATAGCAATAAATGCATATATAAAACGCAGGATGTAAATTTTCTGGGACACAGGCTTACACATGAAGGAGTAAACCCTTCAACAAGTACGTTGAGAGCATTATGAAATTTAGGGTCCCAAAGACCATAGAAGAACTCCAAAATTTTTTAGGACTCTTAAACTACATAAACAAATGGATACCTAACTTGGCCGCCATGACAGAACTTCTGAAGAACCTGCTAAGACAGAAGATGAGCAAAAGGAAGAGCTTGAAAAAACAATGGTCTGAGGAACAAGATAAAGCATTCCAAAAAACTCAAACGGATGCTCATAAATACAGGAAATACAGATTTTAGGGTATTATGACGTCAGAGATGCAAGACAGGTGATAGCAGATGCTAGCCCTATCGGACGGTGCTGTCCTTGTACAAAATGTTACAAATATCCCTAGAATTATTGCCTATGGTAATCGAACTTTGACAGACTGCGAGCGCAGGTATAGCCAAACGGAAAAAGAGGCACTAGCATTAGTTTAGCGGGTCGAACATTAATATTTTTTTATTTGGAAAGCCTTTTGATTTAGTCACTGACCAAAAGCCGCTAGAGATATTGTTCGGGTTTAAATCAAAACCATGTGCGAGGATTGAACGATGGGTACTGAGGCTACAGTCTTATTCATTCAAGGTTGTATACAAGCCAGGAAAACAAATATAGCTGATCCCTTGTCACGATTATGTAACTATCCTGATAACCCACCAAAAGGAAAAGACCAGCATGTGTACCAAATAGTGGAAAATTCTAGACCAGTTGCTATACCAATGAGTACCATTGTAGTATATTCAGAAAAAGACCAAGAGATTTACAAAGTGAAAAAGGTGTCTATCAGAACGACTGGGACGATTCAATTAAGAGTTACAAATTTTTTGAAAACGAGTTGTTTCCACGATAGCATTCTACTTCGTGGAAATAAAATTGTAATAACACAGCAACTCTTCAAGAGTGTATTAGATGCTGCATAGGAGGGTCATCCAGGTATCGTAGCGATGAAGGGACGCTTGAGATCAAAGGTATGTGGCCCCGTATCGATAAAGACTTAGAACAATTAGTAAAGGCCTGTAAAGTTTGTACGTTAGTGCGTTTGCCAAACCCACCTGCACCAATAAAGAGACGAGAGTTGCCTGCAGCTCCATCGATAGATGTCACAATGGATCTAATAGGACCATTGCCAAGTAATGAGTATCTGTTAGTAGTGGTCGACTACTATAGTCGATACAAAGAAGTAAAAAATTACAAAAATATCACAAGCTTACTGATTATTAAAATGGTAAAAGAAATGTTCAGTAGACTTGGTTATCCTATTTCTATCACCGCAGACAATGGCAAGCAGTTTGTTAGTGAAGAGTTTTGATCTTTCTTCAAAGAATATAACATTAAGTTATTTAGTACTGTACCATATTGGCCTCAAATGATCGGCGAAGTTGAAAGACAAAACATAGATATTTCGAAACGTCTTCGTATCAGCCAGATCGAGAGGAAGGATTTAAAAGAATGTTTGTGGGAGTATCTTCTAATGTATAACAGCACTCCTCCTTACAGTTACCGGGAGGTTACCGTCTAAACTGTTTTTTTCAACGAAAAAGTAGGGATAAAATTCCATCAATAGGTGAAATAAATTACAGACAATATTTTAGATTCAGATATCAGGGATAGAGACAAAATACAAAAAAAAATCTTGATAAGAAAGAGATGTAGTGTTTGCACAAATACACAAACATACATTTATATATAAAAGTCACTTTCTCGATCGCACCGCGTCAGTTACACGAGAGCCTCGGGCGAGAGTAAACGTGTTTAGTTAAGTGCGTGCCGAGCCTGTGTTACACTACAGTGATTAGAGAAGATAGCAGACAATACACTGAGAGTCAAAAGAATGTCCGTTTCTCTGCACTCACAATACAAATCAGTAATGTTAAGCTGTTATTCTGTAAGAGTGTGACCCTTCTCGAACGAACCAACCCGTTCGTACTGCAACCATACCTGCTGCTAATATTTTACTCACAGAAGCATTGATAACCACACATTAATAAAAGATATATTAGAAAATTGTTAATAAATAATTTAAAATCACCAAGCGATAAAACAAGAAAAAAATTCAACGTCGCCAACAAGATAAACACATTAGGTAAATACGTGTACACGGCAGTGTTTGAGATTTGGCTGAAAGCCAACGCAGAAAACTAACTTTGTGTAGATTAGCAAGTGGTCTGTAACAAAAAAATTAAAGATAAAAATCCACCTGCCAACATCAATAGATGTTAATGACTGGTTATTTAAATCACCTTTATGCAGTAAAGCAAGTAAAATCACAGACTATATACTCCTCTTTAGTACAGGCCTTATCTCATTTCTGCAAGGGTTTTAGGTCAAGGAGGTGTCCACCGCTTTGCCCCCAATGCTTCTGGTAGACTTCAGATACCTTTAAATATACTATTTTTTTGGAACGAAGTGCCTTTTCTTGCTAGGCGTTTGTCGGCTAAATAAGTGTAGTATATTTCCGTCACGATCCCTTCTGACGTAGTAGTAAACGACCATGGCGGCTATAAGAAAGCCAGCACCCGAAATCTCGGGAATTAAAAAAATAATTTAAACGCGATAAAATCCGTAAAAATTAGTTTCTTTTAATGTGTAATCTTCGCGTAAATATAAGAAATCAATAAAATAAACTAATCTATCTGTTTCAACAATGATGAGGCTTCTAATCTTTCTTACTTTATTTGCTGCAGAAATTAGTCTGCTTGCTAATTTAGCCCCATTGGGCTTTGCGTCATTTGGCCATCACATAGTTATACCAAGAAAAAGAGTGAAAAAACAAACAAGACTAAACTCCTCCCCATTTAAGAGCACATTGGTATTTGAATGTTTAACATTAGGTTATATTATTTTAATGCATTAATTTAATGCATTAATTTATTGTTCGCGTTAAACCAATGTACTAATTCGATAGAGCATTATTTACATTGTCAAATTAATTGACTGCAGTTTGAGTTTGAAAATTAAAGAGGTATCATCATCAAATAATAATATATCGTGATTGTCCCCTACAAGATAAGTTAAGTCGTTAATATAGACTAAAAACAGGAATGAGCCAAGAATCTAGCTCTGAGGAACGCCCATTGATACTACTGATCTGAAAAACCTTTACCCTTGATCACGACATTTTGAGTTCTGTTATTTAAATATTAAATGATAAGTTTAATTGCAATATTTTGACACCGTAATGTTTTACTTTCCTGATTAATATCTCATGACGAACACAATCGAAAACCTTGGAAAGATCACAAAAATTACCTAAGGCATATTGTGAACTCTCACAGGTATAAAGATATATTTCATAAACTTGACACCTGTGTCAGTCGTCGAGCAGCCCCTAGTGAAACCAAATTGATTTTTATGGAGTAATTTATTTAAATAATAAAACAATTAATCTAAAATTATCTTTTCATATATTTTACTGATAGATGGTGGTACAGAAATAGGTGTAATATTAGCAGGCTTCAATGTACTACTAGATTTAAATAAAGATATCAATATATTATGTTTCATCGAATCAGCAAACTCACCAGAGTCGATAATAGTATTGAAATAATAGGAAGATGAAGTGCAATTAAAACTATTATGGATGCAATAACTTCAATGGAAATCTCCCATAAATCTTCGGTTTTTCTTTCAAATCAAGGGTTTTAAAATATTCTGCAATATCTTGTGGTAATACTTTTTCAAAACTAAATTCTTTTAAATAGGTAATAACATTCTGTTTGAGGAATGAATCGGCGACAGTTGGAAAAGTATTCAATGACTTTGTTGTCAAAATAGATATATCAGTTAAATATTTCTCAAAGAGCGCTGCAACTTCTTGATTTGATCTAGTCAAATTATTATTAATTTTCAGTTGATAATTTGTGGTACAAGATTTGACATGCTGTTATTTTACTGGTATTCTTTGAAAACGTGGTCCTTGGTTGAGCCACCTAATACGTGCTGCAAGCATAATACATCTGTTAAGTGTCTCTACCGCATATGGTGGTAAGCGAACTGTTTTTACTGGAAACGAGGCATTACATTTTATTCCAAAGGTATGCAACGAATTTTCATTTTGGTTTTAATTGAGGATGGATATATGGCTATGGGCCACAGCATCCACTCAATATCATGGGGTTTGTATTCTCATTTATCACCCTTATTGTAAAGAAAAACAAATATCACTCTTTGCTGTCTACGTCCTTGTTCAAAGCGTCACGTTTTTATATATTATCATTCGGTATCGTTGTTGAATGTTAACATTAACATCCATTATTTCTCTTGCCATCGCCTGCAGATTGAATGGTATAGATAATATATGTTATAACTGGCGAATTAAATCATACAGAAATCTCTTGACAACATTTAAAGGTGTGTATTACATTTCTAAATATATCACATACCTTGAAATTGTATCATGAAAGAATGCGGTAAAACTTCTAATTGGTTTTATTGGAAAGTAATAAATCATTTATCTCTTTGATTTAATTCGTGTTTTGTTACCAAAAACTTTATGTCCATTTGCTTATACTATTTAGGTTTTTACATATTTTTCTTAGCTTGCCCAATTTAATTTTATAAAATTTTCAGATTAGTTAACAAACGAGTTTTAGACAACAATATGCTTTTAATTGAACGATATGAATGACAAGCTCGTGGAAACTGTCCATGCAGTCGGAGCTAAGTTTTGCAAGACCCGCCGCAGAATAAAACAAAAAATCTCCGATCAGACTCTTAATCTCAAGGCTGTTAGACGGGATATGAAGACGCAGTCTTCAGTAGATTTGACAGCATACAGGCAACTGAACAGACATATCTCCAAATGCATGCGGCGGGACTTACGCAACTTTAATACTGCTCGTATTGAAGAAGCGATTGAGCGGAACCAGGGCTCCAAAGTCTTTGCTAGTAATCTGTCTGCCAGAACGAGCCAACTGTCGAAGCTGAAGACCGAGTGTGGCAGCGTCGTTTCCGGGGCACCTGAGATTTTGAGAGAGATTAAGAGGTTCTATGGGCAGCTGTACACATCATCATTGGAGCCACACGTAAGTGTGAGTAACGATCCAAGAGCGATTCTTATCCGACACTATTCCGATAATATCCCGGACGTTAGTCTGAGCGAGATTAGAATGGCTCTCCAGCACCTTAAATACGGCAGGGCCCTAGGTGAGCATAGAATAACAGCGGCGCTTTTGAAAACGGGTGGAAAACCGGTTCTTGAAGTCCTTTAGAAGCTCTTTAATTCCGTCCTCCATGCTGGCATTACACCGGAAGCGTGGAGCAAAAGTACGGTGGTTTTGTTCTTCAAGAAAGGTGACAAGGCTCTCTTGAAGAACTACAGACTGATTTTCCTTCTGAGCCGCGTCTACGTGCTGTTTTTGAGAGTCATTACAAATGGTCTCGCGCGCAGAATTGATGACTTCCAGCCTCCCGAACAAGCTGGTTTCCTTACAGCACATCTTCTCGTCAGGTATACCTCAAAACTTGAAAACGAGACTGTACAACCAGTGCGTGTTGCCAGTGATGACCTATGGAACTCAGACGTGGACCTTCACTGCTGGCCGGATTAGGAAGCTCAAGGTCACACAGCGAGCTATGGAGAGGGCTATGCTCGGGGTTTCTCTGCGTGATAAACTTAGAAATGAGGATATCCGCAGTAGAACCAGAGTGACTGACATAGCCCAACGGATTAGTAAGCTTAAGTGGCAATGAGCCGGCCATATAGCTCGAAGAACCGACAACCGATGGGGAAAAAAGTTTCTCGAATGGCGGCCTCGTACCGGCGGACGAAGTGTAGGGCATCCCCCCACTAGATGTAGTGAACACCTGGTAAGACATGCAGGAATTCGATGCATGCAGGTGGCTCAGGACCGTGCTTTGTGGTATTCCTTGGGGGAGGCCTATGTTCAGCAGTCAACTTGTGGAGGGCTGTTATGATGATGTAATGATGATGCTTTTAATTAAATAACTGTGTACAAAAGTTATATGTTGCGGAAATTTAAACCTTTCCAACGTTATCCAGATGAAGTGTGGATTATAGAGATAAATATAATAAATTTATCTCCACAAAAACAAAAATCTTAAAAGGGGTCCAAGTTCGGTACAAACGACCATCGAGGTTGTCGCCTTCATTCTATAGCAGTGGTTTAAAACGTAGGATCTTTAGGAAAGAACTATTTTCTTGAAACTGCTATGGATCTTGGCACCCGTTCATATCCGGAATCCGACGAATCGCCGCGAGTCTACTCGCGTGCTCAAATTGTATACGCGTTGCTGCAGGAACGCGTAACCATCTACTCGTACATTGGAACTCACGCACGTACCAACTCCATTAGTTTGTACAAGGCTTTACAATTTGAATGTGCACTCAGTTTATGGTATTTGTTAATCCATGTAGTATTTCTGTGTCTTAAGCAGGAAGCGTGTTTTTAACATGAAAAAGTTAGAAACACGCAAATTGACAAATTTAACGTGTTTTATGGAACGCTAACCTGGTCGTAGTAGATTAAATTTCACATGTATTTTCAAGTAGGTGTAATGTAGAATGCTTAGAAGCATTCGTTACAAAAATTAACGTTATGTATATTGTTCACGCCCGAACGCTGGTTTCGGGGTTTGACACTAGAGGGCGCTCGGCTCGGCGCCATACCGGTTTTGAAGTTCGGACGAGCCCTGCGGCTGTGGCGAGAGCGCGCGAGCGTAAAAGGCAGTTGCTTGCAAAGTGTGCTTGGGACAGCACGCTGTGAACTTGTTCGGGAACGCGGAATAGTGCAGGCGCGTCGAGTAAATATACTGTCTAGGATTCGTAACGCGCATTCCTTGTTTGAGAGTTCTCCCGGTTAGTTGTCAAGATAGCATTATAATACTGTAGTCGCGTAGTACCCCTTTTGTGCTTTGGTTGGCTAGTTAAATTAATCGGCGTGTCAACGAGGCGTACTTTGACTCTGGCGCGACGTTTTGTTCCGGTGTCGAATGAAGGAACTTAGTTGTGTTTAACTCTGAATCCGTATATAAGTGCATTCGACAATATTAACTACTAGTGCGGCATTTGATATAGTTCGGAAACATTTTCCGCTGTCGGTTGAACGCTGAGCTTTGTGATACTAGAGAAGGTAGTGTTAAGTTTCAGAAATAATTGTTGCCACGCGAAACGGTAGTGACCTTTGATCCGGACATTCGTATTCGTGCGCTGTGTTACGCTTTATAACAAACTATAGTGAGTGGCTTCTGGATGTTAGTTAATTGTACGATAAAGTTAATGGACTGTCCTCGTGACGAACGAAGAAAGTGACTGTGGGTGGCTCCGCTGAATATTACCACAATTTGGAGCGGTGCTGAAGCCCGAGCTGCTGCCTACGGCAACGGTCCAATCAGGTCTATCACAACCAGTTACACACATATACACATCACTAACCCTTACTTCCCATGCACCCTACAACCACATGCAGCCTGACCGAACCCTGAGACAGCAGTCGCCTTGGATATAGGTAAGTAAGCTCTGTTTGACGATTCTCCCTATTGAATTGTAGTAGGATAGAACGTTTTCCATATAGTTTAGGGTGATAGGATAATTTCACGTGGCCACTTTAGGAGGCCCGACCTGCATCTGCTTGTAAGGTCTTCCGCTCATGGGCCCCGGAAGATTCTACTCTTGGATAGGCAGCTGCAGGCCGTAACATATATATTATTTTAAGTATTATTGTATTATTGTTACCGTTACAGATCATGAAAAGTTTATTGCTAAACATAGGCCTCATAAATTGCCTAATAAGGGCCTAAAATAAATTTTGGGGGTTCCCTTTACTTAGAACCAAAATTCAAAACCATACGTGTGGGATATCTATGGATAGGTCTTCAAAAATTATATTGAGGTTTCTAATATCACTTCTTTCTAAACTGAATAGTTTGCGCGAGAGAAACTTCCAAAGTGGTAAAAAGTGTGTCCTCCCCCCCCCCCCCCTCTATAACTTCTAAAATTTTATTTAAAAGTTTATTTTTATCATTTAGGTTATCGTCAACTGAGTAGTAGCTTTTTTTAATTAATAATGATTTTAATTTATTTTGAAATTTGTGGTGGCAATATACAGGGTCATTTTTAATTTACTAAAGACCTTTTGGGAATATATTGGTTACATCATTACAAACAATTTTAGCGTGATCATTCTTCACAGAATATAATACATTTACGAAAAAACTACTTTTAAGGTTTTGTTGTCATGTCTGACTCCTTTTAAGTCTGTATTTTGTAGTACCTAAACAATGTCAGAATAAATCGTCAAAGAAAATGCCTTATTTATTTAACACTTGATATCAGTAGCAAACACTGTGTTGAAATCATCAAACGTAATTTAATAAGCAAATGACATTACAAAAAATCACAAATATTAAAATTTATAATATATGTATGACCGCCGGCCGGGCCGGTCGACGCCCGCGATCAGCTGATTGCGTTGCGAGTGCCTATTAAACCATTCATCACTGTGCCTACTGCACCAGGGCGCCACATTAAATGACTTTACATTAACTTTTCATATACTTCTTTATTTTGCATAAAACCATTTGATGAACTATTTGATTCTTTTATTAATTTCTTTAAGAATTAATAGACATTTAGGTAGTTTTTTTACGAATACTGTTTGCTAGCAACGCTGCCTGTATCCAAGAGGCAACGTCGCATTCAGCTAGTAGCAACGTCGCACATGCGGCGGCCCAAGGCCAAGACAAAGGTATATTATGACGTCGACACAGGTGTCATCGTAATCAAAGGCGCCGCCTGCCCTTTTCGGTTTGCAGCCATCGATTTGGTGATCGATGTTTGTAGCACGTGCAAATTAAATGAGTATTATTAACTATTTTTTTAATTTAATATAAGTTGTATTTAAAAAATGGATGCAAGATAAAATAATTACAAATTAACAGTAATTGAATAAAGATATTAAAGTATAATGGTTCAATAAAAATATTAAAATACAAATTAAAAATTAGACTTACCTAGGTACTTGTCCGCGGATGGCGGTGAGTATCGCGCACATAGCGTTCAAAATAATCACCTCCACATTCTATGCATAGGTGACACCTAAAACTTAACTGTTTACCAACACGAGATAATATTTGATGATTCATTTTGATTTGATCGAATGCCCAAATTATTTTTTCTTTCAACATGTCGCGGGTTTTGAATGCGCGACCAGTATACACTAATGTCTTTACATGACCCCACAAATAAAAATCCATTGGTGTGATATCTGGCGATTAGGGAGGCCATGCACAAGGCCCGTCTCGACCAACCCAGCGACCAGGGTATTCCCTGTTTAAATATTCCTTTACTTGGCGAGCATAGTGCGCCGGCGCCCCGTCATGTTGGTAATGCATATTGCGTAGAGATGCTAGTGGTATGTCCTCTAACAACTCTGGCAGCGTGTCGGTGAGAAAACTATGATAGCTTTCACCGTTTAATCTTTCTATGAAGACCGGGCCCAGTAACGTTGTATTAATAATGCCTGCCCACACATTGACACTAAACCAGTGTTGAAAGCTATGCGGTCTTGGTTCATGTGGATTTTCATAGCACCACAAGTATTCATTGTGCGAATTAAATAGTCCTATTCTGCCAAATGTTGCTTCATCAGTCCATAAAATGTTAGCTCGTTCAGCAGCTAGTAACCAGTTATAAAATGTAACTCGCGCTAGTTTCTCGGCTTCGCAGAGTTCATGAACACGATGCAAGTGGAAAGGGTACTTCCCTTCATTGTGTATGACACTCCATGCGTAATACTGTGACACATTGAAATGTCGGGCTGCCTCATATGTGCTCGCTGCTGGATTTTGTTCAAAAAACTGCAGTATGTCTTCCTCCTCACGTACTGTGCGCCGCGGTGGACGACCACGATCGATTGATACAGGCTGGAATTGCCCGTAATCTCGCAATCGCTGTGTAGTACCTAACATCGTAGCGTACCTCGGTGCACGTGAGTTGGGAAATCGCCTTGAATATTCGCGACAGGCTTCACTTACGTTATCATTGCAAATTGCTAAAAATCGTACCATTTCGGTATATTCAACATTTGAATATCGGTAAGCCATCGTGTAACAACGCGTAACTTTCGCGATATTAATCTCACAACGGAAGGAGAAACGTCGCGCGCGCACCAAATCACCAAAGGCGACTGACGACACAGGTAATTAGGTCAAGTTCAAATGAGCAAGCGTTGCCTCCTTCACCCCTCCAACCCTCCACCCCTACCCCGCCACGCGCTTTATTTTGCTATTTAGGACTATTGCCGTTTAGAAGGTCCAATTAAAATATTTTTATTTTTGTATGAAAATAAAATTTGAAGAAATATTTTTTTTTCTTACAGATGTTGTTGTTATGATGTAAATAATATATTCCCAAAAGGTCTTCAGTAAATTAAAAATTACCCTGTATAGTGTTAAATGAGGTACGCAAATAATTAAATAGTCCAATGGCTTGATATCTTGTGTTGTGTCTTACAACATTCAATGTTGGTGTGATAGAAATTCAAAATCTTTTCGGCGGTTCATTTCTCTCTATTTCCTTTCTTCTTATGTTTCATATTTGTGAACGTTCTTTACTAAATGAGTAAGTGAAATTAAGATATACAGAGTGGGGACCGTTAATATGCCAAGATTTCGGAAATGTTCCTTACACGATTAAATTTGTGGAATACGTAACATGGAACGGATCGCCCTTTCTTGTAGTACAAACGCTGCCTTAACATTATACTTATAACTATTGGCCCAGAATATTATGCTATAACGTAGTTTAAATTCCACTACAGCAAAATAAACCATTTTTGAGCTGTTCTAACGTAACTTCTTCTCGTAAACTTCTTAAGGCATAGCATGCTGAACTGATAGTATATGATGATAACATATGATGTGTTATTAACAGTGGTAGAGCCACGCGGCAGCTTTTGCTGTCGCACGGATGGGCCGGCTCAAACCGGGGTGGTACCACGACCTCACAGAAAACCAGCGTGAAGTAGAAGTTTACCTTTGCGTTTCGCTTGGTGAGTGCAGGTGGCCGGAGGCCCTTTTTACTGGAAATGAGGCATTCCATCTTGGTCCTCACGGGTGGCAGCGCATCTACATTTTTATTTGTTATAGAGGATGGATGTAGATGTCTTTGGGCCGCAGCAACCACTTACCATCAGGTGGACTGTGTGCTCGTTTGTCAACCTTATCATTTAAAAAAAATGTACATTAACATGTAAACAAAAATTAGTTTTAACGAGATCTAGTAAGTAGTTCTTTTTTTAAATATGTCATAAATCGTAAACCGCAATTTACCTATCATTCAATCAACTCAAATATAGAAATAAAAAATACACTATTATTAAAACATCGATCAAAGTTATAACGAACTACAAGAACTTTTATATTATGTTACTTGCTGCTACGGAACCCTTCATGGGCGAGTCTGACTCGCACTTGTTTTAATTATTATTATTTTAATTGGTACTAGAATGACCCTTTTTGGTCTACGAGTAATTGTTCCTATATTTTTGGTTTACAAATAATATTTCCGAAATTTGTTCCGGGTCTAGATGTTTGTCCATAAGAAATGTATTAATGTTAAATGCCTCTACGTTTGAGATGTCTCCTATGTTAGGAAGGTTATCGTCATCATCATCATCATTACAGCCCTTTACAAGTTCACTGCTGAACATAGGCCTCACCCATGGAATGTCACAAAGCACGGTCCTGAGCCATCTGCATGCATTAACTACCTGCATAGCTTACCAAGTTGTCACTCCGTCTAGTAGGAGGTCGCCCTAAACTTCGCCTACCAGTACGATGCTGCCACTCGAGCAACTTTTTTCCCCATAGGTTGTCGGTTCTTCGAGCTATATGGCCGGCCCATTGCCACTTCAGCTTACTAATCAGTTGGGTTATGTCGGTCACGTTGGTTCTACAGCGGATATCCTCATTTCTAAGTTTATCATGCTGAGAATCCCCGAGCATAGCCCTCTTCATAGCGCGCTCACTCGACCTTCAGCTTCCTCATACAGCCAGCAGTACGTCTCAGTTCCATGAGTCATCACTGGCAACACGCACTGGTTGTATAATTTTGTTTTCTAGTTTTGAGGTATACCTGACGAGAAGATGTGTCGTAATTTCCCGAAAGCTGCCCAGCCGAGTTGAATCTTTCGATTGACCTCTCGGTCGAAGCTGGACTTACCTAGTCAGACTATTTGTCTCAAGTAAACATCCTCATCAACAACTTCGAGCTTAATGCTCCCAACAACCGATTTACTATAAACTGATTTCGCTTAGGCTTTTGATAGTGTGGACCATAATATACTTTTTAAAGAAACTCGCATATTTTAGCATTTAAGATACATTTCTAAGCTGATGCAAATCCTATCTCCCCAATCGAAGTGTCACAGTAGTAATTGATAACGAGTGTTTGGATTCTTTTGATGCTATTTTTGATTTTCTGCAGGGATCAAATTTGGGGCCTTTATCTTTTGTTTTGTTGATTAATGATATAGTAAATGTATTTAAAATTTAACAGGTTTATTTGTTCGCAGACGACTTAAAAGTAGCTTAACTTATAAAGCAAGAATATGACGTAATAGACCTACAAGCGAATCTTGACAGACTTAGTAAAATGGTTTCAAACAAACAAAATGCTGTTCAATCCGGGCAAATGTAGTTTTTAAAATTCACAAAAAAAATCAATTAATGAATTCTTACAATATTTTGGTTAAAAATTGAAGGAAACCAATTACATTAAAGATCTGGGCGTAATATTTGATAGAAAATTAAGATTCGATAAACACATTATTTTATAGTGACTGCTTCTTTCGGGTTGTTTGGCTTTATTCTTAGACAGTCTAAAGATTTCAAAAAGGTAACAACAATACTTCAACTGCACAACAGCTTGGATTGTAGCAAACTTGAATATTGTTGTCAAGTCTATACTTGAAAACAATATTCAAGTACTGTGTACAACAATTTCTTACACAGATTTTGAAAGCGGGAGACCATTCTCCCGCTTAAAAATCTGTGTTCAAAAAAAAACTTGTTAAACACTTCAGCACACATCTTTTGTTTTAAGGCATTAAGTTATCAAGCCACAGTAAGTACATATACAAAGTACACAGTGAGTGTTACAAAGAGAAACTCGATTACATTAGGATGAAACCACTGGCAATCCGTAGGTCTCCTCTTGATTTGAAATTTCTTCATAAACTTTTTAATGGTAAAATTGATGACGATGAGCTGTTGCTTTTTTTCCTATTTCCCATCATATTTTTCGAAGTGATCCCCACATATGCTATATTGTTGATCTTTTTTATAATAAAAAAGATTTGAAAGGAGATCTTCTAGTCCAACAGCTTTCAATCACTCTTGCCGTCTGAAATAATAATAATAATAAAAAAACATGAACCTACGTATTTATTTTATAAATGTTATTATTCAATTATAAATATTATAAAAATAATTATTCAATCACTTATAGGTAGGTAGTTCACATATAGGTGAGTCACTTATAGGTCAGTTCTATCTACCACATTAAAAACAATAAATTATAGTCAAGTTACTACTTATCTATTGGAGTCTTTGGGATAATTAAAAATACACACACACACACACGCACACACACACACACACACACACACACACACACACACACACACACACACACACACACACACACACACACACACACACACACACACACACACACACACACACACACACACACACACACACACACACACACACACACACATATATATATATATTTATTTATTTGTTCTATTATTATTCGTACAAAAAGTACGTGGTTTATTTTCTTTTAGTATTTACACTTTATAGTAAAACGAAAACACGCAACGCCAAACCGCGCCATTAGAGAACCAACTTCAAGTGGCGTTTCAAGAACCTACGGCGTCAAAGGAGCAGTGTGAGCTGGTGTGTAAAGAAAGGGATAACAATGAAAAGGAAATAATAAATATGATTGCTAAATGTGAAACAGTGATCATAAAGAATATACATTTGATATAAAAGAAAGCAATCAATTTCAGATAACTGTCGATTTGTTAGACCAATGCAGCAAGGAATATGAGGAAATCCTCAGATTAATTGCAGCATTGCAATTTAAGTAAGGTTAATGAGCAAATTGTTCAAATAAAACAAAACACTTGAAAGCGTCCCAAACTCAAAGTCTGTTCAATGAGCTCATAATTTTTTTTTATAGGATAAGGGTGACAAACGAGAACACAGTCCACCTGATGGTAAGTGGTTGCTGTGGCCCATAGACATCTACATTTATCCTCGATTACGAATCAAAATCCAGATGCGTTGTCACCCGTGAGGACTAAGACAGAATGCCCCGTTTCCAGAAAAAAAGGTCTCCGGTTCTCTACACTCACCATACAAAACACAGCAGCGTTAAGCTGTTATTTTACGCTGGTATTCTGTGATAGCGTGGTTCTTCCCCGGTCACGCCGACCCATTCGCTATAAGGACTATATTGTCAGCAAATCAAAGGTGAGTGATGTACTCGGCGTTAACACTGTATCCTTCCCAGTCCAGTAGCTAGAAAAAGTCTTCCAATGCACGGTGAAGTTTCGGGGATATTACTTCACCCTGTCTTACACCCCTCTGCAATTGGATAGGTTCGTACTCTAATTCTGTACTCGGATAGCCATCATTTTGATATACAGCACTTCGATATACCGACAGTCAACTTGGCACCGTTGAAGGGACTGCATCACTCCATTGATATGTTTACCAACGTCGTGGCTCGGCACAACGACACCATTCGTGTTACAACTATACCAGAAATATAGCTGCAGCATTGTTCCACCACGTACGAAATGAATCAAATCGAATCAAATGTGAATATTCTAAAGCATTGCAACCCTCGACAACAATAGACTTGACTGGTGATGATTATGTTACATCAAGAACAGCAGCAAGGACTATCTGCAATAGAAGAAAATTAAAGAAATACATAAAAAGTAATAAATGTATTAGAAAACTGGAAAAGTTAACTAAAACTAAAATTAATTTTAAAAATTATATAATTGTATGTAAGGAAAAGCAAGAACTAATTAATAAACTTAAATTATATTCAAATGAAGTGGAAAATATGAATAATTGTAATGAGACTGATATAGAGTGTCTAAATTCAATAATTTTATCACTTAAGCACTCCCTAAAAATTACATCAAATAAATATGCATCGGCTCAGGATGAGATAAAAAAACATATATTGGCCATGATTAGTCAGGTAAAGTCATGTAAATATAATGAGAAGCGCTTTGACTCCTAAATAAAACATCATCGTGAGTACAGCGCTCCATACCAGGTTCATCGGTAACAATATGTGTAAATAATAATGTAAAGAGTAAGGACTCATTATTTCCACCTACACTCTATGACACTGCCATGATACAGAATATAAACTTAAAAAGTAATTTGAATATTAAAAAAATAAAGTTATAATATATTATAATGATATAGGCGAAAATTTGGGCATGATGTTAAATAACAGTTTAAAAGGACATTTGATCAGTAATTATTGCATGCCTGGAGCATCCTTTAAACACATAATAATTAAAGTTTAGCTAGTAAATTTTGCTTTAATAGCACATTAATAATTCTTGTTGAGAGAAGAGGCAATGTAAACAAAAATCAATTATTAAAATATATTGATAATAATCTATATACTTTAAATGTACATAAAATTATCTTGCTTACAATGCCGTACATACAGGGTTGGCCACAGGAAAATATAATATGATATGATTTAAATTTGTTAATGAATAACTTTTTATGTAATAATAATTTAAGCTTGACATTTAAATGTTATAATTATAATAATAAAATTAATTTAATAGACATAAATAATTTTATTAAGATATTTTTGACTAGAGATACGTACCCATAATGAATTGGCCTAACTATGAACCAATGAAGGAAATGTAACGAAACCAATTTTATTTTTCAATATAATCACCATGAATACTAACATACTTCTGACATCTGTGAATCAACATCTCTAAACCATTATAAAAATAATCACATTTTTTATCCTCAAATGACTGAAGACGGCCGCCTGCAACTCTTCATCGCTTGAAAATTTTCTTCCTCTTAAGTCCCGCTTTAAATTTGGAAATAAATAAAAGTCGGACGGGGCCATGTCTGGACTGTAAGGTGGATGTTGAACTTCTGTGAACCCGCATTGACGAACTGCATCTTTCGAAACACCAGCAGTATGAACAGGAGCGTTGTCATGGAGCAACAGGACACCTTTAGACAGCTTGCCTCTTCGTTTTTCCTTTATCTTGTCTTGTAATTTATATATTAAAGAAGCATAATATTCGCCGATCACGACTGTATTACGTTCTTTAAAATCCACCATCAAAATGCCTTGAAAATCCCAAAATATTGTGCACATCAGTTTTTTAGCCGATTGTTGCACCTTTGCCTTTCTAGGGGGCTTTTCACCCTTATAACGCCATTCCATTGACTCGCGCTTGCTTTGTGGATCATAATACAAGATCATAGTTTCATCACCAGTCACTAGCCGCTCGATCACATTCTTTGGATTTTCGCCACAAAGATCCAAAAACTCCAAAGCGCAGCGCACTCTTTCCTGTCTCTGTACCGCTGAAAGAAGTTTCGGTACCCATCTTGCACTCACTTTTTTCATGTGAAGATGTTCATGGATCGCGCGATGAACGGTACTCTTAAAGAGCCCAAGCATTACTACAATTTCTCTAATCTTCAAACGGCGGTCACTCAGAACCTCCTCTTCGATAAGAGCAATCGTTTCAGGAGTGAGCACTTCCACAGGTGGACCGTCGTGGCCAAAGTATTCGACGGTTTCTCTCCCGAGGCGAAACTCTTTCACCCAATTTTTCACTGCGCTATAGGAGGGGGCAGACTCCTTATACACGCCATCCAATCGTTTTTTTATTTGGGCAGGGGATAAACCTTCTTTAAACAGAAACTTTATGACACTTCGATACTCAGTTTTCGACATTTTGAAAAAATACGCGACTCTCGTTATTCAAATGCCTGTTAAACTAAGACTAAGCATTTCATGTCGATGCATGTTTCTTATATTAAGTGTACGATAAACGTACTATTTAATGCAACACAACATGTAGCGACATGTCGCGTTGAACTATATCAGGCCAGTTCATTATGGGACCGCCTGGTAAGTATTACCTATCTTATTGTTTATATTTTAACTCAGTCAAGGACTTAGCTACACAGACATTTGATTTTATTGAGCAGTTTAATGCCTTAATATATAATTTGGAATCAGTTCCAAGTAATTTAAATAAGAAAATGAGACAATAGAGGTATTATCTAGCAGATACAATAATTTTAATAATTTAGAATGTAGCTTACAAATCTTTTATTGTATAAATTAATAAGAGTGATAATATTTTTTTACACCTGATGCATCAAAATATACAAGGCGTTATAGGCAAAGAGCTATAAATTGAATTATTCTTAAATTGCAACAATTTTCATATGTTGTGTATTGCTGGACATTGGTCAAAAGCTTATAACTTAATGTTTAACTTCAGTAATCACCAGGTGGTAATTTTTTTCAATAGAGAAAAGGTTTTAAGGGGTGGCTCCTTAATATTAGCTAATAAATTATTATCATGTAAAGAACGTAAATATATTGTGAGCCTCTCTGATAAGAGAACTATAGAAATGTCATGTGTTGAGTTTGAGCAACTCATTTTTATCAGTGTCTACGGATCCCATGTTTTACGATATTTTGAAAAACAAATGGAGGAAGTTTTGGTTTTGTTTAATAAACAGAATAAATCTGTTGTAATATGTGGAGACTTTAATATCAATCTTAAAGAAGTTTCCTTCACCAATATTAAATTAAGATCATTGTTAATATATGGTATTTTTAATTTATTTTTAGAGCCAACGCGTATTGCTCAATCTAGTGCAACAAGTATAGATAACATTTTTACAAATGTTAAGCCGTTGCATAAATGTATAATTCAAAAATAAGGTTCTCACCGCTGTGCACAATTCGCTTCATTACCCTATGTTCACAAAAAGCAAGTAGATGAGAAGCTTCTCTTCGAGAAGTTCAGAATTAACATAGTGAAAATACTTCCATCACTTTCATACCAAAATGATCTTATTTTTTTGTATGGAACATCGTTTAAGCTTATTTGCAATGAATTTAATAATACTTTTACTTCTAAAATATTCTTCTTGAACAATCGGAAGGCACTCAATGAATGGTCGATAGTTGGAGTCCATAAGAGCAGACAAAGGTAATATGATCTTCAGCATGAATGGTTATATTATCCTAGCGTCAAATTTAGGGAATATGTAAAAAAGTATTCAAAAATATTTAAAAGAGTGTGCTCCACAGCCAAGTCTTTGTATTTGAGCAAAAAAATTAAGACGGCTACTAATAATATTAAAATGACGTAGAGTATAATTAATAGCAAAACTGGTAAGATCAACTCTCGCAATTCAAAGTTTTACACACCAGTAAAGTTACAAATTAACTTTAAATTAACAAATTAACTATATGAGATCAGGACATTGCAATGGTTTTTGAGAAATATTTTACTGAAATTCCGATTTTAACCACTAAGTCACTGAATTTTTCTCCTGCCATTACAGAATCATTACTTTAACTAAATGTAAATGCGAATTCAAAAAAATGTATATTTCATAAAGTATCATCAAAATATATTTTAAAATTATTGAAAACAGCAGATCTGTGGGGGATTTCCGTAAAAGTTACATAGGCTGCACTAAAAGTATAGGGAATGGAATATTTCCACTGTTCCTGTCATATTAAAATCTTTTAATTAAAAACTCCTTGGTTGAAAAATCGAATACTATTTATTTATTTAAAAGAAGATTCTCGGTTTTGTCACAAGGTTTTGTCAAACTTGTTTAGTCGTTGAGAAAATGGAACTGACTTGAGAAAATTCAAAAGAGATGATTTATTATGACTTTCGACGTGGTTTAACACAAAAACAGTGTGTTGACCGGATGATTTCTGCATTTGGTGATGAAGCTCCATCCAAAACCACAATCAATTTATCGCTGGTTTGCTGAATTTCAACGTGGACGTGTCAAGCTGAGTGATGATCCCCGTCAAGGTTGTCCAAAAACTGCAGTCACCCAAGAAAACGTTGATGCTGTGCGTAAGCTGATTGAGGAAGATCGACATGTGATATACCGTGAAATTCAGACAACTTTAGACATTGGCATCAGTCAAATACAAATAATCTTGCATGAATCATTAGGTGTAAAAAATTTCTTTTGCCGATGGATACCGCATTCGCTCTGTGAAGAGCAAACAGCGGCTCGCGTTACTTGGTGCGTCAGAACTCTCGAAAGATTCCACGCAGGATCCTCAAATGCTGTATACAACATCGTATCAGGTGACGAATCCTGGATATATGGGTATGAACCCGAAACAAAAAACCAGTCACGAGTTTGGGTGTTCGAAAATTAGTTAAAGCCAACAAAAATTGTTCGTTCACGGAGTGTTGCACAAAAAAATGGTGGCCACGTTTATCTCCAAAACCGGCCATGTTACGACTATTCCTCTTGAGGGACAGATAACGGTTAATACAGAATGGTATGCTAGCATTTGTTTGCCACAGGTTGTTTCTGAACTCCGTAAAGAGAACTGCAACCGCCGCATCATCCTCCATCACGACAATGCGAGTTCTCACACCGCACACAGAACAAAAGAGTTTTTAGAGCAAGAAAACATAGAATTATTAGACCATCCGCCGTACAGCCCCAACGTAAGCCCAAATGATTTCTATACTTTCCTTAAAATAAAGAATAAATTGCGTGGACAGAGATTTTCATCACCTGAAGAAGTTGTGGACGCCTACAATACGGCCATTTTGGAGACCCCAACTTCCGAATGGAATGGTTGCTTCAATGATTGTTTCCATCGCATGGAAAAATGTGTCAAATTTCGCGGAGAATATTTCGAAAAGCAATAAATACATTTTTAAATAGTAATGTTGTGTAATCAAGGAAGTGTGATTCCCGAAATTTTCAGTGCCGCCCTCGTATTATGTCTATAATAGATACAATCGTGCCTCATCTAGCTATTATTTTAAATATTTGTATCGAATCTGGTGTGGTTCCTGATTTAATGAAGCATAGTTAACCTTTACTTAAATCTGGTAGTTTATCAAACCCCTCCAATTTTAGACCTATTTCTGTATAACCAACACTTAGTAAGATTTTAGAAATAATTATTCTTGATCAAATGTTAATTTTTTTTAGTATAAATAATTAACTTAATAAAAATCAATTTGGTTTCATAAGAGGTCACTCGACGTAGTGACGAGTTTCCTATAAGCATAAAAACAATTGAAGTTCTGGAGTTAGCGGCGCATATGGTAACCGTAGATATTCGTGAAGCCTTCGAAGACAGTTGTCCCATCAAAACCAAGACCTCAACACGAAAAGTTCCTTGGTAGAACACTAAGCTAAAGCAGCTTAGGGAAAAGACCATGAAACTATTTAATAGGGCTAAAAAAAACAAAGAATGATATATTTATAGCGCAGTCCTTACCGATTACAATATGGAAATTAGGAAAGCTAAGAGAGAATCGTGGAGGTATGCGAAGAAGTTGAGCCTTTGCCTCGCAGTGCAAGACTACACAAAATGCTGTCGAAAGCTCAGAATCGAAAATCGGATCGGGCTCCTTAAAATGCCTGATGGTAACTTCACTAATAGAGAAACGGAAACACTGGAGCTACTAACGTCAACCCATTTCCCAGGGGCACATATGACTCTGGCCTAGAACTCGTTTAGAACCCTACGAAGGCCTTGTAATGAGGTCTGGTGTAGGGCTACGAAGATAATAAGGCCAAACCTGACGCAGTAAGCAGTTGACTCCTTTAAGCCATATAAGATAAGTGGGGAGAATGGAATAATGCCCATACTTATAATCTACATATGGGTATCGATATCCCTCTTACTTATCTGGTGAAAATCTTCAGAGCAAGTTAAGACATAGCAGCGATCACAATATATCGTTTAGGTCGCAGTAATACTTGTCTCTCTAGTCCTGCATAGGTGGTTGTACATAATTAAACAATAGGGTGGTGGATATCCTCACACCGTCACTACATGTATAATATAATATGCAATAGTAAATTATGTATTAATAAAAGAAGATTCTAATATATAACATAGTTGGTATGCTATATTACAGTTTTTAGGGTTTTTTTTAGTTACCTTATTTAATTGCTATTTAAATTATATAAAAATATGCTAATTTTTTAACAGTTAGCCAAACATAAATCATGTATAATGACGCAGGCTTTAAAGCCTATAAAGGCTATTCAAAAATTCAAATACAAAAGATTACACTCGTGGTCCGAGGAAAATAAATTCACAAAGCTTTGTGTTTTATTTCATAGTCAATGGCCCTACCAATTAATATGTCATAATGTGAACAACAGAGATTAGAAAGATAAATACCTATACACCCGAATGCACAAAATAATAACGCATGACCTTTATAAATCGGTTTCGAATTTATGATTTACGCTCTTTAAATGTATCCATTAAATTTATTTCATTTTATACGTCATATAATAGAAATTTTCAAGAATCTTTTATGTTCTGAAGTCTAAGGTTTAATTGTTCTATAGACTATGTCTTAGCATCGACTTTAGAATTCGAAATTATTTTGTCCTTTATAGTTCAATAAGATCAGCTTTTACTTTTTATTTAAAGTTATTTTTTATCTCTTCCAGTGGACTAAAGAATACCACAATTCTGATATCATATTATTAATAATATTAAAATTTTAATTTCTTATATTGCCACCCTAAGGGGTGGATTTTTTTTCAAATTTTAATGCAACCATCTCTAAAGTGTAAATTAATTCAAAAAAAAATTCTATTCATTTAAAAAAAATCATTAAAATCAGTTAACAATTATTGATACAGAAATCACGTAACATACATTAAAAAAACATACAGTCGAATTGTAAACCACTTCCTTTTTCGAGCTTTATCAAATTTCGACTCTAGAGACATTTTTACTATATTTTAGAGATCTTTAACACACATAATGGACAAATAATATGGACAAACATTCAGACCAGCAGTGTAAAAAAGTACCTTTGGTGATAATCGTGGTTGGCTTCGTATTGAAGTACATTTGTATTACATAAACGATAAACTCGTATCAGTATTATAAGTCAATGTTTTGATTTTTATATTATTATATACTTACTTTGGTTCTAAAATGTTATTCTCAATCAAATCAAATTTGCGGAGTTATCCCCACCGGCAAATGTTTCCTACCAGACACACAAATACACTGCCAGTACATATAATGCACAAATAAAATGTTTAGTTCAATTAATTATTTAGTTTATTTTTCTATTCGGTACAATTTATTCTTTTAAAATATAGTTGACAAACGAGCATGCTGTCCATTTGGTGGTAAGAGAACTGTGGCCTATAGACATCTATATCTATCCCTGATTAAGAATCAAAATTCAAACGCGTTGTTACCCTTGAGAACTAAGGTTGAAAGCGTCGTTATCAGTAAGAGCAAAATAAAAAAGCAGCTTCAATCTTATTTTTCGGCCGACTTCCAAAAAGGAGACGGTACTCAATTCGACGCGTATGTTTTTTTTATGTGTGTTACCTCATAGCTTTTTACTGGGTGGATCGATTTCGATAATTTTTTTTTATATGAAAGCTGTTAGTTCTCTTGTGGTCCCATATGAATTTGATCGAGATCAGACCAATAGTTTTTGAGTTATTTGAGTTATTCTTAATAACTTATATTGAGGTCGGCTGTACAAATTTTTTATTTGAATTTTTTTTAATAGGATAAGGGTGATGGGATGACAAACGAGCACACAGTCCACCTGATGGTAAGTGGTTGCTGCGGCCCATAGATATCTACATCTATCCTCGTTTGCGAACCAAAATGCAGATGCGTTGTCACCCGTGAGGACTAAGATGGAAAGCCTCATCTCCAGTAAAAAGGGCCTCCGGCCACCTGCAATCTCCAAGCGAAACGCAGAGGTAAACCTCTACTTCACGCTGGTATTCTGTGAGGTCGTGGTACCACCCCGGTTCGAGCCGGCCCATCCGTGCGACAGCATAAGCTGCCGCGTGGCTCTACCACTGTTAAAAAAATTATTATGTTGGCATTTTGTGTGATTGCTGTCCTTTCTTTTTCTCTTTATCAGTTTGTTATTATATATTCCTAAACATTGATCTCTCCCACAGTATGCAGGATTTGCCATAATTGCCATACTTAGCCACCTAATATGGTGATCGCAATTACAGAAGCCTCACAGCTTTGCTCCTGCTCCTGCTCTTTGTGATATAGTGATATTTAGGAGATGGCCGTCATGAACATCTTTCTCATCCTCTTACGATACCGACGAATACAGTTATGGCGATGGAGTCCCTTAAACCATCATTCTGGTAGTAGTATTTAGTAACCTTTATTATAATTTAGTAATAGTTCTATTATATTTTCTTAAACTCTTTTGAAATGATAACTTTTGATATGTAAAAGAAACCCGACCAGGGTTTCTTTTAGATGTCAACCTTGACCTTAATAACACCGTGTTGAAATAGAAACTAGGCACTCGATTTAATTACATTCTTCAAATGAGTCACATAATGAAATTCCATCATTCGTCGGTACATTTAAATAAAAATGTATGATAGAATTTGCATACTTTAAATTCTATTAAAGAATATCTTCCATCCTTCAATCCTTTAGAGCCTATAATGTGCACTGCTGAACAAAGACCTTCCCCATAAATTGCCCCATTGCGGGATTTTGCCATAGTTGCTTGGCAGGTGGGTTGCAGCCACAGTTTTTTTTATAATTTTGAGTTGTTATCAGGAAGATGCTGCTGCCTAATTCTTGTTTCAGTTTTTTTTTGTCGCCTCCCACGACACCCACGTGACGATAGGAGATAGTGGATATTTTACATCGCAACTACAAGGTCAGAAATGAAAATAAAAAACAAAATATTATGTTATTTATAAAATATTGTTTCACAATACACAGTAACTGGATATTTTCAGTGGCGCTTCATGTAGCAAACCCTATATTCATGTGAGCCTCCACGGCACCGCCGCGCCGCCTATTGGTGAGATGGTACCTAATTATTATCATAATTACCAGTGATCGCCTCGTGGTCAGAACTCGACCATTATTTTTTTTTTTAGGTTTGTATATTAAACTACCTGTATTTCACATTTAACTTCAAATAAATTATATATTACATTATTTATTATATTATTATAACACAGATAACCTATATGCATATAACATATAAGGTAAACTAATTTTTGCCTCTCTATTCACAAAGGACAACTCGCCTATTCCTGGGTCCTTACCGCATTTAACGGTCTTCTGGGTACAAATTCTGACTGCGACCTGTTTTCCGATGAATAGGCGGTAATATTATCTGAATACCTGAAGTTTTTTGAGCGATAAGAATGAATTTGTTGCCTTTAATTAATGTGACCGGTTTAACCGTTTAATTAAAGTAAAAATAAATATAGAAATATTTTTGATTTAACAAAATTTACAGGTTATTCCGTCGATCTGATAGTAATTATTTAGATGCAAAATTTTAAAATTATTTGGCTCCAATCTACTCTGTGAGACTGCTTGAACATAGACTATTATGTGTTTAACATTGGCAGTGCTCATTGCATGTTTTATTTTATTTCGTTTAATGTATTAGTAACACATACTATATAGAAATTCAAGCTTTATGTACTCTTTCCCCATATAAGCTTTAACTATACAAAATCTCATATGTTTTCTTGCGCACAATATGCTTAAAATGGGTTGTAAAGTTTTCTTTTCGCGTATCAATATAAAGATTGGTACATTTAACGTATTATAAATTGGTTTAATTCTTATTACATTTACAAGATACTAAGAATCCATAATTATTATGAAGAGTGTCACACTCGGTATTGAAATTGTCACTAAAATTCACTCATGAAGATTTATTTTTAAATTAAAAAGTATAATAATGTATTATTAAGCAATTTACAAGTTTCCACTTTTCGAACTGAAAATAAAAGATATAAACAAATGTCCGTTCAAAGATAAATTAACTAGTTAACAATGACCTTAAAGTTAAAAAAACTATGTGTATTTTGAATATTTCATCATCATCATCATCATTATAGCCCTTCCCAAGTCCACTGCTGAACATAGGCCAAGGAATACCACAAATCACGGTCCTGAGCCACCTGCATCCATCGACTTCCTGCATATCTTACCAGGTTGTCACTCCAACAAGTGGGGGGACGCCTTACACTTCGTCCACCGGTACGAGGCCGCCACTCGAGAACCTTTTTTCCCCACAGGCTGTCGGTTCTTCGAGCTATATGGTCGGCCCATTGCCATTTCAGCTTACTAATCCGTTGGGTTATGTCAGTCACTCTGGTTCTACTGCGGATATCCTCATTTCTATGTTTATCACGCAGAGAAACTCCGAGCATAGCCCTCTCCATAGCTCGCTGAGCGACCTTGAGCTTCCTCATCCGGCCAGCAGTGAAGGAACACGTCTCAGTACCATAGATCATCACTGGAAACATGCACTGGTTGTACAGTCTCGTTTTCAAGTTTTGAGGCATACCTGACGAGAAGATGTGCCCTAATTTCCCGAACGCTGCCCAACCGAGTTGAATCCGTCGATTGACCTCTCGGTCGAAGTTGGACTTACCAAGTCGGACTATTTGGTACTCGTCAGGTACTCGTCAACGACCTCAAGATTAGTGCTCCCAACAACTACCGGCATAGGTGTGACATGGACATTAAACATGATCGTTGTTTTGTCCATGTTTGTCTTAAGACCTATCCGTTGGAAAACACTATTGAGGGTCCTCCAGCGATTCTGCCATAAGGACTATATCGTCGGCAAATCGAAGGTGAGTGATGTACTCGCCATTGATGTTAATACCGTATCCTTTCCAGTTCAGAATCTTGAAAACGTCTTCCAATGCAGCAGTGAAGAGTTTTGGGGATATAACGTTACCCTGTCTTACACCTCTCTGCAAATGGATAGGTTTCGTACTCTGGTTCTGTACTCGGATAGCCATCGTAGCCCCACTGTACAAGCACTTCAGTACTTCGATATACCGATAGTCAACTTAGCACCGCTGAAGGGACTGCAGCACCGCCCAAATTTCGACGAAATCAAAGGCTTTCTCATAGTCCACATACGCCAGACTTAGTGGCAAATTGTACTCCTCGGACTGCTGTACAATTTGCTGAAGGGTATGTATGTGGTCTATGGTGCTAAAGCCCTTTAGTTGCCGTGTAGTGGCAGTTAAGAATATCCACTGCCTCATATCTTCCCGTGGGTGTCGTTAAATGCGACAGTGGGACATAGTCTGGAGATGGGCAGCAGCATCTTCCTGATAACAGCAATATCACAATAAAAAATTGCGGTTACCAACTCGCTTGTCAAGCATGGCAACTATGGCATTATACTCCCAAATATGAGTATTTCATATGAATTAATTTAAATAATTTTAAATTCAAAATATTAAAAAAAAGACTTAATATAAAGACTTTAAGCAAAATATTCACTGGTTAAGGCACTCTTGGCTACACTCGGTGAAGTATTAAATGGATCAATATCATAGTCTAGCGAGTTTATAAATTTAGCAATTCTTATCATGAACGAATTATGTCTATAGTTCGCATGGGCTCCGTTTATGTAAAGAAGTTTGTGTTTCCTCAATTTACTATTGGAACATTTAAAGTAACATCAGATCAGATCAGATAATTTCGGGGAGTAAATTTAAACATTACAAATTTTTACATAAAAACATACGTCATTAATATTACGTCGAACAGATAAAGGAATAAAGTGATATCGTTTGCACTTCTCTTCATATTCCTGAGAATCCGTATGCGCTCTATAATCAAGATACTTTAAAAACTTTGTCTGGATACCTTCAATACGTGACTTTTAAATCTCATATTGTGGGTTCCAGACCTGTGATGCATATTCAAGAATAGATCGTACAAATGAACAATAGAGAATTTTTATCGTTTTTAGGCTATTGAAGGTACAAGAATAGCGGATGGCAAATCCCATGGCCTTATATGCCCTTGTTATCATTCTAGATAATATATGCTTGTCATAGATAAGTTTAGAGTCTTGAATTATTCCAAGATCACAGGCCTCATATACTCTGGCAATAGACGTACCCTTCAAGGGATAGCCGCCATTAATTGTATCGCTTTTCCTTGCGAGCGACACAAAATTATTTAGTCATTTAAATCTAGTTTATTTATATATTACAATATGTTTCAAACATTTCCAAGTCTGATTTTAATAATATAGTATCCTCTGTACTAGCGATACATTTAAGTATTTTCATATCGTCAGCATATAAGAGTACTTTGAAATACAAGAAACACTTCTGTATATCGTTCACAAAGATAATAAAGAGTAGAATGCCCAACCGAGAGCCATGCGGTACTCCTGAAGGAACCAGTAGCTAAGTGGACACAAAGCCAGTAAGTACTGATTGTGACCTTTTTTTCCTATTTTCCTAACCTATTTAGAGGATATTCATTGAAGAAGGTATCCATGTATACCTGACATTAAATTTTTTTAAGTTTAATGATCCATTCTACCGAAATATTTACAGTAGCCAGTATAAATATAGTCAACTTGTAGACCATTTCCATAATTTTTAAAATGTAATTATTTGTATGGATCAGATTAGTACCAGTTGATCTTTTTTTAAGAAGTAGACTTGTTGATATACTATATATATTAAGTACACTTGTTGATATACTATATTTTCAAATACAGTGGAAACTCGATTAACCGGACTAATTGTTGTCGTTAGGGATTCGGATAATCGAAAGTCCGGATAATCGAATGTATGAAGAAAAGCAGGTTTTGTGCATACATACATAATGTTATGTGTTTATTAAAAACAACAAATACATATCAACAAAAATCAATGTTTATTAAAAATATTAAGGGATACATTTACCATCATACGACATACATATTTTTTAAGATTACACAAACATACTAAAATACTGCAGCCTCAATCGAAAACGATCGAGCGGAACCATGGCTCCAAAGTCTTTGCCAGAGATCTGTCTGACAGAAAAAGCCAAATGTCAAAGCTGCAGACCGAATGTGGCAGCATCGTTTCCAGGACACCTGAGATTTTGAGTGAGATTGAGAGGTTCTATGGGCAGCTGTACACATCATCGTTGGAGCCACACGCAAGTGTGAGTAACAATCCAAGAGCGAGTCTCATCCGACACTATTCCGAAGATATCCCGGACGTCAGTCTGAGCGAGATTAGAATGGCTCACCAGGACCCTAAAAACGGCAAGGCCCCAGGCGAGGATGGAATTACAGCGGAGCTTCTGAAAGCAGGTGGAAGACTGGTACTTGAAGTCCTTCAGAAGCTCTTTAATTCCGTCCTCCATGGTGGCGTTATACCGGAGGCGTAGCGCAAAGTGCGGTGGTCTTGTTCTTCAAGAAAGTTGACAACGCTCTCTTGAAGAACTACAGACCGATTCCCTACTGAGCCGCGTCTACGTGCTGTTTTCGAGAGTCATTACGAATCGTCTCGCGCGCAGACTTGATGACTTCCAGCCTCCCGAACAAGCCGGTTTCCTAAAGGGCTTTAGCACCATAGACCACAACATACCCTTCGGCATATTGTGCAGAAGTCCGAGGAGTAGAATTTGCCACTATGTCTGGCGTATGTGGACTATGAGAAAGCCTTTGATTTCGTCGAAATTTGGGCGGTGCTGTAGTCCCTTCAGCGGTGCCAAGTTGACTGTCAGTATATCGAAGTGCCGAAGTGTTTGTACAGTAGGGCTACGATGGCTATCCGAGTACAGAACCAGAATACGAAACCTATCCAATTGCAGAGAGGTGTAAGACAGGGTGATGTTACATCCCCGAAACTCTTCACCGCTGCATTGGAAGACGTTTTCAAGCTTCTGGACTGGAAAGAATACGGTATTAACATCAATGGCGAGTACATCACTCACCTTCGATTTGCCGACGATATAGTCCTTATGGCAGAATCGCTGGAGGACCTAAGCACCATGCTCAATGACCTCAATAGTGTCTCCCAACGAATAGGTCTTAGGACGAACATGGACAAAACAGAGATCATGTTTAATGTCCGTGTCACACCTATGCCGGTAGTTGTTGGGAGCACTAAGCTCGAAGTTGTTGACGAGTATGTTTACCTGGGACATATAGTCCGACTAGGTAAGTCCAACTTCGACCCAGAGGTAATTCGACGGATTCAACTCGGCTGAGCAGCGTTCGGGAAACTACGACACATCTTCTCGTCAGACATACCTCAAAACCTTAAAACGAAATTGTACAACCAGTGCGTGTTGCCAGTGATGACTTACGGAACTGAGACGTGGTCCTTCACTGCTGGCCGTATGAGGAAGCTCAAGGTCGCTCAGCGAGCTATGGAGAGGGCTATGCTCGGGGTTTCTCTGCGTGATAAACTTAGAAATGAGTATATCCGCAGTAGAACCAGAGTAACCGACATAGCCCAACGGATTAGTAAGCTGAAGTGGCAGCGGGCCGGCCATATAGCTCGAAGAACCGACAACCGATGGGGAAGAAAGGTTCTTGAGTGGCAACCTCGTACCGGTAGGCGAAGTGTAGGGCGACCCCCACGAGATAGAGTGACGACCTGGTAAGACATGCAGGAAGTCGATGGATGCAGGTGGCTCAGGACCGTGCTTTGAGGCATTCCTTGGGGGAGGCCTATGTTCAGCAGTGGACTTATGAAAGGCTGTAATGTTGATGATTATGATCTATCCGATACTTGCGACAAACGATTCATCGCCACATATTTTTTTATTTAACTGTAATGCTTTTTCACAGAGCAAGGGCCAGGCGAAATATCGGTCGCCCAGTTGATCTTTTTGTGTAAAAACCAACAATACAAAGCGTGTTCTAAAAGTTCCACCAATTCCAACACGTTCATGCTTGCATAAATTCGACTTATAGTACATTTTATGTTAAACAATTTGTCACTTGGCTCAATATGACTTAATTATTTAATTGGACGCGGTTGATAGTCCGGATAATCGCGAATCCGTATAACTGAGGGCCGGATAATCGAGTTTCTACCTTTAGCAAATAATCATAGTTTTGATATAGGCCGGTAATTTTCTATAAACAGGTTCCCTTTCCTATAAACAGGTGTAACGTATGCCTGCTTCCAAATTTTGAGAACAACGCCTTCACCTTTCGATCACTTAAAGAGAATGAACAGAAGTTCCTAAAGTTCTTTGGCACAATTTGTGATGGTACTTATAAAATTAAAATAAAGTCAGTACTTGCCGTGTTTGATTGTCGTACGCCACACATGACATGGCGCAGTCAGTAATTCGATCGAGCAATCTAATTAAAAACGAACGACTCGTTGTTAATTAGATTAAAAAAAGTTATTAAGATTATTTAGTTTATTATCGGTGTAATAGCAACAAGTACAAGTGCACGTATTAAAAATGAAAGTGTTTTAACGCCTCCACCTCCATTTTGTTTTGATAGAAACGCAATAGATCCGACCTCTGGAAGTTTAAGTGAAAGTTGACAAAATGGCGCAATAGTTATATTATATATTGCAAAGCCTGTGAGATTGATAAGAAAAATGTATCTATCCAACTAAATATATTATTACATGTGCTTGGGGAACAGTGTCGAGACATTTTAGACCAGTTTTCGGAAAAATACGTAACAGCTGAGGGTGTTTTAACAATATTAGACCGATATTTTAAAACGACAAGAAACGTTACGGTTGAGCGGCATAAGCTTTTCACACGAGATCAAAAACAAAATGAAACATTCGATTAATATGTATTTGAGTTGCGAAAATTGTCCCAAACATGCGAACTTGGTGAATTATGTGATAGTCTAATAAAGGATAGACTGATCTGTGGTGTGACAAGTGCGAGTATTCGAGAAAGATTGTTAAGGGAGGACAATTTAACATTAAAATCTGCATTGGACACCTGTCGTGCGGCAATAATTTCGTGCGCGGTACAATGACAGGTCGCCTCACTAGTCACTGACAACATTACAGACGTTCAGTTCGCGCAACTCTAAAAATACACGGAAACTGATAACGAGTTAATAAAATTAAAGAAGTACGTGCTAAAGGGCTGGCCAAGTGTTAAAGGAGAAGTGGACGATATAGTTAAGCCGTATTGGAACTATAAAGAGGATTTATCTTTTGCGCATGGATTAGTTTGGAAAAATGAGAGAATTATTATTCCTAAAATATTAAGACAAGAATTTTTGAACAAACATATATGTCACATGGGTCTTGAGAAATGTAAACTAAGAGCAAGAGAAATTTTATTTAGGCCGGGGCTAAGTAATGACTTAAAAAATATGGTGTCAAATTGTTAAATATGTTTATCATTTAGACGAAATAATCAAAAGGAAGAACTACAATGCCACGAAATACCGGATAGACCGTGGGCCAAAATAGGAGTAGATTTATTTCAAGTAAAAGACCAAAATTATTTGTTACTAATAGATTATTATAGCAAATTTTTTGAATTAGTCGAATTGCAGTCAACGCACTCGCTTTCTGTTATTTCATGTTTAAAAAATGTATTTTGTACACAAGATATACCCTACATAGTTATGACTGATTGTGGTCCACAGTTTACGTCGAGTGCTTTTAAATAGTTTTCATCAAAATGGTATTTTACTCATATCACTTCTTCGCCGCGTTACGCTCAATCAAACGGACAAGTTGAACGTACCGTTCAAACAATAAAGAACATTATTCTGAAGTCTACCGCGGAAGGGAAGGATTACAGGTTGGCTTTATTAGAATATTTAAATACTCATTTAGATGAAAACTTGCCTTCTCCTGCAGAATTATTACAGAGTAGAAAATTGAGAAGTATATTGCCTGTGTCTACAAAATTTTAAAACCTAAAGCACAAAAAAATGTTTAAGTAAATTAAAAAAAAAAACAACTAAAACAAAAAAATGTATTATGATCGCAATGCAAAAAATTTGCAAAACCTAAATGTCGGGCAGAATGTAAAAGTGCTACTAGACGTAAATAAACGAAATTGGATATCCGGCACTATTACAAAGAAAATAAGAGACCGTTTATATGAAATTAAATTAGTTACCGGTAATAAAATAGTTAGAAACAGAAAACATATGATAAAAGATTCACCAAACAAACATGACACTCCTAACTACGATTTTGAATATGATGATGTTAATGTCAGTGTATCTTGCCACAACCAAAATATGTACCCAACGCAGAGAGAAAACACAACTAATTATAATTATGTTACTCGATCCGGCAGGACAGTGAAACCACCGAATAGATTTGGACATTCAACATAAACTGGTGCATCATGGTTCGTCTTACAAAGTATGTGAAACAACTGGGTGTATGCAAATAAACTTATATTTTATTTCCTATATTTTATATCATTTAAGTTTTGTTAATTTACTTTTTAATGGTTTATATATAATTGTAATTTTAATGAATAATATTTACGGAATCATAATTATCACTTTGTTAATTTATTTAAGTTAATTTAATTTATATTTAATTCATATTCAATTCAATGTACTTATGCAATATTGTTTAATGCTTAATAATTCAAATAATATTAATAAAAATTGTAAGATTAAAAGTGCTGATTAAAGATAATATGAAATGAAATTATCAAAGTAATACTTAATAAACCTAGCAAGCTAACAGCATAGCAAAGTGACGAAGCAATCAGCTTTGTAGCGGTTTCTAACGGTTGCCGTTGAGCAATCAGTTTCAAAATAGGAGGTTCAGATGCCTGAGTGATCAGTAATCGATTGCTGAAAACAGAATTTGAAAATTCGGAACCGTTCTCGAGATAATCGTGGGACAGACGGACGGACGGACAGACGGACAGACATTGTGAAATCAATAAGTGCCTCCGCAAGCTTCGCCACTTAATAATATTTGTACAATACGAATCTTAATTATTTAATTTTTTTTTTCAATTTTGTTATCATTGATGTTTTTAAATAAACATATTATGATCTTGTAATTATATTTAAAAAAATGCATGTTAATTTTAAGTAAACATGATTTGAAAGTAAAAAAAATATATATATTTATATAAAAAAAGAAGGAATATAATTTCAGCATATAATTTACACGTTTATAAATTGGTATTTAATGATTTTTTTAATTTTAGTATAATTAATGTGTAGCTATGTCAGATAAGTAAACCTGTGGGAAGGAAGCTGTTTGTTTATTTGAGGGAGAAGGATGTGATGGTACTTTTAAAATAAAAATAAAGTCAGTACTTGCCAGGACACCGTGTTTGATTGACGTACGCCACACATGACACAATTAACTATAAAAATAGATGGTATAAGATCCTGCCCACCCGATTTGTTGAGATGCAATGATTTAAGTAACTTATGAATTTCAGTTTTATTAATACATATGGTGTTTAAATTAACTGAGTGTGGAATGTTTAACTCATTAATAGTGGTATGACCACCATGATAATTACCATATGGAAGGGAAAACGTGGAATGAAAGTATTTTGCAAATAAATCACTTATATGCTGTCCATTCACAGCTGTTTCGTTTTGCAGTGACATGTTATTGGTGAAATGACTGATTATTCTTGTAGGATTTTACACATCCCCAAAACGACGTTCGATTGCTAGCAATATGTTCTTCCGTTTGTGAGATAAAATAACGTCAACATTATTTTTCAACATCCTTAGCTCTTGCACGTAGGAATGAAAAAGATTCATAATCACCTAGATTGCCATAGGCCTTGTTCTTACGATGGTATTTGTATTTCTTTAAGTAGTATCTTTATTATAGGCTGGCTATACCAAGGCGGAAATGAGAGTATTTATCACTTTTAATCAGTTTATACGAATTAAGAAATTCATTCATACGAATTTCTTAATTCGTTTATTTTATTATAAAATAATTTTGTCGCATTGTCTAAATAGTCTACAATAAGCTGAGAGCACCAATCAAAGACATTTAATTCGGCCACTATCTTGTCAAACCTATCTTTAGAAGAAATGTGTATGCATATGTATGGTTCGAACCTGATAGTTCATTGACCTTTACAAATTTTATAAGAATAGATAAAGCTTAGTGATAAGCATCTTCCGGAATAAGAGGGTCGCAAGCAATTACACAGGTATGAGAATTGCTCAACACAAGATCTAAAATCACATTATTTGCATTATATACACAATTCTATTGTCGTAATCCTAAATAATTCAAGTGTTAATAAATAAATCATTAATATCACTAATATAGTCGCCGTCATCTCCAAATTATCCGTGCTTGTTTCCTATTTAATAGCAGGCACATTAAAATCACCAGCAATTAAAAAAAATGTCATAGGGATGAGACAACATAATGCCCATAAGCTTCTTTCAAAAATAACGTAACTGTAATTGAAATGAGTTACTTATATTTTCTTTACATAAGTAAACAGTAGATACGTGTATACGACACTGGTCTTATTCTCCTGTTGGTATATGATTAAGATCTCGCCTCTTTTAATAGATTTTGTTGCAACTTTTTTAAATACCTGGCATGAATTTATATCATTTTCTGAGATTTCCTTTCTGTTTTTAGCGACAGGATGAGAGATGTGCTATTTTTTCGTGGAATGATTTTCGAGTTTTCCACTCATAACAACTGAAATTTTTTTCTTGAACAACAGTCTTAGTCTTATTAAGTAAAGTTTTGTTTTAGGCAGTTGGTGATCATTCATAAAGATACGGTTGTGGCCTTGTAGACTAATAGCATTGGTGGTGATTAAAGACATGACATGAATATTTTCTGGCAGCAGCGATGAAATCCTCTTTTACAAAACGATTATTGAAACATACAATTATAGGCTTCGTGCTGTTTGGATCTCGATTAGGTACCCTAGTTACGAAGTTAATTTGGATTTTAGAGTGTGTGAAATCAACTTTAGAGGTGATGAAAATAACAATATCCAAAAGCTTTACGCCTTTTTTCATGGGCACTTCTTTTATTTTCGCATTATTTAATTGTGCCCATTTGTCCTTTAACTGTTTTTGAGTCTCAAGTTTCTCAACCTTCTGACATAGGCCAACAACTTTCTCCTTCTCACATCCTACTTTTGTGACACGTGATTCAAGGTACATAATTTATTTTTGAGAGTTGTTGGATGACGTTGTTCGTTTGGATATTAGACTTTTAGAGCTGAGTGAGATTATCCTTTAGGTAATTATTGTCGGCAACAATAGAATCAAGATAATTTAGTTTTTTTGCAATATCCTTGATTTTACTTCATCAATTGTGTTGAAGTTGTTGTGGTGTTCGAGGTCGGTTAAGCCTAAAAGCTGAATAGTTGTCCTTGTCCATGTTTGCACTTTGGACACCGCCAGGTCGTTTTTCGATCACCTAATTGAAGGTATTCCGATTCACTGCTACCAATGATCCACTGCGCAATGGAAGTGGAGACAACTCTTACAAAAGCAACAAGACAAGAACAGTCCGCTCCATCTGCGACTTATTTTTTTGCATTTCTACTGCAGGTGGGCATAGTAAGCAATTCACGTAGTTTGAGAATCACTAACAAGAAAACGTAATTTCAATAAATATGCACGTTCACTACTTTGAATACTTTATAGAGAGTTCATCTTTGCAAGTGTCGAGTATAGGGTCGTTTTTTATTTAGAAACATTTAGGTAAAGATTTTAAACGTCACCCTCACAATACTTTCTAGCGTTTCTAGATAAATTCACATAAATATCGAGCTATATTTCACTTCAAAACTTTATAAGCAAAATTCCTTAGGTAGTGCTTAATGTTAACAAATCTTAATACTTCATGATTTATAGACCTTAAAGAGCATTTTTTGTGCATCTATCTAGATAGATGTCTATGATGTAATGTCTACGATGTAAAACTCGGTCGCACGGTTAGGTACTTTAATATTCTACGTACGTCGTTCCATAAAGATCGTTAAACTATTAATTTTTAAGTATATAAGATTAACTTTATTGCTTTTACGAACAATAGCACAAAATTTAATCACAGAAATTGGTAAGTCTAAATAATAATATTTTAATATCATATCGACCGGTTTCTAAAGACCACTGGATATTTTGAACAAAGCTCTTTTCAAGAATGCACTATTAGGTATATGTACATTTCTTGAAAGAGTTACATATGTTTACAAAATAAATATTAAATTTTCATTGACTTCATTCTTTACAGCTTATCAAAGTCGATTGCTGAATATAGGCCTCCCATATGTTTTCAAGCATAGAGAAGATATTTGCTATAGTTTCCACGCTTGGCAGGCGGGTTGGAAATTGTAGTTTTTTTTTTATTATATTGAGTTGTTGTTAGGAAGACGCTGCTGCCTAACTCCTGTGTCAGGTCAATCTTTCGCCTTTTGCGATACCTACAACTTGATATGGACTAGTTTATTTCCGCTATGGAGTGTGGCGTTGTAGGAGAACCAACTACTGCATATCATTAATTTAAACTTAGTAAGAAATTACAGTTATTGGATAATCAGTGCATGAATTATTAAAAAAGTTATACGGTATTTCTTTCTTTTGTTTATTATTTTTAGATTTCTTATGTTTACGATGATTTGACAATTAATGGGGCAGTTACCTTGTACACCTGTCATTCCCAGTAGTTAGGCTTATAGTTAATATTTATATATTTTATAGATATATATGGAACCGAACCAAACGGAATTATTATAAAAAATAATAAAAGAAATCTTAAAAATTAGTGATATTTCCTAATTTGATCGTAGTAAGCTAACAATATAGTATAGCATACTTTTACTGTTTATATTTATGATACGTGATAACAAGATGGGAAAACTGAATGAGAGAACTAGTCAATTTTCGTAGTGTTCTAATCAGGAATCGCTGCGGCTTAAAAGTCAGTAAGCAACCGTTTATGGGCTATTTTACCTTTTTAATGTACACTTTAGAAGTGCCACTTCAAATTCTAATACGTTAATTGATCATTCACTGAGCAAGCGCGTAATTAAATATCCCAAGTCTATCAAAATTAGTCACATACTTTAGTTGCTTAGTTGCCCAAATAAGCTTCCTAATTCTAGAAGCTTACAGATCCATATGACAAAGCCAGTTTATTTTAAAATAAAAATGAATGTATTTAACTGTTTTAGATTTATCGAACTTAAAGCATGAACATTACTGACTTTCTGACAAGTGACAGCGGTGTAATTGTGGTGCAAAAACCGTGTAATTTAAAGGTACAATTCCGTAGCCGACCGCACGCAGCAGCGGCAGGCGACGTGTCTTCGCGTTACGATGGTTTCTATGTTGTTCTATGAAATACCTTCCGTAGCTAGCGACACGTCGTTTGCCGAAGCGGCAGTCGACATGTCGCCCGACCGCAGCTCAGTAGTGCCGAGCGACACGTTGAATTTTTCTCAAAAAAATGAGTTTCACTGATTCCATGGAAGAAAAACTAATAAACCAGGTGGCGCAATATCCCGCACTGTACGATGCACCTCACAATAATTATTTAAACAGTGAAACAAAAGAAAAGTTTTGAAAAAAAATATATAAGGACAATATCGTCGGCAAATCGAAGGTGAGTGATGTACACGCCATTGATGCTAATACCGTATCCTATTCAGTTCAGAAGCTAGAAAACGTCTTCCAATGCAGCAGTGAAGAGTTTTGGGGATATAACGTTACCCTGTCTTACACCTCTCTGCAAATGGATAGGTTTCGTACTCTGGTTCTGTACTCGGATAGCCATCGTAGCTCCACTGTACAAGCACTTCAGTACTTCGATATACCGATAGTCAACTTAGCACCGCTGAAGGGACTGCAGCACCGCCCAAATTTCGACGGAATCAAAGGCTTTCTCATAGTCCACATACGCCAGACATAGTGGCAAATTGTACTCCTCGGACTTCTGTACAATTTGCTGAAGGGTATGTATGTGATCTATGGTACTAAAGCCCTTTAGTTGCCGTGTAGTGACAGTTAAGAATATCCACTGCCTCATATCTTCCCGTGGGTGTCGTAAAATGCGACAGTGGGACACAGTCTGGAGATGGGCAGCAGCATCTTCCTGATAACAGCAATATCACAATAAAAAATTGTGGTTGCCAACTCGCTTGCCAAGCGTGGCAACTATGACAATATACTCCCAAATATGAGTATTTCATATGAATTAATTTAAATAATTTTAAATTCAAAATATTAAAAAAAAATGATTTAATATAAAGATTTTAAGCAAAATATTCACTGGTTAAGGCACTCTTGGCTACACTCGGTGAAGTATTAAATGGATCAATATCATAATCTAGCGAGTTTATAAATTTAGGAATTCTAATCATGAACGAATTATGTCTATAGTTCGCATGGGCTCCGTTTATGTAAAGAAGTTTGTGTTTCCTCATTTTTACTATTGGAACATTTAAAGTAACATCAGTAGAGTAAATTGAAACATTACAAATTTTTACATAAAAATATACGTCATTAATATTACGTCCAACAGATAAAGGAATAAAGTGATATCGTTTGCACTTCTCTTCATATTCCTGAGAATCCGTATGCGCTCTATAATCAATATACTTTAAAAACTTTGTCTGGATACCTTCAATATGAGACTTTTAAATCTCATATTGTGGGTTCCAGACCTGTGATGCATATTCAAGAATAGATTTTACAAATGAACAATAGAGAATTTTTATCGTTTTTAGGCTATTGAAGGTACAAGAATAGCGGATGACAAATCCCATGGCCTTATATGCCCTTGTTATCATTCTAGATATATGCTTGTCATAGATATGTTTAGAGTCTTTAATTATTCCAAGATCACAGGCCTCATATACTCTGGCAATAGACGTACCCTTCAAGGGAAAGCCGCCATTAATTGTATCGCTTTTCCTTGTGAACAACACAAAAAACATTTAGACGTTTAAATCTAGTTAATTTATATATTACAATATGTTTCAAATATTTCCAAGTCTGATTTTAATAATATAATATCCTCTGTACTAGCGATACATTTAAGTATTTTCATATCATCAGCATATAAGAGTACTTTGAAATACAAGAAACACTTATGTATATCGTTCACAAAGATAATAAAGAGTAGAATGCCCAACAGAGAGCCATGAGGTACTCCTGAAGGCACCAGTAGCTAAGTGGACACAAAGCCAGTAAGTACTGATTGTGACCTTTTTTCCTATTTTCCTAACCTATTTAGAGGATATTCATCGCAGAAGGTATCCATGTATACCTGACAATTATTTTTTTAAGTTTAATGATCCATTCGACCGAAATATTTACAGTAGCCAGTATAAATATAGTCAACTTGTAGACCATTTCCATAATTTTTAAAATGTAATTATTTGTATGGATCAGATTAGTACCAGTTGATCTGTTTTTAAGAAATCCATGTTGGGTATCGCTAAATACAGAAGAAATAGAATTGTACACTTGTTAATATACTATATTTTCAAATACTTTAGCAAATAATCATAGTTTTGATATAGGCCAGTAATTTTCTATTTTGCAGCGTTCCCTTTCCTATAAACAGGTGTAACGTATGCCTGCTTCCAAATTTTGAGAACAACGCCTTCACCTTTCGATCGCTTAAAGAGAATGAACAGAAGTTCCTAAAGTTCTTTGGCACAATTTGTGATGGTACTTATAAAATAAAAATAAAGTCAGTACTTGCCGTGTTTGATTGTCGTACGCCACACATGACATGGCGCAGTCAGTAATTCAAAGTTTAAAACGAACGACTCGTTGTTAATTAGATTAAAAAAAAGTTATTAAGATTAATTAGTTTATTATCGGTGTAATAGCAACAAGTACAAGTGCACGTATTAAAAATGGAAAGTGTTTTAACGCCTCCACCTCCATTTTGTTTTGATAGAAACGCAATAGATTCGACCTCTGGAAGTTTAAGTGAAAGTTGGACAAAATGGCGCAATAGTTATATTATATATTGCAAAGCCTGCGAGATTGATAAGAAAAATGTATCTATCCAACTAAATATATTATTACATGTGCTTGGGGAACAGTGTCGAGACATTTTAGACCAGTTTTCGGAAAAATACGTAACAGCTTAGGGTGTTTTAACAATATTAGACCGATATTTTAAAACGACAAGAAACGTTACGGTTGAGCGGCATAAGCTTTTCACACGAGATCAAAAACAAAATGAAACATTCGATTAATATGTATTTGAGTTGCGAAAATTGTCCCAAACATGCGAATTTGGTGAATTATGTGATAGTCTAATAAAGGATAGACTGATCTGTGGTGTGACTTGTGCAAGTATTCGAGAAAGATTGTTAAGGGAGGACAATTTAACATTAAAATCTGCATTGGACATCTGTCATGCGGCAATAATTTCGTGTGCGGTACAACGACAGGTCGCCTCACTAGTCACTGACAACATTACAGACGTTCAGTTCACGCAACTCTAAAAATACACGGAAACTGATAACGAGTTAATAAAATTAAAGAAGTACGTGCTAAAGGGCTGTTCAAGTGTCATAGGAGAAGTGGACGATATAGTCAAGCCGTATTGGAACTATAAAGAGGATTTATCTTTTGCACATGGATTAGTTTGGAAAAATGAGAGAATTATTATTCCTAAAATATTAAGACAAGAATTTTTTAACAAACTTCATATAGGTCACATGGGTCTTGAGAAATGTGAACTAAGAGCAAGAGAAATTTTATTTTGGCCGGGGCTAAGTAATGACTTAAAAAATATGGTGTCAAATTGTTAAATATGTTTATCATTTAGACGAAATAATCAAAAGGAAGAACTACAATGCCACGAAATACCGGATAGACCGTGGGCCAAAATAGGAGTAGATTTATTTCAAGTAAAAGACCAAAATTATTTGTTACTAATAAATTATTATAGCAAATTTTTTGAATTAGTCGAATTGCAGTCAACGCACTTGCTTTCTGTTATTTCATGTTTAAATAATGTATTTTGTAGACAAGGTATACCCTACATAGTTATGACTGATTGTGGTCCACAGTTTACGTCGAGTGCTTTTAAACAGTTTTCATCAGAATGGTATTTTACTCATATGACTTCTTCGCCGCGTTACGCTCAATCAAACGGACAAGTTGAACGTACCGTTCAAACAATAAAGAACAGTAGGATTACAGGTTGGCTTTATTAGAATATTTAAATACTCATTTAGATGAAAACTTGCCTTCTCCTGCAGAATTATTACAGAGTAGAAAATTGAGAAGTATATTGCCTGTGTCTACAAAATTTTAAAACCTAAAGCACAAAAAAATGTTTAACTAAATTAAAAGAAAAACAACTAAAAGAAGAAAATGTATTATGATCGCAATGCAAAAAATTTGCAAAACCTAAATGTCGGGCAGAATGTAAAAGTGCTACTAGACGTAAATAAACGAAATTGGATATTCGGCACTATTACAAAAAAAATAAGAGACCGTGCATATGAAATTAAATTAGTTACCGGTAATTAAATAGTTAGAAACAGAAAACATATGATAAAAAATTCACCAAACAGACATGACACTCCTAACTACGATTTTGAATATGATGATGTTAATGCCAGTGTATCTTGCCACAACCAAAATATGTACCCAACGCAGAGAGAAAACACAACTAATTATAATTATGTTACTCGATCTGGCAGGACAGTGAAACCACCGAATAGATTTGGACATTCAACATAAACTGGTGCATCATGGTTCGTCTTACAAAGTATGTGAAACAACTGGGTGTATGCAAATAAACTTATATTTTATTTCCTATATTTTATATCATTTAAGTTTTGTTAATTTACTTCTTAATGGTTTATATATAATTGTAATTTTAATGAATAATATTAACGGAATCATAATTATCACTTTGTTAATTTATTTTAGTTAATTTAATTTATATTTAATTCATATTCAATTCAATGTACTTATGCAATATTGTTTAATGCTTCAAATAATATTAATAAAAATTGTAAGATTAAAAGTCCTGAATAAAGATAATATGAAATGAAATTATCAAAGTAATACTTAATAAACCTAGCAAGCTAACAGCATAGCAAAGTTGCGAAGCAATCAGCTTTGTAGCGGTTTCTAACGGTTGCCGTTGGGCAATCAGTTTCAACATAGGAGGTTCAGATGCCTGGGTGATCAGTAATCGATTGCTGAAAACAGAATTTGAAAATTCGAAACCGTTCTCGAGATAATCGTGGGACAGATGGACAGACAGACAGACGGACAGCTGGACAGACGGACAGACGGACAGACATCGTGAAATCAATAAGTGTCTTCGCAAGCTTCGCCACTTAATAATATTTGTACAGTACGAATCTTAATTAGTTCAATTTTTTTTTCAATCTTGTTATCATTGATGTTTTTATATCATTTATATATTTATATCATTGATGGTACTTTTAAAATAAAAATATGTTTGATTGACGTACGCCACACATGACACAATCTTTATATATAAAAAGTACGTGTCACGTTGTTTGTCCGCGATGCACTCCTAAACTACTGAACTGATTTCAATGAAATTTTTGTTCAATGTGCAGTTTGGTCCAACTTAAAAGATAGGATAGCTTACATCTCAATTTATAGTCGCAATACAATATTATATTATTGAAAATTATTTGTCTATCATTTGACAGTCACAATTATCTGTTAGCTCCAAACGACTCTGTCAGATGACGATATCCGTTGACTGGATTGAGTAAATATTTAATAGATGGCGCTATGTTAAAAATACAAACGTTTAATATAAGCTACAATTTAGTAGTATAACCACCACGTGGTGCTGTAAGTATTCAACAGATAGAACCGATTTCAAAAAAAAAATTGCAGACTGTGTGCAGTTTGGTCCAACTTGAGAGATAGGATAGTTTTTATCCCGATAAGTGACCCTCAACTTTTTTATTTCTAATTTCAGGAGTTTTTTTTTTGGGAAAGCAAATGGTTGTTCGGAAAGGGCAGAACAAAGTCTGCCTGGTCAGCTAGTTAACTATAAAATAGATTTAACTCATTAATAGTGGTATGACCACCATGATAATTACCATATGGAAGGGAAAACGTGGAATGAAAGTATTTTGCAAATAAATCACTTATATGCTGTCCATTCACAGCTGTTTCGTTTTGCAGTGTTATGTTGTTGGTGAAATGACTGATTATTCTTGTAGGATTTTACACATCCCCAAAACGACGTTGGATTGCTAGCAATATGTTCTTCCGTTTGTGAGATAAAATTACGTCAACATTATTTTTCAACATCCTTAGCTCTTGCACGTAGGAATGAAAAAGATTCTTAATCACCTAGATTGCCATAGGTCTTACGATGGTATTTGTATTTCTTTAGGTAGTATCTTTATTATAGGCTGGCTATACCAAGGCGGAAATGAGAGTATTTATCAGTTTTAGTCAGTTTATACGAATTAAGAAATTCATACATACGAATTTCTTAATTCGTTTGTTTTATTATAAAATAATTTTGTCGCATTGTCTAAATAGTCTACATTAAGCTGAGAGCACCAATCAAAGACATTTAATTCGGCCACTATCTTTTCAAACCTATCTTTAGAAGAAATGTGTATGCATATGTATGGTTCGAACCTGATAGTTCATTGACCTTTACAAATTTTATATGAATAGATAAAACTTAGTGATAAGCATCTTCCGGAATAAGCGGGTCGCAAGCAATTACACAGGTATGAGAATTGCTCAACACAAGATCTAAAATCACATTATTTACATTATATACACAATTCTATTGTCGTAATCCTAAATAATTCAAGTGTTAATAAATAAATCATTAATATCACTAATATAGCAAGTCGCCGTCATCTTCAAATTATCCGTGCTTGTTTCCTATTTAATAGCAGGCACATTAAAATCACCAGCAATTAAAAAAAATTGTCATAGGGATGAGACAACATAATGCCCATAAGCTTCTTTCAAAAATTACGTAACTGTAATTGAAATGAGTTACCTTTATTTTCTTTACATAAGTAAACAGTAGATACGTGTATACGACACTGGTCTTTTTCTCCTGTTGGTATATGATTAAGATCCCGCCTCTTTTAATATATTTTGTTGCAACTTTTTTAAATACTTGGCATGAACTTATAACATTTTCTGAGATTGCCTTTCTGTTTTTGTCGACAGGATGAGAGATGTGCTATTTTTTCGTGGAAGGATTTTCGAGTTTTCCACCCATAACAACTGGAAATTTTTTCTTGAACAACAGTCTTAGTCTTATTAAGTAAAGTTTTGTTTCAGGCAGTTGGTGATCATTCATAAAGATACGGTTGTGGCCTTGTAGACTTATAGCAATGGTGGTGAATGAAGACATGGAAGAATATTTTCTGGCAGCAGCGATGAAATCCCCCTTTACAAAACGATTATTGAAACATACAATTATAGGCTTAGTGCTGTTTGGATCTCGATTAGGTACCCTAGTTACGAAGTTAATTTGGATTTTAGAGTGTGTGAAATCAACTTTAGAGGTGATGAAAATAACAATATCCAAAAGCTTTACGCCTTTTTTCATGGGCACTTCTTTTATTTTCGCATTATTTAATTGTGCCCATTTGTCCTTTAACTGTTTTTGAGTCTCAAGTTTCTCAACCTTCTGACATAGGCCAACAACTTTCTCCTTCTCACATCCTACTTTTGTGACACGTGATTCAAGGTACATAATTTATTTTTGAGAGTTGTTGGATGACGTTGTTCGTTTGGATATTAGACTTTTAGAGCTGAGTGAGATTATCCTTTAGGTAATTATTGTCGGCAACAATAGAATCAAGATAATTTAGTTTTTTTGCAATATCCTTGATTTTACTTCATCAATTGTGTTGAAGTTGTTGTGGTGTTCGAGGTCGGTTAAGCCTAAAAGCTGAATAGTTGTCCTTGTCCATGTTTGCACTTTGGACACCGCCAGGTCGTTTTTCGATCACCTAATTGAAGGTATTCCGATTCACTGCTACCAATGATCCACTGCGCAATGGAAGTGGAGACAACTCTTACAAAAGCAACAAGACAAGAACAGTCCGCTCCATCTGCGACTTATTTTTTTGCATTTCTACTGCAGGTGGGCATAGTAAGCAATTCACGTAGTTTGAGAATCACTAACAAGAAAACGTAATTTCAATAAATATGCACGTTCACTACTTTGAATACTTTATAGAGAGTTCATCTTTGCAAGTGTCGAGTATAGGGTCGTTTTTTATTTAGAAACATTTAGGTAAAGATTTTAAACGTCACCCTCACAATACTTTCTAGTGTTTCTAGATAAATTCACATAAATATCGAGCTATATTTCACTTCAAAACTTTATAAGCAAAATTCCTTAGGTAGTGCTTAATGTTAACAAATCTTAATACTTCATGATTTATAGACCTTAAAGAGCATTTTTTGTGCATCTATCTAGATAGATGTCTATGATGTAATGTCTACGATGTAAAACTCGGTCGCACGGTTAGGTACTTTAATATTCTACGTACGTCGTTCCATAAAGATCGTTAAACTATTAATTTTTAAGTATATAAGATTAACTTTATTGCTTTTACGAACAATAGCACAAAATTTAATCACAGAAATTGGTAAGTCTAAATAATAATATTTTAATATCATATCGACCGGTTTCTAAAGACCACTGGATATTTTGAACAAAGCTCTTTTCAAGAATGCACTATTAGGTATATGTACATTTCTTGAAAGAGTTACATATGTTTACAAAATAAATATTAAATTTTCATTGACTTCATTCTTTACAGCTTATCAAAGTCGATTGCTGAATATAGGCCTCCCATATGTTTTCAAGCATAGAGAAGATATTTGCTATAGTTTCCACGCTTGGCAGGCGGGTTGGAAATTGTAGTTTTTTTTTTATTATATTGAGTTGTTGTTAGGAAGACGCTGCTGCCTAACTCCTGTGTCAGGTCAATCTTTCGCCTTTTGCGATACCTACAACTTGATATGGACTAGTTTATTTCCGCTATGGAGTGTGGCGTTGTAGGAGAACCAACTACTGCATATCATTAATTTAAACTTAGTAAGAAATTACAGTTATTGGATAATCAGTGCATGAATTATTAAAAAAGTTATACGGTATTTCTTTCTTTTGTTTATTATTTTTAGATTTCTTATGTTTACGATGATTTGACAATTAATGGGGCAGTTACCTTGTACACCTGTCATTCCCAGTAGTTAGGCTTATAGTTAATATTTATATATTTTATAGATATATATGGAACCGAACCAAACGGAATTATTATAAAAAATAATAAAAGAAATCTTAAAAATTAGTGATATTTCCTAATTTGATCGTAGTAAGCTAACAATATAGTATAGCATACTTTTACTGTTTATATTTATGATACGTGATAACAAGATGGGAAAACTGAATGAGAGAACTAGTCAATTTTCGTAGTGTTCTAATCAGGAATCGCTGCGGCTTAAAAGTCAGTAAGCAACCGTTTATGGGCTATTTTACCTTTTTAATGTACACTTTAGAAGTGCCACTTCAAATTCTAATACGTTAATTGATCATTCACTGAGCAAGCGCGTAATTAAATATCCCAAGTCTATCAAAATTAGTCACATACTTTAGTTGCTTAGTTGCCCAAATAAGCTTCCTAATTCTAGAAGCTTACAGATCCATATGACAAAGCCAGTTTATTTTAAAATAAAAATGAATGTATTTAACTGTTTTAGATTTATCGAACTTAAAGCATGAACATTACTGACTTTCTGACAAGTGACAGCGGTGTAATTGTGGTGCAAAAACCGTGTAATTTAAAGGTACAATTCCGTAGCCGACCGCACGCAGCAGCGGCAGGCGACGTGTCTTCGCGTTACGATGGTTTCTATGTTGTTCTATGAAATACCTTCCGTAGCTAGCGACACGTCGTTTGCCGAAGCGGCAGTCGACATGTCGCCCGACCGCAGCTCAGTAGTGCCGAGCGACACGTTGAATTTTTCTCAAAAAAATGAGTTTCACTGATTCCATGGAAGAAAAACTAATAAACCAGGTGGCGCAATATCCCGCACTGTACGATGCACCTCACAATAATTATTTAAACAGTGAAACAAAAGAAAAGTTTTGAAAAAAAATATATAAGGACAATATCGTCGGCAAATCGAAGGTGAGTGATGTACACGCCATTGATGCTAATACCGTATCCTATTCAGTTCAGAAGCTAGAAAACGTCTTCCAATGCAGCAGTGAAGAGTTTTGGGGATATAACGTTACCCTGTCTTACACCTCTCTGCAAATGGATAGGTTTCGTACTCTGGTTCTGTACTCGGATAGCCATCGTAGCTCCACTGTACAAGCACTTCAGTACTTCGATATACCGATAGTCAACTTAGCACCGCTGAAGGGACTGCAGCACCGCCCAAATTTCGACGGAATCAAAGGCTTTCTCATAGTCCACATACGCCAGACATAGTGGCAAATTGTACTCCTCGGACTTCTGTACAATTTGCTGAAGGGTATGTATGTGATCTATGGTACTAAAGCCCTTTAGTTGCCGTGTAGTGACAGTTAAGAATATCCACTGCCTCATATCTTCCCGTGGGTGTCGTAAAATGCGACAGTGGGACACAGTCTGGAGATGGGCAGCAGCATCTTCCTGATAACAGCAATATCACAATAAAAAATTGTGGTTGCCAACTCGCTTGCCAAGCGTGGCAACTATGACAATATACTCCCAAATATGAGTATTTCATATGAATTAATTTAAATAATTTTAAATTCAAAATATTAAAAAAAAATGATTTAATATAAAGATTTTAAGCAAAATATTCACTGGTTAAGGCACTCTTGGCTACACTCGGTGAAGTATTAAATGGATCAATATCATAATCTAGCGAGTTTATAAATTTAGGAATTCTAATCATGAACGAATTATGTCTATAGTTCGCATGGGCTCCGTTTATGTAAAGAAGTTTGTGTTTCCTCATTTTTACTATTGGAACATTTAAAGTAACATCAGTAGAGTAAATTGAAACATTACAAATTTTTACATAAAAATATACGTCATTAATATTACGTCCAACAGATAAAGGAATAAAGTGATATCGTTTGCACTTCTCTTCATATTCCTGAGAATCCGTATGCGCTCTATAATCAATATACTTTAAAAACTTTGTCTGGATACCTTCAATATGAGACTTTTAAATCTCATATTGTGGGTTCCAGACCTGTGATGCATATTCAAGAATAGATTTTACAAATGAACAATAGAGAATTTTTATCGTTTTTAGGCTATTGAAGGTACAAGAATAGCGGATGACAAATCCCATGGCCTTATATGCCCTTGTTATCATTCTAGATATATGCTTGTCATAGATATGTTTAGAGTCTTTAATTATTCCAAGATCACAGGCCTCATATACTCTGGCAATAGACGTACCCTTCAAGGGAAAGCCGCCATTAATTGTATCGCTTTTCCTTGTGAACAACACAAAAAACATTTAGACGTTTAAATCTAGTTAATTTATATATTACAATATGTTTCAAATATTTCCAAGTCTGATTTTAATAATATAATATCCTCTGTACTAGCGATACATTTAAGTATTTTCATATCATCAGCATATAAGAGTACTTTGAAATACAAGAAACACTTATGTATATCGTTCACAAAGATAATAAAGAGTAGAATGCCCAACAGAGAGCCATGAGGTACTCCTGAAGGCACCAGTAGCTAAGTGGACACAAAGCCAGTAAGTACTGATTGTGACCTTTTTTCCTATTTTCCTAACCTATTTAGAGGATATTCATCGCAGAAGGTATCCATGTATACCTGACAATTATTTTTTTAAGTTTAATGATCCATTCGACCGAAATATTTACAGTAGCCAGTATAAATATAGTCAACTTGTAGACCATTTCCATAATTTTTAAAATGTAATTATTTGTATGGATCAGATTAGTACCAGTTGATCTGTTTTTAAGAAATCCATGTTGGGTATCGCTAAATACAGAAGAAATAGAATTGTACACTTGTTAATATACTATATTTTCAAATACTTTAGCAAATAATCATAGTTTTGATATAGGCCAGTAATTTTCTATTTTGCAGCGTTCCCTTTCCTATAAACAGGTGTAACGTATGCCTGCTTCCAAATTTTGAGAACAACGCCTTCACCTTTCGATCGCTTAAAGAGAATGAACAGAAGTTCCTAAAGTTCTTTGGCACAATTTGTGATGGTACTTATAAAATAAAAATAAAGTCAGTACTTGCCGTGTTTGATTGTCGTACGCCACACATGACATGGCGCAGTCAGTAATTCAAAGTTTAAAACGAACGACTCGTTGTTAATTAGATTAAAAAAAAGTTATTAAGATTAATTAGTTTATTATCGGTGTAATAGCAACAAGTACAAGTGCACGTATTAAAAATGGAAAGTGTTTTAACGCCTCCACCTCCATTTTGTTTTGATAGAAACGCAATAGATTCGACCTCTGGAAGTTTAAGTGAAAGTTGGACAAAATGGCGCAATAGTTATATTATATATTGCAAAGCCTGCGAGATTGATAAGAAAAATGTATCTATCCAACTAAATATATTATTACATGTGCTTGGGGAACAGTGTCGAGACATTTTAGACCAGTTTTCGGAAAAATACGTAACAGCTTAGGGTGTTTTAACAATATTAGACCGATATTTTAAAACGACAAGAAACGTTACGGTTGAGCGGCATAAGCTTTTCACACGAGATCAAAAACAAAATGAAACATTCGATTAATATGTATTTGAGTTGCGAAAATTGTCCCAAACATGCGAATTTGGTGAATTATGTGATAGTCTAATAAAGGATAGACTGATCTGTGGTGTGACTTGTGCAAGTATTCGAGAAAGATTGTTAAGGGAGGACAATTTAACATTAAAATCTGCATTGGACATCTGTCATGCGGCAATAATTTCGTGTGCGGTACAACGACAGGTCGCCTCACTAGTCACTGACAACATTACAGACGTTCAGTTCACGCAACTCTAAAAATACACGGAAACTGATAACGAGTTAATAAAATTAAAGAAGTACGTGCTAAAGGGCTGTTCAAGTGTCATAGGAGAAGTGGACGATATAGTCAAGCCGTATTGGAACTATAAAGAGGATTTATCTTTTGCACATGGATTAGTTTGGAAAAATGAGAGAATTATTATTCCTAAAATATTAAGACAAGAATTTTTTAACAAACTTCATATAGGTCACATGGGTCTTGAGAAATGTGAACTAAGAGCAAGAGAAATTTTATTTTGGCCGGGGCTAAGTAATGACTTAAAAAATATGGTGTCAAATTGTTAAATATGTTTATCATTTAGACGAAATAATCAAAAGGAAGAACTACAATGCCACGAAATACCGGATAGACCGTGGGCCAAAATAGGAGTAGATTTATTTCAAGTAAAAGACCAAAATTATTTGTTACTAATAAATTATTATAGCAAATTTTTTGAATTAGTCGAATTGCAGTCAACGCACTTGCTTTCTGTTATTTCATGTTTAAATAATGTATTTTGTAGACAAGGTATACCCTACATAGTTATGACTGATTGTGGTCCACAGTTTACGTCGAGTGCTTTTAAACAGTTTTCATCAGAATGGTATTTTACTCATATGACTTCTTCGCCGCGTTACGCTCAATCAAACGGACAAGTTGAACGTACCGTTCAAACAATAAAGAACAGTAGGATTACAGGTTGGCTTTATTAGAATATTTAAATACTCATTTAGATGAAAACTTGCCTTCTCCTGCAGAATTATTACAGAGTAGAAAATTGAGAAGTATATTGCCTGTGTCTACAAAATTTTAAAACCTAAAGCACAAAAAAATGTTTAACTAAATTAAAAGAAAAACAACTAAAAGAAGAAAATGTATTATGATCGCAATGCAAAAAATTTGCAAAACCTAAATGTCGGGCAGAATGTAAAAGTGCTACTAGACGTAAATAAACGAAATTGGATATTCGGCACTATTACAAAAAAAATAAGAGACCGTGCATATGAAATTAAATTAGTTACCGGTAATTAAATAGTTAGAAACAGAAAACATATGATAAAAAATTCACCAAACAGACATGACACTCCTAACTACGATTTTGAATATGATGATGTTAATGCCAGTGTATCTTGCCACAACCAAAATATGTACCCAACGCAGAGAGAAAACACAACTAATTATAATTATGTTACTCGATCTGGCAGGACAGTGAAACCACCGAATAGATTTGGACATTCAACATAAACTGGTGCATCATGGTTCGTCTTACAAAGTATGTGAAACAACTGGGTGTATGCAAATAAACTTATATTTTATTTCCTATATTTTATATCATTTAAGTTTTGTTAATTTACTTCTTAATGGTTTATATATAATTGTAATTTTAATGAATAATATTAACGGAATCATAATTATCACTTTGTTAATTTATTTTAGTTAATTTAATTTATATTTAATTCATATTCAATTCAATGTACTTATGCAATATTGTTTAATGCTTCAAATAATATTAATAAAAATTGTAAGATTAAAAGTCCTGAATAAAGATAATATGAAATGAAATTATCAAAGTAATACTTAATAAACCTAGCAAGCTAACAGCATAGCAAAGTTGCGAAGCAATCAGCTTTGTAGCGGTTTCTAACGGTTGCCGTTGGGCAATCAGTTTCAACATAGGAGGTTCAGATGCCTGGGTGATCAGTAATCGATTGCTGAAAACAGAATTTGAAAATTCGAAACCGTTCTCGAGATAATCGTGGGACAGATGGACAGACAGACAGACGGACAGCTGGACAGACGGACAGACGGACAGACATCGTGAAATCAATAAGTGTCTTCGCAAGCTTCGCCACTTAATAATATTTGTACAGTACGAATCTTAATTAGTTCAATTTTTTTTTCAATCTTGTTATCATTGATGTTTTTATATCATTTATATATTTATATCATTGATGGTACTTTTAAAATAAAAATATGTTTGATTGACGTACGCCACACATGACACAATCTTTATATATAAAAAGTACGTGTCACGTTGTTTGTCCGCGATGCACTCCTAAACTACTGAACTGATTTCAATGAAATTTTTGTTCAATGTGCAGTTTGGTCCAACTTAAAAGATAGGATAGCTTACATCTCAATTTATAGTCGCAATACAATATTATATTATTGAAAATTATTTGTCTATCATTTGACAGTCACAATTATCTGTTAGCTCCAAACGACTCTGTCAGATGACGATATCCGTTGACTGGATTGAGTAAATATTTAATAGATGGCGCTATGTTAAAAATACAAACGTTTAATATAAGCTACAATTTAGTAGTATAACCACCATTTTTCATTTAATGGATATTTTCATTCGCTATGTATATGGTTTGTATATTATGGTATTGTTCATAATGCGCATAAGTCCAATTTTCCATTTTTTTTTCATTATATTTTTTTGCGTCTCATAGAGTCCCTAATCGTATACCCGAACTCCTATACTCCCTGAAACGACACTTAGTCCTAACTGCAAGACTACAAGACGCAAGAGTCTCGCAAGCTTAGTCTTGTTCTTAGCCTTGGTCTTGCAAAAATGCAAGAAAAAGACCAAGACTGCAAGACCAAGACCGATTTTGGGCAACACTAGCCACCGTACGTTTCTCTAGGAGTTTTCTTCCGCGTACGACCTCTCTGTGGAATAGTTTACCACCGGCGATTTTTCCGGACCGATACGACTTAGGGACCTTAGGGAGCTTACTCCTTTCTAAAAGGTCGGCAACGCTCCTGCAATTTCCCAGGTGTTGCAGTTGTTCACATGGGCGGCGGTAGTTACTTACCCACTCCCCTATAAAAAAAATTGGATTCTATTGGCAAACTGCTTAGAAATAATTTAATGTTAATGTTGCTAACGTTATTATTCATTTACAACACAATGTCTAGGAGATACAGAGATATACAGGGTTATTATTCAAAGAGTATCCAATTTTTTTACTTAAGCTTTTGAAAATTCGAGTAAATAAGGCTTCCACTTTTTTTTTAAATTATCCCAATTTGAACGTGATTTAAACATTAATTATTTAATAATAATATAATAATAATAATAATAATAATAATTATTTAAACAGTGTAACAAAAGAAAATTTTTGAAAAAAAATATAGGAAAGGAGTTAAATAAAAGCGATAAATAAGTATATATAGTACCTATTTTGTTTACGTAAATAGAGTACCCACAGAACTTTCGCAACAGGTTGGAACACGTACTGCTGCCGCCTGCAGTAGGGTTCGGAATCATGACCACAGCGACGTGTCATGGCTCCGCATTCGTCCACCGAATGCGGCAGCCATTGAGGCGGAGCTGTACGAGGGATACAGAGCCCTTACAAGATGGTGCGGGATAAACTCCGCACCTGGGCCCCCCGCTGACGCAGAGTCTCCGGCCTCAGCTCGTGGAGAACGTAGTGAGCGCTCTGTTCCCTGCGCGAGGGGAACATCCGCCCCTGCCTATGGCTCCGCCACCTGCGGTGCCGGAAGCGGACCACCAGGACGACGACGACGACATCCCGGAAGGGACCGGGGTAGACCTGAGAGTGGCGGTACGTAGGCTCAAGGCCAGAAATACCGCCCCAGGACCCGATGGCTTGCCTGGCAAAGCCTGGGTCCTGGCCTCGGAGGCTCTCGGGCCCCGACTGGAGGGGCTCCTAAGCGCATGCTTGGAGAGAGGCCAATTCCCGCTTCGTTGGAAGACGGGGAAGCTGGTCCTCATTCGGAAGCTGGGGCGCCCTGCGGACTCTCCGTCCGCATACCGGCCCGTGGTGCTGCTCGACGAGGTGGGCAAGCTTTTTGAAAGAGTAATTGCAAACCGCCTCGCTGAGCACCTTGCGGGGACGGGGCCGGATCTTGCGGAACACCAGTTTGGTTTCCGCAAGAGGCGCTCTACGGTGGACGCCATCATGCGCGCGAGAGCCCTCATGACGGGGGATGCAGTGGCCAGGGGGGGGGGGGGTTGTCTTGGCGGTGTCTCTTGACATCGCCCACGCCTTCAACTCCATGCCCTGGAGCTGCATTAGGGAGGCACTCCGGTATCACCGGGTGCCGACCTATCTCCGTCGTATAGTCAGGGACTATCTGACGGACAGGGCCGTCATCTACCCCGGTCGCAACGGTGAGTGGAACTGGCGAGAGATGTCGTGCGGTGTCCCACAGGGTTCGGTTCTGGGGCCGCCCCTGTGGAACATCGGTTACGACTGGGTGCTGCGCGCCGACCTCCCTACCGGCGTCAGCGTAGTTTGCTACGCTGACGACACGCTGGTACCGGCACAAGGGGGGTCGTACGAGGCGGCGGCGGAAACTATGACACGAGGGGTTGCGATAGTCGTTGAGAGGATCCGGCACCTGGGTCTTGAGGTGGCTCTGCACAAGTCTGAGGCCATGCACTTCCATGGTCCTCGGAACAGGCCACCACCGGGATCCTCAGTGATGGTAGGAGGGGTATCCATCGGCGTCGAGTCGACGTTGAAGTACCTAGGACTCGTCCTCGACGGCCGATGGAACTTCGTTGAGCACTTCCGACGTTTGGCTCCCAAACTGGAACGGACCGGGGCTGCCTTCAGGCGGCTCCTGCCGAACCTGGGGGGGCCAAACGCCTCCTGCCGGAGGCTCTACGCGGGGATCGTGAGGTCCATGGCCCTTTACGGGGCCCCGGTGTGGGCGCGTGGTTTGGCGCGGCTTGCCGTCCACCACCTAAACGCGCCCCAAAAGGTGGTTGCCGTAAAAATGGTTCGCGGCTACCGCACGATCTCCCGCGAGGCGGCGAGCCTCCTTGCCGGATTGCCGCTATGGGATCTGGAGGCGATAGTCCTCGCGCGCCTGCACGAATGGCGCGCGGAGGCACTATGCCGGGGGGAAACCCCGCTGCCGCGGCAAGTTGTCGCGCAGCGGACAGACTTCCGGCATGATCTCATGGCGACATGGAGAGAGCGACTGTCGCAACACCGTGCTGGGCACGCCACTATAGCGGCGATAAGACCCCCTCTTTGAGGAGTGGCTTGAGAGACGCCACGGCGTCCTCACCTTCCGCCTGACGCAGGTCCTCACCGGACACCGAATCGGGCGGGAGGAAACGCCCGGGTGCTCCCACTGCGAGGATCGACCGGAGGACACGGTGGAGCACACCGTGGAGGTGTGCCCTGCTTGGGCGGAGCACCGCCGTGTCCTCGTAGCGGCGACCTCTCGCGTCCGGCCCTGGTCGAAGCCATGGTCCGGAGCGAGACGGAATGGGATGCCGTCACCACCTTATGCGAAGCAGTGATGCTAGCGAAGGAGGTGGCGGAGCGGGAGAAGGAAAGAGCAGCAGCCTTCCTTCCCGGCCGCCGCGGGAAACGCCCCGGGCGTCGGGGGCTACGTCGTGGCCCCCGGCCACCGTAGGCGCGGGCCTGTGGACGGCGAGCAATGGGTAGCTCGCCGTCCGTCCGTCTAACGACGACAGGCCGTGTCGACGGCGCGTTTTGTTCCACGCGCGCCACAAAGAGCTGTCAGCAGCGTGAAGGGGCCCACAAGGGCCGACGCCTGCCGGGGCTGCAGGCTGTTTGAAAGAGATACCGCGGCTCCGGAACGTAAGGGCACTGAAGGAACACGGATGGTTTTTAGTCAGTAAAAGTCTGACACTCCCTTCCGCTCCACCCACAGCGAAAGGCATCATTAGATGATTTTCCATCCGCAAAAAAAAAAAAAAAGCGACGTGTCATCGCAACACGACGCGACGACACGTCGTCTGCTGTTGCTGTCTGCGGTCGGCTACGGAATGGTACCTTAAGAATATCCACAATCCCATATCGTAAGAAAAGACATACTGGCATGCTTGGCAGGCGGGTTGGCAACCAAAGTTTTTTCTTATTATTTTCGGTTGTTATCAGGAAGATGCTGTTGCCCATCTTCTATTTCAGTTTCCGTCTATCGCCTTTTACAACGCCCACGGGACGAAATCGGGTAATTTGTATTCTTATGCCGCTTTTACACAGCGAATATAATAAAAATAAAAACAGTTTATTTGTACAAAAAAGCCTTCATAAATGTTCTGTTAACATTTATTATTTTGTTCTTGCCATTCACGAAACAACTTATTTACGGGAATTAAGAAATAGCTGTGAGTGTAATAGTGTCCCTAAAAGCAGTTACGGACGATAACTTTGTCAATAAAGGTACTAGAACAGCCTAAAACGAAACACTTACAGAGAACATACGTTTATCTTGTCAAATGTCTAGAAAATTTAAGTTGCAAATAGAGTACGGAGAGACTTTTATTTCTTATTATTATGCCAAGATTGGTCGAAGTTTACGAAATAAATTTATATTCAATTATCGGCTATATTATTATATATTTCTTTTTATATTATTTCCGTTTTTTGAAAATCAAAATTTCGACATATCATAAAATATTGTCTGTGCGTGCACTTCCTGTTCTGCAATTGAACTTTGATCATTTAAGTACATGAATTAATTTTTCTTTTAATTTTTGGTAATAAAAATAAGTTTCATTTTCCTATTTGAAAGTTGTTTTAATGGGTCCGTTATTAAAACTTCAAATTCCGACATATCATAAACTATTTATTGGCTGTGCAATAAATACAAAGCACAAATCCAGTTATGCAAGGAGAATTGCTGCAGAAATCGGTTTGTGCTGCAAGATGCCACCTAGCTGCATTGGACTCAATGAGAAGGTATTCGTGACCTCATGGACGAACTAAAATGTAAAGTATTAAATTTGACAGCAAATGTCAAACTTTACGAAGTGGCGCTGCGACCTTAGAGGCTTCTTTCGTGACAAAGACTCTTTTTTGAAACCGAAACTATCCGTAAAGCACGTTTTGCAGAAGACCGAATTTGTATTTGCGCCGACTTCAAAAGCTAATAAGAGGAAACTATTTCAATCCTATAAGATTTTAAAGTCAATTTTTAATTTTTAATGTTAATCAATAATTAATTTTCTTTTACCTTGTTAGGGTTGATGGTTACATAACCCTACTAATCCTCAGTGCATTGTATTAGCATGGGTTTTGACAATAGTGAGCGCCACTATTTTTGTTTCTCCTCGAGCTATAAAATTTCTAAGTTTTCACGTAGTTAAAAATTGTTCCATGTTGTAAAACAACAAATTCCGTTTCTAAATGTCCCGTTTGGATTTGTTTCGTTATCCCGAGAGACTAGAAGGCGAATGCTTTTGTGTAAACCTTCACGTATACAAATCGTTATGTGCGATTATCTGCAAATATATTATAGCATTTTATGCAACATTACAAATTCATAGAAATGTGGTGACCCAGGGGCTCAGTCACCGTATATATCACAATACGCGAGCAACTTAGGTTCGATCCCGTCCAAATCGTTAATTGTAATTTTACGAGTAACTGCTGATTTTAACATATTGCATGACAGCGGAGGTAAACAGCGTGATGAAACCTGCAGATCTTATGAATAAAACATTTTGAAGACACTTAAAATCCATCTATATGCACTGTAGCAACGCGGCAAATTTGTTACCACAAACATTCTCTCAGAAATAAGGGAAAGCCTGTGCTCCAGTAGGAAGTGTATAGGCTGTTACTTTACTTCTTAATTTGTACAAATTAAGAGGGTTTATAAATTATTAAAAGCCCTAAAGTGATATTTGACTACGTGAACAACTTGCGAATACTTTCAAAAACTATAAATAGCTGTGAAATTTACATACCAAAACCTTCTCAAAAATGAGAGAAAACCTATGGTCAGCAGTGTAATGAATATTTTTTAGTGTTTTAAAAAAGAAATGTTACCGCCTCTCTAGGATTTTTATTTATATCGTGTGGGGGGGGGGGCGATTATCATAAATATATTTCACAAAAACAAACCAAACATCCAGACTCGAAACAATTATTTGTAGCCATACAAATACTTGTTCTGTGCGGGTTAGACCTGCAGCCCTCAACGCTGCAATTCATTTCTAAGCCACTGCGCCACGGAGGTGTATATAGACTGAAACTCTTAATTATATAGCAGAAATTTTAACGGCACAATTTTACGCACACGTAAAGATACTCACTCTTCCTAACCAACGCAAAGAACACTTGCATAAATTATTCTTCACTTGTTAAGAGGGTTTGATGCGGTGAGATACGGACTCTAATTACTGCTAGTAATATACAACCACTGTGGCGTAAAATGGGTAGCTGCCACCCAGCCAAAGCCCCAAATGCCGCCCAGAACCATGGCTGTCCTGTCCCTCCAATCAATCAATACCACAAAATTATTATTTTTCTTGGGCTGAAGAGAAGGATTCCTGCTTAAAATGCGCAAAGTACACAAGCAAATAAAGTTTGATACCTGCCTACCAGTATGCAGTTTTAAGTGCTGACCAACACTTAAACTAAGAACCCTGTGGGGAACACTGCATGTCCACGAAATCGAAAACAAACTTGACATCCAAGCATCTGCCTATTCTAACGATGAGGTCCCACAAATCGGTACATAAGAAGGCGCAGTCTATTGGAATTGGGTTTTTTTTTATAGAATATGGGTTACAAACGAGCTCACAGTCCACCAGATGGTCCTCGATTAAGTATCAAAATGTAACATTGTTACTTGTCACCTCGAGTACTAAGAAGAAATGCCCCATATCCAGTAAAAAGGGTACCCGGTTCTCTACACTCATCATACGAAACACAGCAGCAGTGAGCTTCATTTCACGCTGGTAATCTGTGAGAATTTGGTCTTGCTGTGGTCGAGTTGACCCATTTGGGCTACAACCATAATATAGCTGCAGCATACTTCTACCACGTGTTATCGCTCTAAAGCTACTTTTAATTCATTAGATGAATATTTTAATATGTAATACTCATAAAACACCTACTGCATTTTTGTTGCAAATAACAATAATTAAACTATTCTATTTATAGGAACATTGTTTCAAATTTCTGTTTTTTGTTTAAAGAAATATGTAATAGTGAGGCTAAGACCAAGGTTAATTTTACTTGTAGTTGACTTTAACTGTACTTTGTAGTTGACTGTACGAGGCTGAAAATACAAGTAAGGTTTTCTCAATGATTTATTTGGTAAAAAATAACAAGTATGTCCCCTTTTAAATTGTTATTGGGTAATTAGTTTTACAAGGTCAACTGAACCATTAAATGTACCTGATTCATGCAAAAACTTCATTGTAATAAACTAAATAAAAACTAAAATTGCATTCGCTGTCTTTTAAATCAAACTGAGTTTGTGTATTATATTAAAAATATATAAAGTATACAAAGAATAAGACAGCATTTGTAACAGCTATAATTCAAGGAGTAATATATTGGGAGAGAAACATTTACGAATGCTGCATTGAATACATCTTTCATGAATCATGATGTTTTCGTCTCGTATGTCGTGAGATCCTTACAAATGTGACAGCTAGCCGCACCCTTTGTGTTTTATTATGTCTTACATCGACATTTATTTCATTCAAAAATAAAGTATGTTTTTTCTTTTATTTACAGCATCATTAAATAATTATGATTACAATTATAAATTTATTCTTTCTTAGTCTATCCAAAATATAGACTACACAGCTCGTTTGTGACCCATATTTCTATAAAAAACTAAATAGAAAATTAAAGTAATGAAGTAGATTATACAGATGACCGTTTTAATGAGCACACGAAATATTTTTTATATTATTATAGATATTTTAAAGTGGGCGCCTTCGGTGTTGGGTGTATGCACGCAGGAATTCGATATTTTTTAACAGTGGTAGAGCCACGCGGCTTTTGCTGTCGCATGGATGGGCCGGCTCGAACCGGGGTGGTACCACGACCTCACAGAATACCAGCGTGAAGTAGAGGTTTACCTCTGCGTTTCGCTTCGTGAGTGCAGGTGGCCGGAGGCTCTTTTTACTGGAAATGAGGCATTCCATCTTAGTCCTCACGGGTGACAACGCATCTACATTTTGATTTGTAATAGAGGATAAATGTAGATGTCTATGGGCCGCAGCAACCACTTACCATCAGGTGGACTGTGTGCTCGTTTGTCACCCTTATCCTATAAAAAATATTTGTTTTTTAGAATAATGGGGTAACAAGCGAGTACACAGGCAACCAGATGGTAAGGGGATTCTGAGATCCATAAATATCTACATTTAAATGCATGATTTCAAATGCAGATGCGTTGTCACCCCTAAGTACTAAGGATGGAATGCCTCGTATCCAGTAAAAAAGGTATCCAGTTCTCTTAGTGCATAGCAGCATGAAGCTGCAATTTTACGCTGGTATTATGTGAGAGCATCATCCTTCCCCAGTCGAGCCGACCCATTAATACTACAACCATAATATAGCTGCAGCATGGCTCTACAACGTATACTCTACAAGAGGCTTAGGACCGTGTTTGAGGCATTTTTGGGAGAGGCCTGTGTTTAGCTGGTGACCTGATTGGCTTTAATGATGTTAATGATGAAGGTGGTGAGTAATATCTAGGTAGTAGTGCGACTTTTCTGCTAGGAGTCTATCTCGGTTAATACCACACTCTATTGCTATCGTCAAGCTGTAGTGCTTTTACGCTCTGTTCCAATTGGACAAGAGCAGAGCCAAAATAAATTCTTGTGTGAGAATTTTCACCTTATTCTTTATAGGTAATAACGAAAATATAATGATGTTCTTCTTTGTTTTAAATTTCAATTTTAATGACTCGCAGTAGCCATATAACATTATTTGATTGTTAGGTAATTTGTCACTTTACTATTGTAAATTAACCTTTGAAGTTTTTCTTCGTCAACAAATTATGGTATAATAGTTCGATGTAATCAAGATTTTAGGCATTAGCAAACAAAAAAAATGAGTGATGATACGTAATGTATAGGAAGAAAAGTTCGTTGCTATTAATCGTTGACCAATCAAAATATTACGTTATAATAATTGTATCAGTCGCTTTCATTTCATGAAAGATTCATATTCGTTGTTTTCCTTGAAGTTAATTTCTTGATATTGAAGCTCTATTTCCAACTTTGAATTATACAGTGACTTTGACACAACAGATGTGTGTACCAAACACAAAACTTTTAAGATAATATTATATTTTATTGAAAAAGTTTGAATTTTATGTACTAGGGCTATTCAGCTTGGGAACACGTAAGTAGGTAAGCGTAAATCTAACGAGTTGGAAAACAGGACAACTACAGCTCTGAATAAATACACCTATGTAAAATTAACGAAATCGTGATCCCAAAATTCCCCTGTTTTCTTATCTAAAACTAAGGTGATTTTAATTTAGTGATTAATAAAAATACAAAAGTATTGTGGCTATGTACCTATGTTTATTTTTCTTTTATATTTATTTTCTAAAAGGTGGCTTCTGAGTGCCTTATAACAGCAGTATACCTGAGCGGTTTAAATCACTTCAAATGGTTCCTACTTTATTAATATTTTATTAATGGAAAAAAATATAAAACAAAACATAGGAAGGAACATGGCAACGTTGGAAACGGTGTGTATCGTAAAAGCTCATTATCCAGGGAGAATACATTCGTATAGACTGAACGCCAACCGGAAATGCGCTCAAACGTCTTTATAAACCTATTTCGCCTAAATTCACTTACTAAGGCTTGAATTAAAACAAATTGCTTGTGAATTCAAGACTGTTAGTTAATATCCGTATCGATCAGACAAACAAAGACGTACTCATATTTTATATCCCATGTATTCAGAATGGCAATAAAATATGATGATTGTAAACGTAGGTATATCATCATCATCATTTTAACAGTGGTAGAGCCACGCGGCAGCTTTCTGCTGTCGCACGGATGGGCTGGCTCGAACCGGAGTGGTACCACGACCTCACAGAATACCAGCGTGAAGTAGAGGTTTACCTCTGCGTTTCGCTTGGTGAGTGCAGGTGGCTGGAGGCCCTTTTTACTGGAAATGAGGCATTCCATCTTAGTCCTCACGGGTGACAACGCATCTGCATTTTGATTCGCAAACGAGGATAATTGTAGATGTCTATGGGCTGCAGCAACCACTTACCATCAGGTGGACTGTGTGCTCGTTTGTCACCCTTATCCAATAAAAAAAAATCATTACAGCCCTTAACAATTCCACTGCTGAACATAGGCCTCCCCCAAGGAACGCCACAAAGCACGGTCCTGAGCCACCTGCATCCATCGACTTCCTGCATGTCTCACCAGGTCGTCACTCCATCTACCTTTCTTCCTTTCTTCCCCATCGGTTGTCGGTTCTTCGAGTTATATTGCCGGCCCACTGCCACTTCAGCTTACTTATCCGTTGGGCTATGTCGATTACTATGGTTCTACTGCGGATATCCTCATTTCTAAGTTTATCATGCAGAGACACCCCGAACATAGCGCTCTTCATAGCTCGCTGAGCGACCTTGAGCTTCCTCATACGGCCAGCAGTGAAGGACCACGTCTCAGATCCGTAAGTCATCACTGGCAACACGCACTGGTTGTACAATTTCGTTTTCAGGTTTTGAGGTATGTCTAACGAGAAGACGTGTCGTAGTTTCCCGAACGCTGCCCAGCCTAGTTGAATCCGTCGATTGACCTCTCGGTCGAAGTTGGACTTACCTAGTCGGACTATATGTCCCAGGTAAACATATTCATCAACAACTTTGAGCTTTGTGCTCCAAACAACTACCGGCATAGGTGTGACATGGACATTAAACATGATCTGTTTTGTCCATGTTCATCTTAAGACCTATCCGTTGGGAAACACTATTGAGGTCATTGAGCATAGTGCTTAGGTCCTCCAGCGATTCTGCCATAAGGACTATACAACCATCATATTTTCTTAAATATAGTCTAATCTAACACGACCACATTCCCTCGTTTGTTTGTGTCCATGAAGATATTCCTCCTTTAAATAATATTAATTCTTTAAATAATAAAGGAAGAGCAAAGCACACAATCCACCTGATGGTAAGTGGATGCGGTGTCACGCAGACACTTCCATCTATTCTTGATTAAGTATTATAATGTTGATGCGTCTTCACCCCTGAGGAATAATTTGTAATGCCTCGCTTCTCTACACTCAACGTGCGACACTATGACTTTAGCAGAGCTACTATTTTACGCTGGTATTCGTGTTATTCCTAAAGACAGAAGGGGTTAAATTGTGACTGGTCCAATTTGCTGCATAAATATTTTACGCTGTCAGGTAGTTCCATTTTACATATTATATACTTGTTTTAATGGGTGAAACATATAAAAAATACAGTCTAAACACGTCCCAGAGCTGTATTCTGACCTCCTCTCATTTACGTGAGAGTTTTGAGTAGTTAATCCGTTGCGCTATCATCATAAAAATATCCAATGTTATTTTGATGTCAGGTGGACAAGTTTGTTGTAAACTTAAGTTTATGAGGAACTTATAACAAAACTAATTAGTCAAATATGATAATTGTCTAGCAAGTTAAAGACGACTAATGTGACATTAATTTTTTTTATAGAATAAGTGTGACAGACGAGCACACAGTCCATCTGATGGTAAGTGGTTGCTCTGGCCCATAGACATCTATATCTATCTTCGATTATGTATCAAAATGCAGATGCGTTTTCACCTATGAGGACTAAGATGAAATGCCTCGTTTTCAGTAAAAAATGGAATTTTTGCTCCTTGGAATCCCACCTCCTCAGAAATTACAGACATAACGCTATGTTTATTTGTATGTAGGAGTTTAATTTCTTAAACATATTTTAGTTTTTCGTTGTCTTTAAAATTATATGATGGAGTATCAACGATGATCTGTGGTCATTACTTTAATTCAGAACGCAATAAAAGGCAAGATAGGAATAAGAGTGTATGGTATTAGCTATAAAAGTGAGCAACGGTAGTAAAGGGGCCTTGTGTAAAATAAAAAAATATGGTGAACGATTGTAAGAAGTAAGAAGTGTTAGTTTATTTATACCTTGTATTTCGGAGAAAATAAAAGTATTTTTATAAGAAGTTTTCTTCTCCTTAGACCCAAGCCCACATGTATTTACTAGGTGGTTGGAGTCCTTTTCTGCCAAGGTTCATTCGGGTAGATATAACCCTCTTACCTGTTCCTGTCATGTACACTGTTGTGTTAAGGCCTAAAGGGTAAAGCCAGTATTTATACAGGCTGTGCATTTCAGTGTCGTAGCCTAGTAGTAGTGATAACTGAAATTCGCATTACACATAGTCGAAAAAGGTCGTAACTGATATTCGCAGTTACATATAGTGAAAGTGTTAGCTAGCCGAAAAAAGTGGTAACTGATATTCGCAGTTACATATAGTGAAAGTGTTAGCTAGCCGAGAAAATTGGTAACTGATATTCGCAAATACATATAGTGAAAGTGTTACCTAGCCGAAAAAAGTGGTAACTGACATTCGCAGATACATATAGTAAAAGTGATAGCTAGTCGCAGAAAGTGGTAACTGATATCCGCAGTTTCACAAGTGATAAAATTAGCTAGTTTAATTCATAATAGCCGCGTGTAAGTAGTGTTTGGAAAACCAGCTACTACCAATAGATATTTTGATACTACCGAACAATTTGAAGAAATCTTTTGAAATATCTAGTGACCAACCGATAGTGAACAACGGTAGTTGAACAACCATATTTAACAATTGTTTAAAACTGGATTTTGTTGGACTTTGTTGTTATGTTTAAAACTGGATGCACGCGTCAATGGTGTAATGTCGGACGGTGTTGAATGATAAGGAGACTAAGGTACTAAGTCTTTAATTATACTATTTCTCTTATTCTACACTTAATAATAATATCATAATAAATATTGTCGGGCTGACGGGGAGGCTAAAGGACACTACAATGAATTGTAGTAACCACTTACCCTAAGGTGAACTGTTAGTTCGTATGTTACTCCAATCTTATAATTTTTTTTTATCATAGATAATATTTCAAGTCAATATGTCTGACTTCCTCCAAATGTTTTCTATCAAAGCAATTTTACTGGTGCCGACGGAGATTAAACTCAGTTTACTTACGGACGATAAATTTTAAAACGAGTGCTTGTCTGAGCCGCAGTAGCTTAGGGGATGAGAGTTTCCTTAAAAATATATCTACATAATATATCGTATTTTTGCAAAAGATAAACATGAAGTAAATAATAAATATTATTTATTTCAACAATGAATAAACGTCATTGGAATATTCCAATGCCGTTTATGGTAAAATTTCTAACAACCTAAATTGAAACCACTAACGTTAAATCCTATCAAATGTCTCCCCATAGATTTACTCCAGGAGGAATTGGCGCATGAGTACCGAAAACTATTCCTATTTTTGATGAAATACGAATAAAAAACGTCTTATGACTTTTACGATAAAGTTAATATTTTCGAAGTTATGAATTTTAAATATATGAAAAATTTAAATTCAGATACTATTGGCTCGTTAATATATGTATATATATATATATATATATATATATATATATATATATATATATATATATATATATATATATATAAAGAAAAATAATAATATATAAGAGGTATTTTTTTATATTCTTTGATAAAATATGATTTAAAAAGGTCCTGTGACTTTTTACGATGAAGTTATTATTTTCGGAGTTATGAATTTTCAAATGTTTGAAAAATCCCAATTTCAGATACTTTTAACTCATTTAAAATATGTGAAGAAAATGAATAAAATATAAATATATTTAATAATACCCAATATTTACGTGAAGACTACAAATTAATTGAAACTATTTTTTACGGATTCTATCACGTTTAATTTAACTTTTAACTTCCCGACGTTTCGGGTGTTTTACAGGACAGCAGTTTTTTGTTTGTCCTATGTAAAGGCGGCTCTTCACGTTGGCCAACATACTGGCGAATGTGTTGGCCAACAACGATGGCCATCGTGTAGAGCGGGTGTTTAAGCTACGTTGTTATGTATTGGAACGACGGCCTACAAGTTGGCGCGAGATCTGTGTGGTGTCGGTTTTTTGCAAAAGATCAAAGGGTTGTGGCAGAGTATTGGCCGTCGCGTCCACACGTTGGGCTAACGTTCAGTTTGCTACGAGCTCCCAGAGTGATCGCACGCACCTTATTTAAATTTTATATGTACATATCGTAACTAGTGTCTACATAATGGCAGTAACAATGACCAATGAAAAAACTTTTCTCTTTATAGAGCCCTACCAAGCCGGAAATTGTTTGTGAAACATAAGTTTTTCAATTCTTTTTTTAAAAAAAACGTTACCCCCATACTATGATTTATCGTGGAGTCAGTTTACAAACATAAATTGCATAAGGACAAACATCCAGACCCGGAGCAATTATTTGCAGGCCATACAAATACTTGATCCGTGCGGGATTCGAACCCACGGCCCCCAACGCAGCAACTCATTGCTAAGCCACTACGCCACGGAGACGTCAAGAAATTAAATTTCTTTTTTTACGTTTCATTTCGATCACCCTTTTCTATACACATTCACGTTGTAGTGGTATGCTGTTAATAAATAAACCGCAGCAGCCGTTAGCGCATTAATAATCATTTTAATAAATTTGTCCGCACATTGGCCTGAACCAAAGCAAACTGAACGAACTTCCAACGTGTGGACGCGATCACAAATTCTTGGCCAATATCTCTGCCAACACATTCGCCACTATGTTGGCCAACGTGAAGAGCCGCCATAAGAGAGACCACACCACAATCCAGATTGTACACTCCTGCATCTTGTAGGAGGATATGACACTTGACGGATGGTAATTTAGTATATAAGTTTAGTATATAGTAGTAATAGGATTTCTGTAAAAATTGACTAATCTTCTTCGGCGGCTTGAAGTATGTTTTAATGGAAGCTCGCTTCAAGATGTTGCCAACCTTGTTTGTGACTCCTCTAACATAGTGTAGTACAGCAGGCACACGCTTGTGTGGCTGGCTTCACTCGGTCACTGTTAAGTAGGCGCGGGACCCGAAGCTTGTTGTCTTACAATACTTTTTCGAGGTGCTGAAACTCGGCGGCCAGATGTTTTCTGTCACAGATCCCTCGGACGTCGGGACGTCAAACACCTCAGTCCCCCCCGAAACATGGGCGCTGTAAAGCACCCGAAACGTTCTCAAATATAAGTAGCCTAAGTTACCCCTTAGAACATCGGCTATCTGCCAGTGAAAGTCCCGTCGAAATCGGTCCAGCCGTTTCGGAGATTAGCCGGAACAAACAGACAGACAGACAGACAGACTGACAAACATTTTAAAAATTGTGTTTTTGTTATAAGTACCGTATATACATTCATATGCATTGAGTACAAAGCTGTTATTTTAACATTACAAACAGACACTTCAATTTTATTTATTTGTATAGATATAGATATTGTAAAAAATTATAGGACACAACATAAATAAAAGAGACGATTGACAACTACCTTAAAAGATAATTTATAAAAGCTGTTCGTGTCATATTCAGGATTTTTACTTTTTCTTGATTTTCCATCAAGGAGTATATCGTCCTTGTTGGAAATTTATTGACAGTTTTACACAGTGGGGTACGTACAATGGCTCAAACTATATTGTATATATTGTTAATCTCTAAGACGAGATAAAGCTACATCAATGCGATTTGATACATTGATGAGTTACCAATCTACATCATATTATCACTATTACACTTTAATTTTACACCAAATGAAATTAATAATAACATAGGAAGTTCGCATACGTATTATCAGTAACGTGTTCATAAATTTAAAAAAAAAACTATTGGTAAATCCAATTGAGTATGCCTTCGCATTAAAAAAATTACGTATAGCATGGTTATACGGAATTTTTTTAAGGTAGTTTAAATACACAAGTTTTCACTAATAACCTTATTATACTTCCAATTTTCCGATAATTTTATGTGATACTGCAATTTGAAAAAGTTTGGAAAATCCAAAGTACACGACTCGTAATACTCATATGATCATCATATCATCATTCATGTCACTCCAAGAAGTCCGGGACGTATTCAAGTATAAATATTACATCCTACTTACTTTTAGTACGTGCTACTATTATTTATTCTGTGCTTTTAAAATATTGTAATAAAAATCTCTGATTATTATAATAATCAAGTATGTATGAAATTTGTTTTTCGAATATTTTGTATTTATTTGTACAGCGATCTTTTTGAGCCGCTGCAAACAACCAATACAGTACCCACTCACAACGGCGGTTGACGTCGAACTAAGCAAGTGAGTCACAGGCAGTTTCTATTAACTGAAATAAATTCTAACAAAAGGCTGCGAAAACACCGAAAATTTTGCTATTTTAGAGCCGAAAAAAATTAATTATAACTAAACAAAACAAAATTACACTGCCATTTACATTCAGTGGCTTTCCACATGATAGATGAAGAGATTAAAAAATAGATTGAGTTAAACAATTGATATTTTCAAGTTATCGTGCTTACAAGCCTTGAGGACTTGGGTGCGTTGGGGTAATACCGGATGGATTTTCGAAAAGTAGGAAGAGTCTGCCAAAAACTTTAATTCCTCGACATCCGTATACGTCACATTTCTGGAACATGGAGCAAACCGTTAATCGTTAAACGAAGTTTAGCTCTGAGAATCTTTTGCTTGTGTAAACTCAACGGTTTCTGCTTTAAAAGTGTGCGAAAACTAGACATACTTTTTTATATGCATAATGAAAAATTGGTCATTAAGGGGTAAGACCGGACTTAAATTTAAAACCACTTCTACTGCTTAGAGAACAAAGTTTATAAAAGAGATTTGTCCTATCTTTAACGCTCAAAAACATATTTCAATATGATCTATAACTGTTCCAAACGATTTTCTCTTTTTTTGTTTCTTGGCATCCGATCTTATCCCTGATATAAAGAAATTGTAATTTTATGTTTCTCAAACTTTGTTATGACATAAGATGGAATTACTCAATATAAGGGAAAGATCGGATGCATTTGATTTTTTATGGGAAAAAAAAATTAACAATAAGGACTGGCGAAATGCCCTGGGATAATACAGGAGTTAAGGAAGATGTAAATATTTTAGCAAAGCGACATATGACAAAGCAGGTAGTTAGGTAAGTAGTTAATTGATAGATTATTTTGTGTGCATATTTGTATGTGTATCAATAAGCAGGCGTGAGCTTATTTATAGAGTTAATTAGAATCAGAATAAGGACATGAAGTTGGAAAAAGTTAAGTAAAGTTGACTAGACCAGGAAAAGGAACGTGGGTTGAAAGCAAAGATATTTAAGTAGTAGTATATTTATATTTTAAATCTCTTTGGTTGAAAGTTTCCCGTGAAACTGAATTAGTTCTAAACTTTATCTAATGAGATAAATATGTAATTTATTAATATAAATTATTTTTTAAATAATTATTATAAATTACATTTTGATTTGTAATAGAGGATAGATGTAGATGTCTATGGGCCGCAGCAACCACTTAACATCAGGTGGACTGTGTGCTCCTTTGTCACCCTTATCCTATAAAAAAATGTATTTTAATGTGTACTTAAAAGTAATAAAACCATCGTATTGTTTTATTACTTTTAAATATACAGACTTGCTAATGAGACTGAGTCCCATAGTCACTTGAGTAATCTCCGAAAAAATATACACGACCAATGAAAGTTTAAGAACCACTGCCATATTTGTAACGGGCAAAGATCGGATAATATTCATCCGATCTTCACTCAAGCGGGGAAACATCAGATCTCGGCCTACAGCGATCTTAGCCCTGCATGGACCAGCTTTATCTAACTATAACTTCATAAAACTTAGTACTCACACAAAATAATAACAAAAGAAGCCATATTCTGTCGTGAAGCGACAATTAAAAGAGAAGGAAAACCTAACCTACGATCAGCAAAACAACCAAATAGACCAAGACAATAATATATTTAAGTTTTTTTAAAAGAGTATTTACAATTTTATAAAAAAAATGAAATATGAAGATGATGGATGATGTGATTTACAAACTATATTTAAAAAAAAGGTATTAAAAAAAAGATTTATGTCGTAGCTGAGTCCGAAGATCCCAAGCGTGCTCTCAGCGCCTGGAACGAGCACGCACGGCGTAGGTGGGTAGGCGTGGGCGTCTCTAGGCGACGACCTTAGGTGAATGCGGCGATTGCAGGATCGGCGACTTCAGCCCAGACAGGAGCTTGCAGGATCCTCAGCGACTTCAGACAGCGCAGTGGCCTGCAGGATCCGGTGACTGCAGGCGGGACAGAGGTTTGTAGGTTCCGGTGATTTCGGGCGGAACAGAGGTTTGTAGGTTCCGGCGACTCCAGGTAGAGTAGAGACTTGTGGGATCTCGGCGACTTCAGGCAGAGCAACGTTTTGTAGGATCCGGCGACTTCAGGCAGAGCAACGGATCGTAGAGTCCAGTGGCTTCAGGCAGGATAGAGGCTTGCAGGATCCCGGGGCTGAGCGGCCCCGGGATAAGGCCTTTAGAAGATGCTTCCGATACGAGAACTGAAGCAAGACTGAATTTCTTCACCGATTGTTCGGCTTTTATATCTTTCTAGAGAGAACGGAAAAATTATTTAAATTAAAAGGAAATTTATTGTAAATGACCTAGAGCAAAAGAGTATTTATGTGAAAATATCGAGATAAAACATTATATCGGTAACGAATTTGAATAAATATTGCCATGACAACGGTATAAATAGTAGTTGTCATAAAAACCAATTTTTGGTTTTTGGACTTTTATTAAGAAATTTTTACATTTAAGTATGAATTGAGATATGATTCACATAGGAAAAACTTATGCACGGCTGCGTGCATGAAGCCTGAAATTGTAGAGTTACAGAGAATTCAATAAAATACCATAAAAGGTAAGACTTCATTGACAGCTATTTTAAAAGTGATAAATAGTGTGAAAATACGAAGTAAAATGATATGTTATTGTGTAAAAACGTTACAGGATCCTATAGAAATAAAGGTGATGCAAAATATAAATGCAGAAAATCAAAAACAGAATGAAAAAAATAGTATAAAGTGATGCAAAACATGAATGCAGAATATCAAAACAGAATGAAGAATTAGTGTACAATGAAATGTAAGTAGTATAACACTACATTTTCCCCCCGACCCTGGAAAATTTTTGACTCAGCAAAAATTTTGATATATACATTCTAAAATAAACCATAAAAACACAGCTTTGCAGAAACAGACATCACCAGTCAAAATCAGATATACTATCTCTTACATTCATCATCTGCATTCATGTAAGGGTGGAGTTCACATTCAATGACTACCACTCTAAAAGTGTGTTTTCGAAACGACATTAAGGCTTATTTAAGGAGTAGTCAACCGCTCCTGTGTGGAAAAAAAAATTAGTCGAAGAAACACCACTCTTAGAAGTGTGTTTTCGAAAGGACATTCAGGCTTATTTAAGGAGTTGTCAACCGCTCCTAAGTGAAGATAAAAAATTGAGGGAGTAGTCAGCTGCTCCCAGGTGAAGATAAAGGTAAAGAAATACCTCAAGTAAGCTTTAGTCGCTATGACTTAAGTAAAGATTAAGAACGGCCAGAGCGGTAGGGCTCAAAGCCAGAGATCAGCAACATCACCAACGAGATGTGTCTGAAATAAAAATAAAAAGTGACGATTAACCAACGAAAGTTCGAGGTCCTAAAGTAAGATGTGTTGAAGAACACTGGATCGTCAAACAAACAAACAAATTAAAAGAAATAAAAATAATAAGGTGAAAATGATGGTGATATTTATACATATATACAAATTAATAGTAAATAAAAGTTAAGAAAATTTATGATTTTACATCTTTAATGTGCCACTTGCCTCTAACTCCATTAGGGTCTTCAAGCACATAGACTAGTGGTGACAGTTTAGCTATCACTTTGCACTTGATGAACTTAGGGGCAAGTTTAGCATTAAAGTATGCGCCGGCATCGCTTAAAACATGGTTTTTACGCCAAACAGTGTCTCCCACATTGAATTCTTTAAAAGACCGACGAAGATCATAGCGAGCGCTATTTTTAGCGTGAGCTATGTGAAGTTTAGTTTGAACTTTGTGAAATATAGATGAGAGGAGACCAGCATTAGACGCGTAAATATCACGAGGCATAAATACCAATTCCTCGAGGTTCTGAGTTGGAGTATAGAAGGAACCACAAGGTATTGTTTCCCTACCAAAGACTAAAAAATTTGGAGTAAAACCAGTAGCTACATTTGTAGCGCTGTTCATTGCGTACTGAATCTTAGCAAGATGGTTGTCCCAGGATCTATGATCGTCTCCTACTAGAGATGCTAGAGCTGTAATAATTGTGCTATTAAACTTCTCCGTAGGATTAACCTGAGGACAATATAAAGCTGTGTGAAAAATACAAGGAACATTATAAGAATTTAAAAATGAGTGGAATTCTCGCGACTGAAATTGAACAGCGTTGTCCATTATAATAGTTTGAGGAATGCCATGATCTAGAAAAACTGAATTTTCCAAAACATTAATAATATTAGCTGAAGTAGCACGTTTAAGGGGAAAAATCATAGTATATTTAGTAAAATTGCAGTTAATCACTAGAATATACTGATTTCGTCTTCGAGTCATTGGCAATGGACCCATAAGATCTAAGGATATAGTTTGAAAAGGTCTGGAGCAAAGTTTGGGTTTACCCATAAGACCATAGGGAGAATGATTAGGGTGTTTGTAGGTTAAGCAGGTTTCACAAGTCGAGATTAATTCATCAATGTCCTTAAACATACCAGGCCAATAGTATTTTAATGATATTTTCTTGAATGTTTTGAAGATACCAAGATGGAGTTCTGAAGGGGAACCATGGTTAGCTTCAATAAGTGCCTGTCTATCTTGAGGTAGTGGAACTTCTTTCCAAATAAAGTCATCGTTTAGACGATCGGGAGAATGGATACAGCGGTAAAGTTTGTTATCCCTGATAGTGTAGTTGGGATATGCGTCTGGATTGTTGGAACATCCGAGAAAAATTTTGTTGTAGTGTTCAAGTCTACGATCAGGTGGTTCTTCAATCGTAATGGGATGTACGCCTTGAGGTGAAGTTTCTCGTGTATTAGGACGTTCTTGATTTTTATGTCTTGATAATAAATCTGGAACAACGTTATCCTTTCCTTTTTTATGTTTTATGACAAAGTTAAAGCATGATAAGCGTAAAGTCCAGCGAGCAAGTCTTCCTGATGGGTTTGATAAATTCTGAAACCATTTAAGCGCAGCATGATCAGTATATATTGTAAATTCTTTACCATTGTCTAGGTAACATCGCCAATGTTCTAATGCAGTTATTACAGCCAATGTTTCTCTTTCAGTAGTTGAGTAGTTCCGTTGATTTTTATTTAGTGCTTTACTCATGTAAGCAATCACGACTTCTTTATCATCTTGTTGTTGGGTAAGCATTGCTCCTATGCCATAATTTGATGCATCACAATGTACAGAGAAGGGTAGTTCGAAGTTAGGGCAAGCAAGGACAGGAGCAGTTACCAAGGCTTCTTTAAGTTTCTGGAAAGCAGCTGCAGCTTGTGAATTCCATAAAAATTTAGGAGCGTTCTTCCCGGAACAGGTTAGTTGGTTGAGTGGAGAGGCAATAGTGCTAAAGTTTGGAATGAATCTTCTGAACCAGCTGCAGGTGCCTATGAATCTTCGTACTTCTTTTCTGCAAGTAGGTACAGGATATTCTAAAATAGCTTTTATTTTATCTGGATCTGCACGTAAACCATACTCGTCCACAAGAAAACCAAGGTATTTCAGTTCTTTCTTGAAGAATTGACTCTTCTCAAAGTTAATAGTTAGATTGGCATATGATAGTTTTTCATGAACTTTCATGAGAAGCGATATGTGTTCATCAAAAGTCTCACTAATAATAACAATGTCGTCCAGATAGCAAAATACCTTGTTCTCAAATTCAGGAGTAAACAGCATATCCATTAATCTTTGTAGAGTTGCAGGTGAGCTGGTGAGGCCAAAAGGCATTACTTTAAATCTAAACATACCTCTTCCAGGTACATAAAAGGCAGTTTTATCTTTATCCGCAGGATTCAAGGGAATTTCCCAAAATGCTTTTGCAATGTCAATGCTTGATAAGTATTTGGCATTCTTCAGGTTGTCCAAAATTTCGCTTATTAGTGGCAACTTATAAGCATCACGACGTGTAATTGAGTTAAGCTTCCTGCTGTCAACACAGAAACTCCATTCACCATTCTTCTTCGGAGTGATGAGAACTGGAGATAACCAAGGACTTTCGCATTGTTCAATGACCTTCCATCCCAGCATCTTGTCAACTTCATTAATTAACGCCTTTTGTTTTTCAGGAGACAGTCTATAACATCTTTGTTTGATTGGAAGAGAATCACCAGTATCAATCTTGTGGGTGATTAAATGTGTGCTTCCCAGGATACCTTTTTCCTCAAAAGAAATTGTTTTGAAGCGTTGGATGATGTCGTTAGCGATGTTCTTTTGGTTAGGAGTTAAATGCTCATAAGGTAAAACTTTAGTATCTTTAGTTTCGATAGCAGAACATTTAGATTCTGTAAAGTTAAGAGAAGATAAAACACTAGGTAAAAGATTAAATTTTCTCCAAAAGTCAATACCTAATATTAGCGAAGGAAATATTTCAGGGAAAACATAAGCTTTAATTAAATGAGTTTGATTATTAAAATGAACAGGTAAGTCAAAATAACCCAAGGAATTAATTTTTTGATTATTAGCAGTAGAGACAGTAATAAGATCTGACTTGAAAAGTTTGCAGCCCAGTTTAAGAATTTCCAAATGAGAATTATTACCCAGAATAGTTACTGAACTGCCAGAATCTAGTAAACCAGATAAAGTTAAATTATAAATTTTGACATTAACGAATGGACGATTAAGATCTTGTTCCTTGGAGTAGAGTGTAGAAGAGATTTTGTAACAAGAAAAGAAGTTTTGAATTGTTTTAATCCAATTAGTCCAATCGTCGTTATCAAAGTTTAAGTTACTTTTCAAGTCAGTAGTTAGTTTTTTGAACTAGTATTAGGTTTGGGAGAACAAGTAGGGCAATCTGCAGTTTTAAAACCTTTAAGACCACATTTGAAACAAATCACGAATCGTGGTTGAGTACAGGTGTTTAAAGAATGACCTTGTTTACGACAGCGAACACAAAAGGAGCTTTCTTGAGGAGCTTTGGTTTGAGAGAGACTATTAACTTGCCTAGAAGGGTATTTGTAGGATGAAGTGAATTTATTCATGAGGGGAGGAGAAGGTCTTGAGTTATTAGAAAAATCTGAAGAGTCAACTGAACTTGAAGTGGAATGCTTGTAGTTGAATTCAGAAATAAGAGGACTTTGTTGTACATTTGGTTCTTTAAATTGTTTGTCTCTGTCTAGGAATTTTTCATAGTTTTGGCAAGTAGCCAAAAGAGAGTCGATAGAGTCAATGTCTTTTAGAGCTACGAAGACAGAATAACATGGGCGAATATTCCTCAAAATAATCTCCAATTGTTCTGTTTCAGAAAGTTTCTTCGAAAGACGAGAAAACATTCCAGACATGATGGAAATATAGATGACAATAGGTTCATCTCGACCTTGAGTTCGATTCTTAATCGCTTCTAAAAGTTTGTGATCATAATCAAAACCACCAAAGTCTTTGATTAATAATGAAGAAAGTTCGTTCCACGTTAAGTTTGGATTCTGATTATATTTAAATCTGAACCAATGAAGAGCATTGTCAGTGAAAATTTCAAACGCTTGTGAAATCAACAAGTCTTTGGACAAGCCACGAGCTATACAGTATTCTTCCAGTTTTTGAAGAAAGGATCTTGGACAGCTTTTACCATTGAAGGTGTGTCTTTTCAGATCTTTGAAGACGTTGGATGGAGAAAAAGATTGAGATGGTGGTGGAGGATACGGGGTATGGACCTGAATAGAAGTTTGAGAAACAAGAGGGAGTTCCGTGACAGTCGGGTCAACCGTAACAGTCGGGTCATCAGGAGGGTCAAGTGATGGAACGTCATTTTCAGTTGAAGGTGGAGTCAAGGATTGGAATTGTTTAGCCATAGCGTCATATTTCATCTTCAAAGTCTCGAAATTAGCTTTAAAGTCTGGATATAAGTCAGTATCTATTCGCTCTAATCTGTAAAAAACATGGTTAATAAAAGTTTCTATTAGTCGTAAATATTTGGTTTCACCTTGTAAAAATTTTTTAATTTTACAGTCCAGATAGGTCAATGTAGAATCAATTTGAGACAAGTCATCCTCGATCGGAATTGGAGAAGTCAGAATATCTTCAGGGTGAGAATTCGCAACTAAACGTAAAACTTGTTTTTTTAGAAGCAAAACAGTATTAGCTGGTTCCTCACATCTAATCTTCACTTCGTATTCAAGTTCGGCCTTGTTAAGGAATTCGTACTTAATAACCCTTTTCATTGTTATAATTACGTGTAAAGTTAAGTTTAAGAAATAAAAATATTATTAAAAATCGTACCTCTAAGTTATCTAGAATAAAAAATATTATAGTGATGAATGTAACTTAGAGTGATGAATGTAAATGAAGTGTTATTTGTAGGCCTAAATATAATCCAAATAAGTTGAAAAACTAGAAGAAGTTTTGTTTTAGAATTTTGAAGGTATGAAAAGGATTTATTTATTTATTTATTTAACCATTTATGTACACACAAAATAATGTTAAAATGAAGAAAAAAAAAAGATATTTTGTACAAAGGCACTGCTTATTTCATATTGAAATCTCTTCCAGCAGGCCTGATACTGGACAAATTAAAAGAGAAGCTGAACTAGTGTGCACTCTTATAATAAAATTTTATAATATTAATATACTTAACATAAAGTAAAGCTAATAAAAAAAATATCCATGTAAACATACATATAACTAAATACCACTATAAATACATATACACATACACATATATATATATATATATATATATTACATATATAAATATAATAATATATTATATATATAATCATTAGGACGACAAAGAAAGATAGTGCTCTTTGACTCGCCTTTTGAACACGGACACTGTTTGAGCCTCTCGAATTGCAGCAGGAAGAGAATTCCATAACCTAACTGCATGTACTGTAAAAGAGTGAGAATAGGACTTTGTTCTAGAGGAAGGGAAATTTAGGAGGGTTTTTAAATGTGATCTGCAAACTGCATCGGGGGAGTGCGCAAAGTGGAATCGATCACGTAGATAGGGTGGTGATGTTGGATTGTATAGTATGTTAAAGAGTAGGCAAAGGATTCGAGTATTCCTGCGAAGTCGGATTGGGAGCCACTTGAGCTGTTTGCGATATGAGGAGACGTGGTCATACTTTTTCAGCCCAAAAATATAACGAATACATAAGTTTTGCAACCGCTCAAGTTTGTTTATTTGCTCCTCAGTCGCATCCAAATAACAGACATCAGCATAATCAAGAATCGGGAAAATAAGTGTTTGGACAAGAGAAATCTTCGTTGATAACGGCAGAAAATGTTGAAGGCATTTTAAGGAATGAAAAGTATAATTGATTTTCCTGCTAATTTCAGTGATATGTGCATTCCATGTCAACTTGCAATCCATGATGACGCCCAGATTCTTAACCGTTTCTGAAATGCTTAGTGGAATGCCATTAATTTGCAGGATGTGTAAATGAATGATGAATAGTAAGTTAAGAACAAAAGGGAAAGCAATTAAATCAAAAGGAACTAGACAAGGCGCAGTAAAGGTGAAGAATTAAGAGAGAAAGAGGACTTTTACGTTGGGCGCCAAACTGTCGTGAAGCGACAATTAAAAGAGAAGGAAAACCTAACCTACGATCAGCAAAACAACCAAATAGACCAAGACAATAATATATTTAAGTTTTTTTAAAAGAGTATTTACAATTTTATAAAAAAAATGAAATATGAAGATGATGGATGATGTGATTTACAAACTATATTTAAAAAAAAGGTATTAAAAAAAAGATTTATGTCGTAGCTGAGTCCGAAGATCCCAAGCGTGCTCTCAGCGCCTGGAACGAGCACGCACGGCGTAGGTGGGTAGGCGTGGGCGTCTCTAGGCGACGACCTCAGGTGAATGCGGCGATTGCAGGATCGGCGACTTCAGCCCAGACAGGAGCTTGCAGGATCCTCAGCGACTTCAGACAGCGCAGTGGCCTGCAGGATCCGGTGACTGCAGGCGGGACAGAGGTTTGTAGGTTCCGGTGATTTCGGGCGGAACAGAGGTTTGTAGGTTCCGGCGACTCCAGGTAGAGTAGAGACTTGTGGGATCTCGGCGACTTCAGGCAGAGCAACGTTTTGTAGGATCCGGCGACTTCAGGCAGAGCAACGGATCGTAGAGTCCAGTGGCTTCAGGCAGGATAGAGGCTTGCAGGATCCCGGGGCTGAGCGGCCCCGGGATAAGGCCTTTAGAAGATGCTTCCGATACGAGAACTGAAGCAAGACTGAATTTCTTCACCGATTGTTCGGCTTTTATATCTTTCTAGAGAGAACGGAAAAATTATTTAAATTAAAAGGAAATTTATTGTAAATGACCTAGAGCAAAAGAGTATTTATGTGAAAATATCGAGATAAAACATTATATCGGTAACGAATTTGAATAAATATTGCCATGACAACGGTATAAATAGTAGTTGTCATAAAAACCAATTTTTGGTTTTTGGACTTTTATTAAGAAATTATTACATTTAAGTATGAATTGAGATATGATTCACATAGGAAAAACTTATGCACGGCTGCGTGCATGAAGCCTGAAATTGTAGAGTTACAGAGAATTCAATAAAATACCATAAAAGGTAAGACTTCATTGACAGCTATTTTAAAAGTGATAAATAGTGTGAAAATACGAAGTAAAATGATATGTTATTGTGTAAAAACGTTACAGGATCCTATAGAAATAAAGGTGATGCAAAATATAAATGCAGAAAATCAAAAACAGAATGAAAAAAATAGTATAAAGTGATGCAAAACATGAATGCAGAATATCAAAACAGAATGAAGAATTAGTGTACAATGAAATGTAAGTAGTATAACACTACAATTCTCACTAAATATCGTAAATAAAAGAGATAGGGAGGGATCGGATGGACAAAAATAATACAAAAATTACATTGTTTTATAAAATGCCGCCCAGCACAGGTCCCACTTGCCCTTGCAACTTGCACTTGAGCAACTGGCGCCAACTGAGGGTCGGGACAGAATGAAATGGCGTCGCGTAGCATTTGTTAGTATTGCAAAATTTAGCATAATTCGCCAGGAATTTGAATCCTACGTTCTTGCCCTATCACCGATCTTACCCCAACGCACCCTAATAAATCGACACTATAAGCCACTAAAACTCCTTGTTTATGTTAAAATAGCAATTTTTCGATTTAAAAAAATATTAATAAGTTCAACAAATATTTATCTTTCTGACAATGTGCTTTTTATATCATTTATATGTATAATATGATTGCTGGATACGATTTCATGCGACAAAACGTTGGAATCTTGATTTTTAGGCGCTAATAAAACATACCTATGCGCTTTGCGCTCGGCATGCAATAAAACTAATTTTACGTAAAACGTAACGTACTTTACGTACGTAAAATTAGTTTTATTTAAATGTGTAGTGTTCGCGAAAATATAAGAAATTATTATGTTCATAAATGTTAGAGCATAGTCTTTTAAAATATTTTTTTCATTATTATCAGATCTATAGCACGATTGTACACTCTTAACATTATAACTTAATTGCAAATTATGAAAGTAGTAAATAGTAAAATACAGGGTATTCTTATATCTATAGCTTATTGCATACCTTAAGCGAAAGCGCAAGGTAATGTTCTACTGTCGCCTAAAAATTAAAATTCCAACATTTTATCGAATAAAATCGTATCTAGCAATCATATTATACATATAAATAATATAAAAAGCACATTGTTAGAAAGATAAATGATTGTTGAACATATTAATAATTTTTTTATAGAATAGAATAGAATAGAATAGAATAATTTTTTATTCAATATTGATTATTACATAATTCTTATTGAAAGTCATTTTTTTATTTACCACTGGTTCGGAAAATACCTCTGTCCTGGGAAGAACCAGCAAGAAACCCAGCGGGACTTTTTTTTTCAAACATATTTCACTTAACAATAATTTCATTTATACAATTTTTAAATGATTTTTAATAGAACCAGCATGGTGGCGATCACCTTATTCCCAGGGGTTATTTTCATTCATGTATTCCTTGATATTATAATAACCCTTTTTGTACAGTTTTTCTTTAATAAAAATTTTAAACTTGTTTATTGATAAACTTTGAATATGTTCTGGGATTTTGTTGTAAAAGCGTATACATTGCCCCATAAATGAATTACTGATTCTGTGGAGTCTAGTAACTGGTATTACAAGCTTATGTTTGTTCCTAGTGTTTAAAGAATGCACATCCTTATTCTTATTAAAGCTATTTATGTTTTTATGTACATACATTAGATTTTCATAAATATATTGCGATGCCAAAGTTAATATGTTTATTTCTTTAAATTTTTGTCTGAGGGACTCTTTACAATTTAGGTTATAAATCACCCGAACGGCTCTCTTTTGCAAAACAAATATAGCTTCAATATCAGTCGCATTACCCCATAGCAAAATTCCATAAGACATTACGCTATGAAAGTAACTAAAATACACTAATCTAGCTGTCTCAACATCTGTGAGACTTCTAATCTTTCTTACAGCATATGCTGCAGAACTAAGTCTGCTTGCTAATTTAGATATATGGGGGCCCCATTGAAGTTTCGCGTCAATAGTAATACCGAGAAAAACAGTGGTATCCACAAGACTCAACTCCTCCCCATTTAATAGCACATTGGTATTCGAATGTTTTACATTAGGTATTGTAAATTTAATACACTTTGTCTTATTGCCGTTCAAGAGCATATTGTTGGCGTTAAACCAATGTACTAATTTCGATAGAGCATTATTTACATCGTCATAATTAATTAACTGCCGTTTGAGTTTGAAAATTAAAGAGGTATCGTCAGCAAATAATACTATATCGTGATTGTCCCCTACAAGATAAGGTAAGTCATTAATATAGATTAAAAACAGGAATGGGCCAAGAATCGAGCCCTGAGGAACGCCCATTGATACTACCGATCCGGAGGAACCTTTACTATTTATCACGACTTTTTGAGTGCTGTTACTTAAATATGAAGTAATAAGTCTAAGCGCCAAATTTTTTACACCGTAATGTTGTAGTTTCCTGATTAATGTTTCATGATGAACACAATCGAAAGCCTTGGAAAGATCACAGAAAACACCTAAGGCATCCTGTGAATTTTCCCAGGCATTAAAAATATATTTCATAAGCTCAACGCCAGCATCAGACGTCGAGCGACCCCTTGTAAATCCAAATTGGTTTTTATGAAGTAATTTATTTGTATTAAAAAAAATTAACAATTGATCCAAAATAATTTTTTCAAAAATTTTACTAAGAGTTGGTAGTACAGAAATAGGTCTAAAATTAGCGGGGTCCAATGTACTACCAGATTTAAATAAAGGTATTACTTTACTATACTTCATTAAATCAGGAAACACACCAGAATCGATACAAGTATTAAAAATAATAGCAAGATGAGGTGCAATTAAATCTATTATGGACGCAATAACTGTCACGGAAATCCCCCACAAATCTGCGGTTTTCTTTACATCAATGGTTTTGAAGTATTTTACAATATCTTGCGGTAATACTTTTTCAAATCTAAATTCTTTTAAACAGATATTAACATTCTGTTTGAGTAATGACTCGGCGACAGTTGGAGAAGAATTCAAAGACTCTGTTGTCAAAATAGGAATATCAGTGAAATATTTCTCAAACACCGCTGCGACTTTTTGATTTGATTTAGTCAATTCATTGTTAATTTTTAATTGATAGTTTGAGTTACGAGGTTTTTCATTACCGGTTTCGCTGTTAATTATACTCCACGTCATTTTAATTTTATTCTTAGCCGTCTTAATTTTGTTGCTAATATGTAACGATTTGGCTGTGGAGCAAACTTTTTTAAACATTTTAGAATAATTTTTGACATATTCTTTAAAAGCATCAGAAGGATTATATGATCTTTCATGGTAAAGGTCATATAACCTTCGTCTGCTTTTATGAATTCCCACTGTCGCCCACTCATTAAATACCTTGCGACTGTTTCCGGAGAATGTTTTAGAAGTAAATGTTTTTTTAAATTCATTGCTTATAAGGGTAAATAATTCTCCATATAAAAAGTCTGCATTGTTCTTATAAGAAAGCGATGGAAGGTTTTTTACCATATTACTTCTAAATCTCTCCAGGCGTTTTGCATTATTAGGAACAAACACAATTTTCTCAATTTCCTGTTTTTTGTACATATAAGGTAATGAAACCAGTTGTCCACAGTGATCTGAACTAAGTTTTTGAATTATTGATTTGTTGATTGGTACAACACCTGTAAAAATATTATCAATACAAGTTGCACTACACCCTGCAATTCGTGTAGCTTCAAAGAATAAATTATCAAGATTATAGGATTTGAACAAAGAGCAAAATTTAATACTGATGGAAGAAGTTTCCAGGAGATTGATATTGAAGTCTCCACACACTACAAGAGATTTATTCTGTTTATTAAGCTTAACTAAAACTTCTTCCATAATTTTTTCAAAGGTATCATAATTTGAACATGGGGGTCTGTAAACACTGACAACAATAAGGTGCTCAAGCTCAACACATGCCATTTCTACAGTACGCTCAACAGAGAGGCTCACAATGTCTTTACGTTCTTTACATGATAAGGATTTATTAGCTAATATTAAGGAGCCACCACGTAATTTAGTATCTCTATTGAACGAACTGACCACCTGGTGATTACTGAAATTAAATATGGAGTTGTAACTTTTTAACCAATGTTCAGTAATACATAAAATATGAATAAGGTTACTATTTAAAAATAATTCAATTTCTAGTTCTTTGCCTAACATACCTTGTATATTTTGATGCACCAGGTTAATACAGTTTTTATTATTGCTATTTTGTGAAATTACACAATGAAGTATAGTTGAATTGTATTCTAAGGTATTTAAGTTATCTTTGCTAGAGATTACCTCTATTGTCTTATTATCTAATTTAAATTACTTGGAACTAATTCCAAATCATTTGTATAATTATTTTTCTGCTCAATAAAAGCAGGTGTTAAGGTAGCCAATAATTTGGCTGGGTTAAAATATAAATAATGAGATAGCGTATTTGCTACCAGTCTCAAACTAAACTTTGATAGGTAATACCTATCTCTTGTCAAAAACTTCTTAATTAAATTATTAATATCCACTAAATGAAATTTATCATTATTATTCTTACAATTAAATGTCAAATTTAAGTTATTATTACATGTCAAATTATGCATCATTAAATTTAAATTATATCTTAGTTTATTTTCCTGTGGCCACCCCTCTATGTAAGGCAATGTAAACAAGATAACTTTAACCACATTTATGTTATTGAGATATTCAATATATTTTAATAATTGATTCTTGTTCATATTGCCTCTTCTCCCAACAAAAATTATTAATATACTATTAGGGTTAAATTTACTAGTTAAAATTTTATTCATAATATCACTGAATGATGCTCCAGGCATGCAGTAATTACTTATCTGTTGCCTTTTTAAACAGTTATTCAATGATATACCCAAATTTTTTCCTATGTCATCACTATACACAATTACATTATTTTTTTCATTACTTTTTAAATTTATCTGCTTTGTTATGGTACTATCATAGAGTGCAGGTAAAGAAAATGAAGTATTACTGCTTGTCATATTATTAACACACACTGTCCCTAAAGAACCTGGCATTGAGTGCTGATATTCATTTTGATATTTTAATAAGGAATCAAAACGTTCCTCGTTATATTTACATGACTTTACCAGATTATCCATGGCCAGTATGTGTTCTTTTATCTCATTCCCTGCTGATTTATACTTATTTGACATAGTTTGTAATGAAGTTTGAAGTGATAAAATTTCTGAATTAAGACACTCTATTTCAGTCTCATAACAATTTTTCATGTTTTCCACCTCAATTGAATATAATTTAATTTTACTAATTAACTCTTGCTTTTCCTTACATACATTTGAATAATTTTTAATATTAATTTTAGTTTTAACTAATTTTTGAACTTTCCTAATATATTTATTGATTTTTATATATTTTCTTAATTTCCTTCTGCTGCATGTAATCCTTTCTGCTGTTCTTGATGAGGTAGAATCTTTAGTCAAATCTATTGTTGTGGAGGGTTGCAATGTTTCATGAGATTTACATTCTACGAGCTCATCGAACAGACTCTGAGTTTGAAATGCTTGCACGTTATCATTGTATTGTTTAAATTGTGAAATCTGCTCATTAGCTTCAGTTAATTGTAATTTCAATGCAGCAATTAATCTGAGGGCTTCCTCATATTCTTTGCTGCATCGGTCAAACTCATCGACTGTCCCCTGGAGCTGATCCCTTTCCTTTAAAATATCTGTATAGTCTCTATGTATCTTAACCATATCACTTTTCAACTGTGTATTTTTCGAAATTATACTTATTATTTCCTTTTCGTTGTCATCCCTTTCTTTAAGTAACAGCTCACACTGCTCCCTGGACGCCCTCAGTTCTTGGAGCGCCAGATGAAGTTGGTTCTCCATCTGGCGCGTTTTGGCGTTGCGAGTATTCATTTTACTATATATTTTAAATAGTAAAAGAAAACAAAGATGGAAAATCAAGGGAACAGAGTAAGCAAATATCCAATTGTAGGACTCTAATAACAGATCTCAAATTAAATTATCAAGAAAACAATTCAAAATGAAATCCGAAAACAACAAAACTTAAGATATATCGTAAATATTAAAAGGGATAACAAGAATTACAGTAACTTTTAAACCTAAGTTTTAAACGATGTTCGTTACCTGCTGTCACTTTGAATTGAGAGGCACTAAAAATTTATTTATTTAGATATTTACCACTTTTATTTATTACACAATACAATTTGTTCCTAATTAACAACTATAACTTAAATTTGAGGTGGAAATTATCAATTACAATATTTATTTTTACGAAATTATTTGGGAGCAAATTATTTAAGTATTTGTCACCGGGGTTGCCACAGCAAACCCGATCGATTTGATATAAATCGATTAATGATGATTTAAATCGATTAATTGCTATTTTGAAATAAAAAAAGGGTTTTAGTGGCTTATGGTGTGGATTTATCATGTCCCTGTGGCTTGTAAACACTATAACTTTTGAAAATATCAATTGTTTAACTCAATCTATTTTTTAATCTCTTCATCTATCATGTGGGAAGCCACTGAATGTAAATGGCAGTGTAATTTTGTTTTGTTTAGCTATAATTAATTTTTTTCGGCTCCAAAATGGCGAAATTTTCGTTGATTTGGTTGCCTCGTATATAAATTGTTTCTGTAAATGGGGATCTACAGCCACAGAGTAGTTTAGTTCACAGAGTACCTTTGTATTAAGTTTAGTTCGGCTTCAGTCGCCGTCAAAGAGTATAGTAACTGTCCTATACAGGTCGCCGTCGTGAGTGGACATTGTTTCGGTTGTTTTCAGCGGCTCAAAAAGATCGCTGTACAAATACACAATATTCGAATAACCAAATTTCTTAAATACTTGATTATAATAATAATAAGAGATTTTTTTATTACAATATTTAAAAGTACAGAATAAATAAAAGTAGTACGTACTAAAAGTAAGTAGTATAATTTGTTTGTCATGGGTGACATTTTCATGCTTTTCGAGGGTGTCGAAACCGATAGGGTTGTCGAAATCCAAGATGGCGGCCGCAATAGGTATCAATTTTTTCATCATGGGTGTCATTTTCACGGTTTTCGAGGGCGCTGAAGCCGATAGTGCTGTCGAAATGTAAATTCAAGGTGGAGGCTGCAATAGGTATAAAATTATTCATCATAGGTGTCATTTTCATGGTTTTCGAGGGTGTTAAAGCTGATAGTGCTCTCGAAATGTAAATCCAAGATGGCGGCTGAATTAGGTACCAATTTATTCATCATGGGTGTCATTTTCATGGTTTTCGAGGGTGTTGAAGCCGATAGTGCTGTCAAAATGTAAATCCAAGATGGCGGCTGCAAAATATATCAATTTTTTCATCATGGGTGTCATTTTCATGGGTTTCGAGGGTGTTGAAGCCGATAGTGCTGTCGAAATGTAAATCCAAGATGGCGGCTGCAATAGATATCTTTTTTTTCATCATTAGTGTCATTTTCATGGTTTTCGTGGGTGTTGAAGCCGATAGTGCTGTCGAAATGTATTTAAACTACTTTAATAATTCCGTATAATCATGTTATACGTAATTTTTTTAATGCGCTTAAGGTATGCCCAATTGGATTTACCAATATATTTAGTCTTATGATTTATTAACAATCATTAAAATTGGTGAGCCGAAAATAATGTGTGAATAATAAAATTGTACTAGTGTGATTAGCTTATAAAAGATAATAATAATAAAGCTGTGGATAGCTGTGAGTATATACAATTTGTAATAAACTTAAAATAACTAGCCTAAATGCTTAATCTACATATTGTATCCTTAAAAATAAAGTTACAATTAAAAAGGAGGAGTTAATATATATATATATATATATATATATATATATATATATATATATATATATATATATATATATATATATATATATATATATATACTTGTCCTTTCAGAGCGTGTTTCGTGGTTAATTCTACCAATACGTGCGGCAGGCATAATACAACTGTCAGATGACTACCGCATATGGTAGTTTCCACTTTTACCGGCTCATAAATTGACCACTAAACTTACTCCGTACCTTATTTTTAGATCTTTAAACTGCTCCTCCTTTATCTCTCATTTTGTAGGTATTTGGAAGACTATGGTAAGGCAGTAAAGTATCCTTGGCAAGGAGTTATGGGTAATACATTCACCTTTGAAGGATTGACTATCACAATTCTATTCCCAAAGTTATTCGATTCTTGAAGAAGACAGTTCTTTCAAGGAGCAGAAAATGTCCACAAAGTGTACCGGCACCGAACCTGCAACCGGAATTTTATTACTGGACACAAGGCATTCCTTTAGTCCTCAGAGATGACAACGCATCTACATATGGGCTACTGAAAAGTCCACTTATCATTACGTAGTAGAGCCATGCTGCAGCTATATTAGTAGTATAGTTGTAGTACGAATGGGTCGGCTCAACCGGGGAAGGATCACTCTCTGACAGAATGCTAGCGTAAAATAGCAGCTTAACACTGCTGTGTTTCGTATGGTGAGTGTAGAGAACCGGAGACCCTTTTTACTGGATAAGAGGCATTCCACCTTAGTTCTCACGAGTGACAACGCATCTGCATTTTGATTCGCAAACGAGGATAAATGTAGATGTCTATGGGCCGCAGCAACCACTTACCATCAGGTGGACTGTGTGCTAGTTTATCACTCGATTCTATAAAAAAAAACTGAATGCTCGTTATTCTATAAAATAAAACAAATATCACTATATGCTACTTATGCCCTAGTCTTTTTAAATTAAAATTCTGTACGTTTATGAAAAATTTTGTTTATCATTTAACTATGCCTTCAGTTTTAATATGTTTAAATTGTGAAAATTATACAGAAACCTCGTAACAAGATTTTAAGTTGTGTTGTGTGTTCAAGGAAAATTACAATTAAAATTCATGATTTCAAATAACAATTCGGTAAAATTTCTTATTGGTTTTATCGGCAAGTAATAAATCATTCCTTCATCTTAGATTTTATTTGTGTTTTCTTATCAAAAAAGTTTTTGTTAAGAAATATATAATTTGCTTATATTTTTTTAAGTTTCCATATATTTTTACTAAAGTTTCATAACGTTATTTTATTTAATTTTTCAGAGTTTCTTTAGTAAAAAAGTTTAAGAATATAATATACTTTTAACTTTTGATAACTGTATACAAAAGTAACAGAAAATTAATCCTCTAACGTAATTCAAGATTATAGGTAGATATAATTAAAATATTTCAACTATACATAAATTTGAATTTTTTTATAGGATAGGGTGAGAAACGAGCACACAATTCAACTAATGGTAAGTGGTTGCTGTGACCCATAGACATCCACATCTATCCTCTATAAAGAATCAAAATGCAGATGCTTTGTCACCCGTGTGAACTAAGATGGAATGCCTCTTTTCCATTAAAAAGGGTCGCCGGTTCTCTACATTCACCATAATAGACACAGGAGTGTTAAGCTGCTATTTACCGCTGGTATTCTGTGAGAGCGTGGTCCTTCCCTGGTCGAGCCGACCCATTCGTGCTACAAATATACTACTAATATAGCTGCAGCATGGTTCTACTACATATAAACGGGACAACTTTCGGTGCAAATGACGATCGTGCTATGAACTAACAATTCCCATGGTATTTTATAAAAAACTAAAGTTGACAAACAAGTACACCATCCACGTGATTGTAAGTGGATGCTGTAGTAAAAAGACAGATTAGTCAGTAGTTAGACAGCAGTTATTGCACTGCTGTGTTGCGGTCAAAGTGTTGGACAGCCAGTATAAGGTGCTGTGAGGCATTCCATCTTAGTACCCAGAGCAAGAGCTCTGAAAACTGAACGGAGATCCGTTATCATAACGGATCTGTAGTTTGCTCTACTTGAAGTTGGCTGCAGATATAAATAGATGACAGTAGCCACCTGTCATCAGGCGGACTCTAAATTATTTTATATATACAGTTTTCCAAAAAAAAAATTGAATATACATTCATTACAATTTGAATTTGCACTCGGTTTATGAAAATTGTTAATCTCATGTAGTATTTTAGTATCTTGAGCAAGAAACGTGTTTATAACTATGTCAACTTAACGTAATGAACGCTTGTTTGGGGGATTTAAACGTAGGTTTAATGAATGCTTAGAAGTATGCGGTGTAAATATTAATTTTATGATATTTAAGATACCTATTTTAAGTGACGTATACAGCCTATCAAAAGTTTTCTGCTGAATATAGGCTTTCCTCATTCACCTCTTCATAGACATTCTCATTTTTGCCATAGCTGTCACGCTCGGCAGGAAATTTTACAACTGCAGTTTTTTATTATTTTTGTTGTTAATAGAAAAAGACTGCTGCCCATCTTGTGCTTTATTTCCCTCTATCGATTCTTATGGCGCGTCTCCACCAAAAATGTTGACAACATTTATTGTTTCCAACTGTTGAGAAATCAACAAAAGTTTCAAAAGTCATTTGTTTCCGAAAATGTTTCAAAATGTTGCAAGAAGCGTCTCTATCGAGGGAACAAATGTCGGCAACAAGCGTATTCCTTTGATGTTGCCGCCGAAAATGCAAACACGATTCCCGACATTGTTTCGTTTTGTTGCTAAAACTAGGTGATTACAGAAACATTTGTTGACAAAACGTGTTGACAGATGTTTTGTTGGCAACAAAACTTTGGTGGAGACGCGCCATAATGCTATATACGGGACGATATGTGGTAGTGGATATTCTTATACTGCCACTATAGGGTATAACAAACATGGTTTTAAATATTTATCAAGCCCGTTTTACATATATTTGTCCCTTGTCTTTAGGATGAAATGAAAGCCGCTGATTTTTGTTTCTAATTCAAGACATAGCCTACATTTATGTATTATCATACTGCTCAAAACTATAGGGATCAACATTTAGCTGCATCCTATAAGAAACAAATATTTTTTGGTCTGCAGATAATTGTTTCGGAATTTTTAGCATCTACAAGTAATTGTTCCGGTATTTGTTTGGGTCTGGATGTTTGTCTATGCGTAATTTATGTAAGTTGCTTCTAAGATACAGGTGTCTCCTGTGTGGAGATGTAGGGGTAAAGTTTTGTTAAAGAAAAGAAAGCGAGGAGAAACAGACAATTTTGGTGACTTTCCTCGTTTCTCTGACCAGTGTTAGAGATCTATCTTAGCATGTTTTAGATATTATCGTGTTAGCTTTACACCGGATATGCGTCAGCTCGGAACTGTGAGTATTCCTACGTGTTCTCATATACATGTATTTATTGCACTATAACCACATTCGACCACTTCCGATGATAATATTCAGAAAAAATCACGCTGTAGCTTTTAATTTTATTTTTAACTAGTTTTTTACTTAGGTCTTCTTTTTTAGAAACATCATTAAATGTATTCCACGCCAAATTTAGTAAAGTTCGATCACTTTAGATTCAAATCGGTGTCTGCGTATGTATGTCAGTTTTTCAAAGATTTTTTTGAATTCCCAAAGACTATTGGACCTAGATGATTAAGAGACACGTGCAGAAATAAGTTTTTTCAGAATTGCATTAATATCATATGTCTAGAAATATCTACATTTTTTTTATATTGGACCTGTCTTCCGATGTATCTGTCCATAACAAAGATAAATAGTCTTGGAATCCAAATTTACTATTATTATTTACTCTTTACATTATTCGTAATATTATTTTTATCAAAATAATGATTAATTCATGGTCTTATATGCGATATTTGATTCATATCATTGTTTCCATTTAATATTGATCGGCACCATAAAATAGATTCTCATTTTTTTCTACGTTCGAGTACACTTCAAAATTTCATAAATGCAGTTCTGATAATGATGAATACTACACATATGATAAAACAATTGTAATAAATCACGTTACATTTAATTTCTATTAAACGGGTGTGCAAAACACATCTTTGGAAGAAAGTTCCATAAAAATTTGCGTAAAACAACGTATTGCTGATGTGAAGCACCGACGCTCCGAGAAGTCTGAAAGTGTGTCAACATGTTGAGTATTGTCCCAACCATTATATCAGATCTGATAGACAAGAAATAAAACCCCGCTCCCCTCTCCATGGGTTCTGTATATTGCCCGAAACGTCATCAATTATAAAAGTTAAAATAAAACACGCTAAAATCCTTATGATTAGTTTTATTGCAAATGAAGTTCTATTCGCAGTGAACGTAGGTAGAACTACACTCATGATCGAAAGCAGAAAAATATTCGTCTTGTTGTGGCGGCGAAAGAGAATCCGCCACCTCATATCGTTCCGTGTGGGAAAACAAATAGGAGGTGGGGAACATCATGTTCCTGACAACAGTTCAAAATAATAAATGCTGCGGATGCCAACCTGCTTGCCAAGCGTGGCAACTATAGCAAATATCCAGCCTATTTGACAAGTTATGGGGGAGACCTATGTTCAGTTCAGTGGACTTTTGATAGGTTGTAATGATAACGGTGATGAGTTCTATTCTTTCGAATCTTTGCTACCGTTAATATTTACGGTAGTGTGAAAACAAAAACGTAACATCTCCGAAAATATAAATGATATAAAAACAGCATTATTGCCCCATTAAAACTAAAAAAAGTAGCGACCTACATACATGTCACCACTGGGCACAGGCCACAGAGCTTTTGGCCAAAAAAAGTGCCAACGCTGGATCACCTCAGGTGAGGAACTTCTCAGATATTCAGGTTTTCTGTCACCGCCGAGAACGTGGTAAATCGACACTTCAAGTTGCATCTAACATATATGTAAAATATATAATAATGCACTATGAAATTTACCTTTGCCTTTGACAAGTAAAATAAAATATCTTTGTTTAAGTAAAATCTGCAATCTTCGGTATTTAAGGTATTTTTTCGCAACAGCCTGTTCATTTCCATATCTAATGTGAGCTATGAAACCACTACTGTCACAAAAATCTTGATTTGTCTGATAATATGAAAACTCAAAAATACAAAAATCCAACAAAATGATTTATAAGTCTCATTAAAGGTATAAAAACTAAAGTAGCAGCTTACATACGTCTCACTACTGTGCACACGGCTCCCCATTACCTATAGTGTTTGTGAGCAGAAAAGAATATGCCGCAATCCTTCAACTACTACTCCGACATTTAGGTTTGCCCACGAAATTTTTCTTCACCACTTCACTGGGTACCTATGTAGTAAGTCAGTAGGTAAAATTTCCCATAACAGATTCATTTCTCCTCAAAGGACGTTTTGCTCCCTTGCCGTGATGAAATCTCACGGCGAGCTACACGGCTCTCGTATTTGTTTAAATAAAATTCATAAAAACTGAAACAAAGCTTTTGTACCATTGTTGACCATATCTACCGAGTAATTAGAAACCCAACGATACCACGAACTATTCCATCAAATAGACATAAAATCACACAGTGCACCTAATTTCCAATTATTTACATCAGATAACGTGATAACATAATATGAAGTAGGTAAAATGAAACCTATTCCGACAGACAAACAATATATTGAACTAAAGAGCTTCTCTCCTAATCTCAGTTTTGTGTACAACAGTGTTGTAGCCAGTGTTGTTAGCCGGCATTCCAAACGTGGTTATTGTGGTAATTAATCCCGATAATGACCACCGGTCTAGATATTTTTAAGTGTGACAATTTTTGATGCTGCACGAATAAGAATTCGTTAGCATTCTAAAATTTAATTTTATCAGTTACTTATCATTAGTTTATTTGGAGAAAGTAGAGGGTGCTAAATTACATTAATACTATGAAAGTCAAAACTATACTATCTAGTAATATCGGCTATAGAAGAAAGAAGAATCAAGAGCTACCCCGAAACCGGGAACATTTATTTATTATATAAAAAGGCAATAAGTGATGTTGATTCTGTTAAAAATCTGTTTCCGTTAAAAGACACGCTGTGAGCGCTGCTAGCGGTGAAAAACTATTTGACGATATGAAGATATTGTCATGAAATAGCAATATTGTGTTAAGTTAGTGATATCGTTAAACGATCTTTATTCTTTGTTTGGCTAAGTTATATAATGTATGACATGGTCAACAAACAGTGATAAATATCATGAAATGACACCATTTCACGAAATAATGATTTCATGAGAATTTTGCAATAATTGCAGGACGGACCAGTTTTAATCAGTTTACATACAGATATAGTATTAAACGTATGAAAATTGATATGTTTTTAATTCAAAATAATATAAATGTTCATACGTTTGATAGATGATGTCATGATGTTTTTAGATAATACATGTCACTTTTATCTATTATTTTTTAAATTTTAATTATTGCACCTTTAAAATGGAATAACGATTAAATTAAGACTTATGATTTTAAAATACTTATATTAATGTAATTATTTAAACATATAAATGTAAGTTATTTATATAATTTATTAGTTACTAAAGGCAAAATGTAGGCTTTTTTCATTTGATGATAGATGGCGCTGTTTTGATAATTAAAACGTATATCGTCAGCGTGGTTTCAAATTGTTATGCAAAAGTTAAAACTAATTTAACCTAAATTTACAAATATAATATTTCTTTTAAAAACACCCGTCATCCCGCCTATTAACTAAAATAATTATATATAATAGAAAATTAACATCTAAAGGAAAAAAAATACTTAACCTTCTTTTTAATGTTCGTAATCGGATAAAAAGTAGCCTATAAGTTGCCCCGGGGTACTAACTACCTACATATAAAATTTTATGGAAATTGGTCCAGTAGTTTTTGCGTGAATCGGTAATACACAGACAGACAGACAGACAGACAGAGACAAAAACTCTAAAAACCACTAATTTAGCTTCAGCATACTTTATTTAGTAATATGGACTTATTTTTTCAAAAATATGTTACAATTACAGACACGGCTTTTCTACAGATTTATTATATGTATAGATTTACGGCTACAAATAAATAAACACGAATAAACAGAAACTAATTAATTTAGTACCTTCACAATCAAATTGATTTGAGTACAATAACACATCGGTTATTAATACAGAAAGAAAATCAGTATTATTAAACTTTTTTTTATAGGATAAGGGTGAAAAACGGGCACACAGTCCACCTGATGGTAAGTGGTTCTGTGAGGTCGTGGTACCACCCCGGTTCGAGCCGGCCCATCCGTGCGACAGCAAAAGCTGCCGCGTGGCTTTTGCTAATAGAAAACTATAAAAATTAATGAGAATGACATATCTTTAGGTTAAATTACGTAACAGTCATGTGACTTATTGTTTTTTTTTTATTTCGAAACTGAAACAGGAAATGGGTTCTTCTTCTTTGGTTCAACTTCCTGGTAACAACACAAATAATAAAAAACTGCGGCCGCCAACCCACCTGACAAGCGTTGGAAATATGGAAAAATCCTCCCGAAGAGGCAATCTTTAGGGGAAGCCTATGTACAGCAGTGGACTTACATAGGGTATTATGAATGAATGAATGAATGAACGATACAAATTTAATAATTAATTTTAGAGGTACGAGAGAAGTTTTGCGCGTTTCTAAAACATTAATAGTGTGTATTAAAATATTAATTATATTTTACATTACAAACATAATATGTACGTATTGCTTTCAAAAATAATATAACATATAACATATAATAATTTAACGAGGTATAGCCACACTGCAGCTATATTATGATTGTAGCACGAATGGGTCGGTTCGACCGGAGAAGAACCATGCTCTCACAAATTACCAGCGTAAAATAGCTGCTTAATGATGTTGTCTTTCGTATGATAAGTGTAGACAACCGGAGACATTTTATACCAGAAACGAAGCATTCCATCGTAGTCTTCAGGCATGACAATGCATCTGCATTTTGAATCTTAATCGAAGGTAAATGTAGATGTCTATTTGCCACAGCAATAATTTACCATCAGGTTTATTACTGCCTGCTCGTTTGTCGTCTCCATTCTGGCATAAAAATTTGATTAAAAAAAACTTTAAATCAAATCTTAAACAAGCAGTATACTACATTTTTCTGTCTTTAATTTATAATATATATTAGTTATACGTGCTTCACTTTGTGCGTTTACCTGTTGAGTCTAAAGAATTGGCGATGGGCCAAATGGGATTGGACGTCGCATTTACTTAAATCCTTTTATTAATGACCGGTCACGATCACGGCATAATTGGATTGCGGTCCACACTGGAGGTTAACCAAAGTTTAAAATATACAGCTATTGCTATAGTTTATATTTTGAAATTTCAACCATATTTTCTTTAAATTAATGGATACCATACTTTATGTTATTCAATTCTAGTTAAATACTTAAAATGATTATTCAAATTTTATCACCATTATTCATTATCTTCATTATTACAGTCCTTTACAAGCACTGCCGAACATAGGCCTGCCCAATGGAATGCCACAAAGGGGCCCTGAGCCTCGTACTTCCATCGATTTCCAGCATGTTTTACCAGATTACCACTCCATCTAGAGGCTGGACATCAATCTAAAATCTTTCCTTTCCATCGACAATTGGTTCGTCGGGTTATAACGCCGACTCATATTCACATCAATTTACTGATCACCCACAGGATCACGGTTACTCTGGATCGCCTGCAGATATCATCCATTAAGGTTCTATCATATCTCATGACAGCATATAAAAATCCCCTGCTGAACATTGGTCTCCACAAATATTACATACTACGGGGGTTATTGAAATGGCAATTTGGCAGGTCGGTAGGAAACCGCAATTTTTTTTTACTATTTTCAAATGTTATCGTGAATATGCTGTTGCATATCACCAGTTTAAGTATCCGTCCGTCACCTATCACAACATTCACGGGATGATATGGGCTAGTGAATACTCTTACATCGCCACTACACGGCACTTATTATATGTTCAGCTTTTATCATGAAGACGCTGCTGCCCATCTTTTTTCAGTTTCCATATGTCGCCTCTTACGAAACCCACGGGATAGTATATTCATTTATTTATTTAGTCTTTATTATCACCACCCTAAAATGTAACGTAACAAAGGGCGGACTTAATGCCTATCGGCATTCTCTGTCAGTCAAACCATGGACTGATGAGATATTATGGTAACTGCAATTACATACATATATACTATTATATACAATATACATGATATACGAAATCGATACAAATAGTATATGTTAATATATAAACAAAATATGTTGGATATATTATATTACACATATAATTAACATATACAGTTATAATATATACGTTACATATAATAATAAAACCCATGTCTTAAAATTGCAAATAATAAAACATATAAATAATATCATTATCACTCTTAACGTCCAACAAAGCTTTGTTTTTAAAAGAAGTCAGGTTCCAACTTCTTAACAGCCCTTACTTGGCACTCTTCTTACGTTTTTGGGCAAGTAGTTCCAGATTAGTGTTGCCTAAATAGTAAAGGAAATGTTGGTGAACGTAGTGAAATGAGATGGATGGCTAATCTTCTGATTGGATGAGGAGCGATGAACCTTGTTATGAGTTAAAAATCCTGGAAATTACACTTAAGATATGTTGAACAATTTGGACTATTCAAAATTGAAAAAGAACAAGCAGAATTCTTGAGTTATGTCTTTGTCGGATAGTGAACCATTTCAGGTGATCACGAGGATGAGAGATGTGATCATTTTTTTGACCCCACTGATACAATTATTGAGAAGACAGTCTAGCTTGTTAAGAAGATTTTGTTTCAAATCTGGGTCGCACACATCTGCATTGCCAATAATGGGCATTAAATGTATTTGAACAAATTTTAGCTTAGTCTTGACAGGAAGTAAGTTTTTCAGATAAAAGAGGGATCGTAAGGTGGTATAGATCATGCTTTCATACCAACTTAAATTATCCGCGTAATGCTCTTATAATGGCTTAACGAATGCTATCATTATTCTGAGTTCATAATTGCGCACAATTATTAGCCCAATGGTGATAACGTATAGGACTGCAGCTTATCATTTTTCATCCCCGATTAGGTCTATAATGAAACAGGAGATAGGCTAAAGCACCATCCTGATATCATAAAAAATTGCGGCTTCTAACCCGCCTGGCAAGCTTGGCAACTATGGCAAATATCCCTCTTCGCAATCCCCCCCAATACGAGTCAATTTATGGAGAGGCCGATGTTCAGCATTGAACTTTTTATAGCCTATGATGATGGTGATGATAAGTGGAAAATGTTAATGTGATATTCACATGGATTTATTGTAGAAACTGTGTGGTGAGCGTATAGCGAAGTGATGAGTTCAGCATTCCGGGTACATTATTCTATGGTTCATCAATGTGTTACAGTGATATGTTAGGTGCCCGCACAAAATGTATGTCAAGTACGCTACTATCACAGTGGTGACACTCTCTGTACGTCAGAGTTCAAGCGCTGGTGACTTTGAGCCGGAGCATGTAACGTTAGGGTTTACACCGAACCGAAATGGAATATTATAGACTTGTGTCAAAGAAGATACATAGTAGCTATACGTTACATAATGTAAGCGTATGTATTTAGGTAGTGAAAGATACGTACATTTTCAAATCAACTTTTATTAAATATATTTACAGATGGGGAATATTAAAACATCCGACAATAGAAAATATGCACGACAGTTAATGGTAATCTTAAATAGCTAACACACACTAGCCAAAGAGTACCTTTGTATACTATAAGCCGACTACTAGCCCTCGGCCAAGGCATTCGGCGACGGCCCGTTCCATGCCCCGCGCGCCTCTCAAGACCCCTGCGCACATCCAGATATCCACACATAGCCACAAGCGATTTTACGTGCACAAATGCTTAAGTGTTTGATTTTTCGCGCATTGTACCTTTTCTTTGCTACTACTACGCTACACGCCACACTGTCACACACACTTTTCTCAGCCCTAAGGGTAAGGCTACATTCACTTTGGCGGAGCGCGCATCGTTGTATCATAAACACGCGGTGAGATATTACGATGTCTTGAGTGGCGCCTGCTTGAATTATATGGGAAACACGCCGCTACACCAAACGCTCCAAACATACTACCCTCTACTGAGGTCTAATGTTAGTACAACTTACATTAGTACAACTTAACCTAATCTTTTAAATCTTCAGCAATTATTAAACTATGAATTAATAATTAGATAAATTAAGCTAGGTGGTAGAGCTACTTTTCTATCTAGATGGGCGTTTGCGTAGGTATGCTGCACTCTTACCTATTTTTAAAAATAATTGCGTGTACTGCTGCTGTGTTCCGTTTTCAGGGTATCAAAAGACATAATACTTGCAAAATGTGAGGCATTCCATCTTAATAAAAAATAACAACGCATCTATAGCTTCCTTTGTTAAAGTTAATTGCGGGTTTCCATGGACTGCAGAAGACACTTACCATCAGATGGACTGTAAGTTCGTTTGTCACTTTAATTTTCCGTAATAAAAAAGCTTAGCCTGTCTTTTAATATTATAGGCTTATAACTTATTTCATTAAGATTAATTTGTTTTTAAAAAAATACTAGTAATGCTAAACATTACTAATATTCCCTTTAACCACTTCTGGTAAGCTTAAAATGCTTGTGTTAGAAATGGTACACGACAGTAGTCGAATGGCGGATTCGAACCCACGACCTTTCGAGTTTGCGGTCCGCGCCCTGCCATTAGGCTACTGACGCTATAATACTTGGATGTGGGGCTATATTTTTCTATGAGTATATCTCCGCTGGTAGTTGATACAACATTTTTTTTAAATTTAGTGTAATGACACTAAGCAATAACATCAACAATTTTATAGGGGGCGAAAAAGGTACATTTAACAAGTTTGAACAAATTCCATTACACAGCTATATTTTCTCGTAGATTCAGAAATATCGATGATCGTTGCATTTTACAGCGTCGTTTCAAGTCTTATCTCGCTGACTCGATCGTCGTACGCTGAACGGAGACTATTACGTTGATATCGAATAAAATTAGACGACTATACCTGTCGTCTTTAGGATTTTTCTAAAAATTACCGCCACAACCTATTAAAAGGTTACTATTGCACAGAGGGCTCTCTAATATATTACCTCTTTTTTATTTATATACATATAGGTATTCGTCAAGCGGGCGGATTAGGCAAACAAGCACACAATCCACCTTGTAGTAATTGGATGCTGTGGCCAATAGACATCTACATATAACCTTAATAAAGAATCATAATGCACAGGTACTGTACTTGAGGACTAATATGGAATGCCTTGTTTCCTGTAAAATAAGACTCTACACTAAACATATGAAACACTTTCACGCTGATATTTTTAGAGCATATTCCTCCCTGGTCAAATCAACTCATTCGTGTACATCCATAAAGAAGCTGCAACGTGGCCGTGCCACGAACCGATTTTCGTTTCTTTTCCCCTAATTGTTATAAGAAAGACGCCGTTGCACATCTTCGTATTTTTTATCAACGCTGAACATAGACCTCCCCCATAGGTTGTATCATAGGTTTGGACTGTACCATGGTTGTCATAACTGGCATGCGGGTCTAATAACCGCAGTTTTTAACCCGCAGTACTTAATCAAATTAAGATGAAAAGATGCCGAAGTCGTGATCGTGAAACTTCTCACTACCACATTTGAAGAACTGACCGGGTAGGTTGTTAGATCTAACCGCCTCACATGGAATACTGTTCCCATTTCTAAGCCGAAGCTCCCCAGTGCCAGCTTCTTCCACTTGACTGAATCCAGCGTAGAGCAGCTCGAATCGTCGACGACCGAGTCCTTTCCAATCGGCTCGATTCATTGGCACTGCGAAGAGATGTTGCATCCCTTTGCCTTTTCTTTCGCATTTACAACGGGGAGTGCTCCAAGGAATTGTTCGAATTAATCCCAGCCGCCAAATTTCACGAACGCACATCGCGGCAGAACTTCCGATACCATCCACACCATCTGGATGATTGGCAGTCCACCACTGTTCGATTTAGAAGATGTTTTCTTCCTCTCACAACTTGTGGATTCCATTACAACCAGCAATATTTCCGGACTGATACTACTTAGGGACGGGACCTTCAAGAAAAGAACCTACTCCTTTTCAAAAGGCCGTCGATGCATCTGCGATTCCCCTGGTTCCCTTGGTGATTCTGTTGTTCATTGGCGGCGGTAGTCATTTACCATCAAGTAAGCCGCATGCTCGATTGCCCTCTCTAGTATAAAAAGAGGTAAAAAATATGTCACTTAGAATTTGCTCTAAGGTAATGTTGTCGCAGAAATACTTTACAGGAGTTTTAATTTGTTTTTACATTCTTATTATATTTGGGAAAGGTTCCACACATATATAGCCTGTACCATAAAAATGATCTCAAAATATTAGACCTGTGCTGTAAAAATATCGTTCATTTAGAATATGACTATTTTAAATGAAAGTCATTTCCTTGAAGGTTTTATTTTTACTACAGATAAACAAAACAAACTCTACACCATTTTCAGCAGAAAAGAGAGTTCTCAAGTAACTTTATACAATGCTCGTCACGTTTTACTACGTGATTGTTATTCTGTTTAGCGTTGTTCTTTTATACGTAAACCTTTGCCATTTCTTATATGGAAAGGAAGGAAATAGTTACCTCCCATCTCTTTGTTTTATATATTACCACATAACAATAAATAGGTCAGTAACAAATAAATACTTCTTTCAAAGATGAATAGGCTTTTATTTATATACCAGTAGGTATGGCAGCTTTACCGGCGTAGGATCCGTCAGTGTAGGTACTTCCGTCTATAAGCCGTGTTCGATCTAAATGGGTTGAAACCTCGTCACCCCATTTAAATCAGTTCTAGAGCTAGAGCTTCAGTACTAGAGGGAAGTAAATAAACAAAGAAGTTCTATATGTATAACTTAGTTTATTTATATGTATCGCTAGATTTCTTTGCCAACTATGATATTACTTTTAATTAGAAGAGCAACTTCATTCTTGTTTCGCCCTCATTATTCTCTATAAATAAGAAAAGTAACGAATAAAATAATCATAATATGCACGAGTAAAACTCCACGTCAAATAACACGTCTCGCGAGCTAAGACCTGCTTATACCTACCGAGGATATGGCAGGCGAACGGCCATTATGTGATCCAATTCCAAAAGGTTGAAAACCAAACTGAACGTGCGCGGGAAATACTACTTACTGTCGTGATTTTATGTGAAATGTCAAAATTAAAATAGTCAATGCTTCAAAGCTCGTATAAATTACATTCCAAGGTATGTTGATAACGCATCTACATCACTATTTTTTTAACACTTCCATCGCCAATCACGTCGTCGCATGTTTATAATATATGACGTCACACGTCGGCACAGCTAACTGATCTGAGGCAATCTATGGTGGCCTATTTTCAGCAGTGGACTTTGGTAGGCTGTTATAACAATAGCGATGAATGAGACTTCAATTGCCTTGCGATCAAAGAAAAAGCCACTCATTATTTTCAGTACTTCCTTTAGATCAGTAGATCACATCAAGTTAATAAGTATTAGTAGTGAACTAATAATAAGTTTATTTACGAAATAAAGTTGTCCATTTACAACACTTGTTCGCGAACTGCCAAGTCTGCTCAGTGTCGTCTATAATCAAGTACTTATAAGAAATCACAGCCGCTATTAGAGAACTAAAATATAAAGGGAAACACCTACTATATGACTTTTATATGGCAGAAAAATAAATTCAATTTACGATAGCACCAAATATGTTTCAACGCTTGCTACGCTTCTCCATTATGATAACATAATTACTAAGACAGCCGTTTTATCTTTTATTTATGTTTTTTTCTTGTTACAATACCGACGTTTATTCCTTTGATATCATATTCCCTATTAACTTATAATTCTATAGTTAGTTACAGGCGAATTTGGTACATAGTGAGGCAATTATGGCATATCATATATATACCCTGATTTACACAGGGACAATAACTGGATCTAAATTCGAGGCAAGTCAGTGCTGACCTGCTACTGGCATAATGTCAATTGATTTGGAATCAGTACAACACTTTCGCGCAAGTGCTGTGCTGTGCCAGTGCAGTCGACAGCGCCATCCGCGCCATCCGCGCCAGCGGTATTAACCCTGTCTAAACGACCAAGTCAGTAATTGATCAGTCGCTGCCGCTGCATTGTAGGGTGACGTCACATCAACAACAAAGCAGAACCTCCAGTTTCTTTTCTGTCATCTATTCATTTTTTTATCAAAAGTAGTTTATTTTTAAACATATATTCTTCTAACATTTCCGTCAACTCTTTCAACAGCAGATAGGAACATTTTTTCAATAAATATTTCAATCGTTGTAAATTCTGCCGTTTCCGTGAACAAATTTTTCTCAATGACTTCAATAACGTGCGTACACCCTACAGAAGTTACCACGACTACTGACTGCATGACAATACTGAAGCGTCTGGCGCGCGCGGCAGCCGTTCCAGTGTTTGACCGTTCAACATGGATGTCGGTCGTATACGAGCAGCTGCCGCTTTCATAGATCTATGCATCTTCTGTGAGGACTTTATTATGGTAAAAACTACTTTTGCTATTCTACAGCAGATCTTTTAAACTATATAAATGTATTAATTTATGGCAACTTTGGTTATCCATAGCTCAGACGCAACAAACACACGAATAATGAAAACAAACTATCCGACTGGCGCGCGCGCCAAAACTTAAACTACTTTGATGCGCAGAAAAAACCGACATCAGATGGAACGGCCCACTCCACATTCGAGCGCTCCAACGAACAATTTAGCGTGCGCTTCAAGGCGTTATGCATTTCGCGCGGCTGGAGCGTGCGCCAATGTTCATGTTCGACCTCTTAGAGCACGTAATCGATACGCGGCTTAATACTAGCAAAGTCTCGCCGATAAAGTATAATAATAATATAAACCAATGAAAAATAATAAATGAGGTGATATAGGTTATCAAAGGAGAAAAGGATATGTGCAGCAGCATTTTCCTAACAACATCTGGAACAAAAAATAAAAAAGCAAATATCCCCATATGAAATTATTTTTGTGAAATCTAGCAATGGATTATGACAGGCTGTTGTGCTGTGACGATGATGAATAAAGCGTCTCCCACACAGAAGCGGCTTGCAGTGGCGGCCACGGTGGCGGTCAGTTGTATTCGCTTGCAATGTAAGTGAGTCTGCAAACCCGTGCGGCCATGTCGCGATCTGCGAGCGGCTGGCCGCGGCCGCATGCTCCGCCCCTTTCGCCAACGCGTGTGTGTTAGCGAGTACGCGCCCAGTCGGTGGCCGCAGCGCGGTCAGTTGCAAATTTTTACAACAGGCCACGTGTACCGCGTGAAAAATGGTTCTAAATTCAGAGATTGTATTAGATACAGAGCAAAATTATCCAGTACTAAATGATAATTCGTATCGTGATTACAAAAGCATTAGGATTAAAAACAAAATATATGATAATATTGCTGAACACAATAAGACTTCATCACGGTTCGCCATGTTTATTGACGTCTAATCACAGAACACTAGTACCCTTAGGCGGGAAGAATGTCAACTCCAAACAAAGAAAGTGGCACCCATAATGCACGCCATCTCTGTGGTGCCCCCTAAAACTTTTTTGCGCGGGAATTTTGATACGTGATTTTTTTTATTTGGCATCTTGGTTGTTTCGTTTCAAAAATGGCTTAAGAATGTAAAATACCATATAGATAGATATAGCTTGTAGTTTTTCGTTTCAATGATATATATTGCTAAATTAAAACGAAAACAAAAGCACAAAGTTATTTGTAAATTATGGTACTTTACATTCATAAACCACTTTTGAAACGACTAGCAATCATTTTAATATAAAAAAGGAACTATTTTTCAAGTAAAAGTGGTTTTTGAAATACATAATTTTTATTTACATTACATACTTGTCCACATTGGTACATAGAACAACCGTTGGTACATTGATGGACGTAAGTGACGGAGTAATTAACAAATTTTTAACTTTATGCATGTATGAGTTCTCAACAGCTCTTAACTAAATATCGATTTAATAGTTAAGTAGTTATGTAAAGCAGAATAGTCTATTTTTAAGAGGTAGGCGTGTTTTAGCGAAGTATAGGAAATAAGCATTCTCGTAACTTCGCTAAAACACGTGTCAACGATTATTACTTTATAGCTACTTAGTTCATCACTTCACCTATTAAGTAAACGGCATATGTAACATGACATTTAAGCAAAATGGAAAGTAAAGGTACATTGGTTTTATATAAAAAAAGATTAGACAATCTAATATAAACACTTCTTTTTAACAAGAAAACATTATTTCCCTTCACTTTCTACAAACAAGGCAATAGCTTTGCAATATTATGTCTAAACTCCAATAACCTGATTATATTATAGATGCCCCCAATAATATTACATTTGTAGAAATTATTTTCGTTATATTATTGTTATTGACTGCATTAAAAAATAATAAGTCAACATTTTCATGTCATTAATTAGCACTACCTACAAGTGTAATTTCTTTAGCCCTGCTGCAGTGTAAATATGGTCCTAAAATTAAAATCGGTTTTACCTGAGACTGACCAAATGCAAATAAATATATCTTACACAACAAAATGATACTAAATCACAAATGAAAGATAAGAAAATTATTGCGTCGGTCTCCAGAAAAATTATTTAATTTTAAGCTATGCAAAATTTAACATGTTAAACACATCCTAAGACACCCTATTTAGAATATTGAGTTAAAAGCACAATACAGTAACCAAAAATGTATTGTATTAAAGTTAACTACTTTCATTTTATGAAGATAGTGTTATCTTTAATATATTAACTGCATTTGACATAGCCGAATAACTGAAAAATTGTCCACATTAAAAATTCAGTGTATGTTTATTATGTTACATGTGGGAATTACTACCCAGGACAAAGTAGTCTGCATTAACTGGTACAATCAACCTAACTTTAAAATGTCACCACCGAAGTGATTATGACTGTACATACAGAAAAAGTAGTTTCATGTAATATCCTATTTATTCTGCAAGATATCAATTTTTCTTGAGCAGATAGATGCAGAGTACTCTTCTGCAAATTGCCGATTTTTCAAAATACAAAATCTCTTCATACAAATGTGAAATACGCTATTAAATAAGTAATCTATATTCATATCTTTATGTTCTGGACATTTATCGAGAAACTCCAAATTTATTGAGTTTTTTAACAAAACTTTAATTGTCCCTTTTAATTTTTTTTTTTATATGCTTCTGCCTCTAAAAAATCATAAATAATCGTAGCACTACTTTCAATACAGTTAATGAGGTTTGTAGAGGCGTATTTCAGGGAATTTTTTTAGATCACTATATTCTTTAGTCAATAAAAGTATGTGATCTGTCTTGTGTCTCAGATACAACATTTTTTTTACAAATTTCACATTTGTTGAGATTATTTTTTACTATAAACCCACAGACATACGCACATGCTTGTATTTCGCCACTGCTTTCTTCCAAGCTACATTCAAATGTAGAATTCACACTTTCTTCTAACTCATCGGTTGAAATTGTGGCATAAGCAGTGTGTGTGTCTGTAGGTGGAGACAATAAAGTTTTAAAATTTGTCAATATAACTTGATTTTGGTCTTCTTCACAATTTCCTGTCCCAATAAAAGATAAGTTGCTAAGGACAGTCGTTTTAAGACCCGCAACAAACTGCCCAGCAGTGGGATTTGAATTGCAGCCGCAATTGGCCCGAATGCATCCAAAAAGATATTCTAACAGGTAAAAAATTTCTTCATTAAAATGAAATGTGTGAGATGTGGTGTATTATTTGTCATGTTTGTCGAAAATGGTTTCCCCCTTCTTAGGTCTGGTGTGCATGCGTTGACACAATCAAACAGCTTGTCCATATTTGCAATAACATTAGCTGTAGTGACCGCCTCTGAAGAGTTCCCCTGTTAAAGAAATATAATTTAAAGTATGTTACAAGACAACTCAAAAAAAATATCACATATCACACAATAAAAACCCTCCTAAATTTCCCTTCCTCTAGAACTAAGTCCTATTCTCACTCTTTCACAGTACATGCAGTTAGGTTATGGAATTCTCTTCCTGCTGCAATTCGAGAGACTTAAACAGTGTCCGTGTTCAAAAGGCGAGTCAAAGAGCACTATCTTTCTTTGTCGTCCCAATGATTATATATATAATATATTATTATATTTATATGTATATGTATATATATATATATATATATATATATATATATATATATATATATATATATATATATATGTGTGTATATATGAGTGTGTGTGTGTGTGTGTGCGTGTGTATGTGTGTATATGTATTTATAGTGGTATTTAGTTATATGTATGTTTAAATATAAAATATAAAATTTTATTATGAGAGTGCACACTAGATCAGCTTCTCTTTTAATTTGTTCAGTATCAGGCCTGCTGGAAGAAATTTCAATATGAAATAAGCAGTGCCTTTGTACAAAATATCTTTTTTTTTTCTTCAATGTAACATTATTTTGTGTGTACATAAATTGTTAAATAAATAAATAAATAAACAATAATTTGTACTTCGGAGAGCCTAGTTCCTTTTTAACCGATTCGTTGCGGCACCGATTTTCGACAACTTTTAGCTGTGGTGGCAAACAGATATTTCATTGACGCGCCACAGACATTGATGACACGCCTGTTGTGCCATCAGCCATGTGTAAAAGTAATGTTCTTTTTTATGCTTTTATTACTTCTTCAGACCTAATTAAGTTTATTTGACATCAAACATAAGTTACAAATGGAAGGATACTTGTTTTTAGTGGGTAACTACGTGTTTTTTTACGTGTTTTCTTTGAAATTGAGAGTAAGTGACTTTTTTTATGAAGAGATTACAAACCTTTTGTACTATTTATTGTTTTATAAAACAAATATTTATATAAGTAGGTACAGCTAAATCACCTTGAAAAACCTTGGATTTTATTAAATTAAATTTTCACCTAATAATAATATTTGTAAATATCAAACAATCAAGAACCTTAATTTGGAAAAAAATAAGGTTTATAATTCATTAATATTTACAAATGTTAAATATTATTTAATGTTATACAAATGTAAAAGTAAAGTCGATTCGAAAACGTCTAATTAGTAGGAATAGCAAGACAAGTGTGCATTTTCTTTGGCATCTACCACGGGGAGTGCTCGGAGGAATTGTTCGTATTAATCCCAGCCGCCAAATTTCACGAACGCACATCGCGGCAGAACTCCCGATACCATCCACACCATCTGGATGATTGGCGGTCCATCACTGTGCGATTTAGAAGATGTTTTCTTCCTCGCACGACTTCCTTGTGGAATCGATTACCATCAGCGATTTTTCCGGACCGATACGACTTAGGGACCTTCAAGAAAAGAGCGTACTCCTTTTTAAAAGGCCGGCAACGCATCTGCCATTCCCTCCCTGGTGTTGCAGTTGTTCATGGGCGGCGGTAGTCACTTACCATCAGGTGAGCCGCATGCTCGTTTGCCCCCTCTCCTATAAAAAGTGTTTTCAAAAGGAAACAAACGCCGGCGCTATACGGCAGCAGATTGACAAAAGGCTATTTATTAGCGAATTTTTTTTTATGCATGAACGGTTTCAAACTGTTTCAAGCAAAAATAAACCTTATACCATATCACAAGAGCACATGGTACTTCGTAGGTCTATTCGGCCATATGATAGTAATAAACGGCAGTTCAACCATTTTAAGCAAAATTAAACAATCAGACAAACGCATTGTTTTTTTTTTAACAGGACACGTGTTTTCCAGAAATTTATTTACGACTAGGGTTTGTGAGCGATCGCAATGAGTGCTATTATTTGTTACTTATTAGACTATTTTTCCACAACATGATTGAAAACCTACAAAGTAAAAAGAGTACCATGTACAAGTTAAAAAAGGTTGTCAACCCCTAAAAATTTCAAATTTTCAAAATATCCAGAAACGAAGCCGCATGCATGAAGTACTTGCAAAATAATGAATATTTTGTTCTGGATAAATTTTCCAAAAACGCAATTTGAGCGAGTTATAACGATTTTTAAAAAGACACGACTCGCGTGTCATACGCCACACGCAAAAGTAATCGATGACACGCCTGGCGTACCATCCGCACTGAACCGGTTAAGTTAATAATTATTTTAATGGGTGGACATATGTTTAAATATTATACTTTAAATTATAAATTTAATTTACCTTGTGAAATTTTAGCATACATTCCTGCAGCAACTGAGTGGCTTAACACTTGTGCAGCTAGCTTCACCTTCATCTTCTGCTTCGTATTTGGATTTAAATGCTCTTGTTTTAAGCAAGGTGCACACACAAAATTGGGATTGGTGTTATCTGTTTCATAAAACTCCTTTATATAGCTCCATTTAGCAACACCTGTAAAAAACATTTGTGTAAATATCCTGTAAATTGGAAATATGTATAATATTATGATTGTAATAAAACAAAATATCTTACCAAATCCAATTTGATCATTTGATGTTATATTTGTTGGACATTTAATGTCATATTTTAAAAACATATTTCTAAAGTATTTGAGCAAATGCGGAGTATCAAAAAAGGTAACCACTTCTCGATTACTTAGCAGAATATCTGGCTGTTCTACAGATGCTCCCAAGATACTTAAAGCTCTCTTATTCACACCATCCATATCACACACTGTAGCTGAAATATTAATTCCAGCATCAAAACAATGTTGCAGGACCTAGAATGATAAAAGGGTAAATTAATATAGTAAAAAAGTACTACTACATATATTGACATAATAACAAATAAAAGACCATAATACTCACCTCCTTTATAAGAACTGACAGCCTATCTGCAGTCACAGATCCGCTAGAAAAATAATAAGCAATTGTTTGTTTCAGCTTTTTACGGATTCCGCCAATCATGAACACAAGGGCATGTGTTGCCATTTGTGGTGACCTGCCCTGCAATACATGGTCTTGATAACCCCCAATTATGTCCTCCTTTTTGTTGTAAAACAAATTCTTTTTTATTGACATCTCATCAAACATAAGGATATACTCATTGTCTGAGGGAGTTTGTTGCTTTATTGTTTTTTTTCAAAACATTAAAAATTTGGTGATTAATACCAACTTTCATTTGAAAGTTGCTTAATAACGCTTTTAATGAACTAGGTGTTGGCAGGCAAATCATCCTTCTTAATAATTTGTAACACCTAGGTGACCTTTTATACAGTCTTAGTACTATTATTTTGGAGTCCATGTCCCATCTTCGACTTTTGGTTTTTTTTTTATAGTTTTGCAATTCTCCTAGCAAAAATAATGCAAAAGAGGGGGATATTTTACATTTTAATATTTCATTTACTGAATCATTTTTACTCAATACTTTGAGAAATGCTTCATTCTTCAGATGCTTTAGTTTTTTAAACCTGTTAATTTTTCTCAGATGATATTTAATTTTATCTTTATCCTTTTTGTTTTTTGTGGATGGATTTGCAGCAGTAACATGGTTGATATTCTCAGTTACTTGAGAAATAGCACTAGTTTTGTCAGGAATGGTCTTATAATGCACATTCTCAGACAAGGGTTGTATAAATTTTGACGGACCCGCAACAGGCTCAAATACATTTGGAACAGTGTGTTCTGAATATTTTCAGACAGTGGTTGTTTAGTAGTTGATGGACCTGCAATATGCTGAATCACATCCATTTGTTCCAAATGAAGGTCAGCTAATGTGATCTGAAAATTAGAGATTATGAAATCATTATTTATATCATGTATCCCAGCATTGGTCAACCAATCTCTAAATTTCAAACAGCCTTATAAATTTATAAACATTAAATACAACTTGGTTTTATTAATGAATGTTGCTTTAACCCATTACCACCACCATCCTATTTTTAAGACACTATATTAACAATTTCTTTTATTTGTAAATATATTCTGTAAGTAACTAAATTATAATCATGTCATTTAAACAACATTGAGAGCTCGCGGTGCAGTGGCTTAGCATTGAGTTGCGGCACTAAAGGTCACAGGTTCGAATGCTGCATAGAACAAGTATTTGTTTGGCCTATAAATAATTGTGCCGGGGGATGTTTGTCCTTATCCAATTTATGTTTGTAAACTGCCTCCACAATACAGGAGAAAATCCTAGTATGGATAAGGTTTTTTTTTTAAATAAAAGATAACATTTTTTTTTTAAGTTTATATCTTTTGTTGTTTTATGGCTACGTCGCATACCCTTATAAATCACCACTCAATCTGTTACCACCGTTTGTTAACGAGATAATCTTTTCACTGTAGTATGAGAAAAGCCACACAAAAGAAAAAATGTAGATAGTAACAAAAGAAAAATTAACTAACCTTATCACATTCCTCATCATGTACTGCAGATTTGACTAGCCTCTTTCCAAAATTATCAATGAATGATGATTTCTTAAAATGTTTAGTGCACAACATTAAATGCCTAGAATAAAGCTTGTTTTGAAATTCTGGTGACCACCAAGTCATGAGGAAAACAGTATTTCGCCCATAATTCACATCTGAAAAAATACAATTAGATAATAATATACTACTGAGGTGCTAAAAACATGCTTGGTAGAAGAGTGCAATACAAGAGATTGTTCCTTTCAAACAATGTGATTGTATTGTATACATACATAAATATTATTCCACAAGTTATTTCTATGTGTACCAATACATCTATAACTACTTTATTATGTTATGATTTCTATGTGATACATTTCATGCTGTTCTGCATAATTTCTCTTTAATTTTCAGATTTATTTGCACACGTTTTTAAAACGCTTAATGTATCTTATGTTTTATTAGCCGATGCGGCCCATAATAATTTTTATTTCTGTTACTTTATTAATTCAGTGGTTCAAATTTAAACATTTTAAAACTGTTTTAATCAGTAATCAAAAAGCTATTTAGCATACGTACCGTAAGCTATTTGTTCTCCCAGGCTTAGGAAAACGACGCATGGTGAGGTTACGATCATGAGCACGAGAACATCCACACTTGTAACATTTCCTTTCGTTTTCTTTCATGATGAAAGATAAAATTGAGTCTCTGTCTCTTTAGCACAATGCACAGCACTTGTTTTTGAGTCTCTTTCTCACTGTAAACACTAAAACGGAGAAACGGGATATTCAACTCAACGTTAGTAATGTAAGAAATAAGTTTATATCAAAATATAAACTTAATTTGCAACACAAATAAACAACAACACAACCGCAAGCGCATGGGATCTGCCATCATAGATAATATACTATATAGGGTATCTGCCATTTTGATTTGTATTTCTATTTTGTTATTTTGTTTATTTACTGTTGCCATAACTTGCCTTTTGTTATAGTATGCAGTTTCATATTCATACATTTTGTTACTTCAATAAAGTCGTAATAAATATATGTTAAACGAAATATATTATATATTAAAGTATTATAATTATTAAATAAAAAAAATGATTAAAATGATGTGTCATTTAAAATAATATTTCTTTCATGGCAAGATAACATAAAGTGCGAGGGAGATAGATATTAATCCATCTCGTTTCCTTAAAGCCCCCCAAGGTCATCTCCAGGTACCAAATTGCTATTAGGAAGTTGACTGGCCCTGCGTCTAATCGTAGCACAGACACTTCAGCGAATGGCGCTTAAGGCCGCAGTGGCGACCGCGGTGGTGTGTTGTTGCAGCGGCTAGAACCGCGGCTCGCAGTTAGCCGCCACCGCAAGCCGCTTGTGTGTGGGAGACGCTAAAAAATAATGTTAAACTGATAAAGTTAATTTAAGTGTCAAGAAAATAAATAAATATTGAAACTTTTTTGATCTGGTGTCTAAAATCGCCCCAATAAAATAAAAATATTTCATTATCACTGCCAAAATACCCTCATAATAAAACGAGTATAAAATATATACAAATTAAATAGTTGAGTTGGGGGAGTTGGTTTAGCATTGGATACGTTTGTGTATTTGGGATGTGTACTTATTAGGGATCGTAGTTATGATATGGATATAGAACGATGAGTGAACGCAGAAAATAGAGTAAATGGGGCTCTACACTCTATTGTGGAAAGTCTGAATGTATAAAAAAGGCACTTATAGCCAGCCATTCATAATGCTGTGTTAGTCCCTACTAAAATGTATGGTAGTGAAAGTTGGGTGTAGCAGAAAAAGCAAGAGAGTAGAATAAATGCTGTAGAAAAGCATAGATATATGATGACATCATAAGAGTATGTTAAGGGCTGAATCTGAATGACAGCGTGGAAATTGTGTGATAAGAGAAAATTGTGGTTTGCAAGATATTATTGTGACCAGGATTAACAAAGGAATGCTCCGGTGGCTTGATCATATAAAAAATACGAACGAAGAAAGAGTGAAAAGTCTAAGTTGCAAAAATTTCGCCTGGGGCGTCCCTTCCCGACTCTGCCGCTCATGAGCGGCTCAATGAGCGGCAGAGTCGGGAAGGGACGCCCCAGGCGAAATTTTTTCGACTAAATTGGCGATATGTTAGTAGTAATTCAGTAAAGTGAGTTAGTATAATTAAATACTGTGAGCTATTCCATCTTAGTTCTCAAATATGACAATTAATTTGTCGCCTTTTGATTTGAAAATGGTGCAGATGTCCATGGGCAAAGAGATATCGCTGATGAAGCTAGATAGTAGCTACGGTAGAGTTTTTTACGTGGTAGAGCCATGCTGCAGCTATAAATATTGGTAGAGCCACGCGGCTGCTTTTGCTGTCGCATGGATAGGCCGGCTTGAAGCGGGGTGGTACCACCTCACAGAATCCCAGCGTGAAGTAGAGGTTTACCCCTGCGTTGTGCTTGGTGTGTGCAGGTGGCCGGGGGCCCAATACCCCTCCCCCACCCATCAACATGGTAGCAGAATTAAACAAAAGACTACCCCAGGAGGATACCAGCACCCCTGGAGAATCCCTCGCTGAGCATCCATGACCTACTCCACTACTGAGCGTGGGTGCTCAGGATGCCCCGCGTCTTCGCGGGGGGGGGGAGCAAAATTCTGGTCGCGACTAATACTGCTCGGGTTAAGCGGAGCAATAACACTAAGGTGCCCCTGTCACCTTATCCGTTAATTATTGCTACATTAGGGGACTTCATTCCAACGTTAACGTTGTACATTACCATCTTGAGATGGCGACGCCGCCCTTGCTCTTTTTAACTGAGACTCAGTTATCCTCTCCAGCTGATAGTTCATATCTCTCCTACCTAGGATACAAATTAGAATACTACTTTGTGCCCCGGGCTAAGGTTTGCGTATACGTCAGAGAGGACATCTGTTTTCAACGCCTCGGCAAACTTCAAGGTACGGACCTGTTCATCCTATGGCTGCGCCTAGACAGCAACGACTACGGGTGCCTCTATAGGTCCCATAGGGGTAATGCAGACATAGAACGACTCATCAAATACGTCCAATTGGCTGCATACTCCGTGCTACAACAGATCCCATCCGCAGAGATCGTGATACTCTGTGATTTTAACGTTTACCACGCTGAATGACTTGGTTCTCGTATAACCGATCATGCGGGTAGATCTGTCTATGATTTTGCCTTGGTCTTACACAACTGATTACTTCGCCTACGCGGATCCCAGATGTAGAGTATCATGCACCTTCCCTGTGGGACCTTCTGCTGACCTCTCATCCGGACGGATATCAGGTCTCCGTCGATGCCCCTCTGGGCTCTTCGGACCATTGTCTAATCTGGAGTACGGTACCACTCACGCACCAATTGCTTGCCGCCACGTTTGTCACTATTGGTCGGCCGATTGAGACGAGATGTGGTCTTCTTTTGAATCCTACCCTTGGGTTTGCTACTCGCCGGAAGATCCCAGCGTTGTTGCTGATTGTGTTGCTGATATGGTACTTCAGGGTATAGAACTTTTTACTTCAAGCCTCTACGATGCCCATTGGAGGCAGATCCCAGCCATGGTTTGGTCGCTCATGTAAAATAGCATCATGCTATGAGCAGGAGTGCTACTGCACTGAGTGATGTAAACACCAGCGATCTTAGAAAGAAGTATAATTCCGCCTCCAGGTCCTTCAAAAGCGTCATTGTCAAAGCAAGGTCTAAACATATCAGCAGAATTGGCGAGAAGCTAGTTCGCCTTCCTTCGAGAACCCGTGCATTCTGGTTTCGCCAAGGCTATCCAAGGGAACTTCTGTCAGCCATCTCTTCCATCTATGCACAGAGAGGACGACTCACTGGCCCATGCCGTAAAGCAGAAAGCCGATGTGTTGAGCTCTCTTTTTGCGTCCAACTCAACTCAAGATGACGGGGGGAACACACCGCCGACCATCCCGCGATGTTAGTGCTCCATGCCGGATATGTGGTTTACACAGCGCTCGGTTCGCGAAGCTCTCTTCGCCCTGAATGTCAGCAAGTCGAGTGGCCCTGATGGAGTCCCTCCCATTGTACTGAAGATGTATGCTCTAGAGTTGGCACCGGTTTTAACGCGTCTTTTCCGATACTCTTACTCTCAAGGCGTAGTCGCGAATTCATGGAAGACAGCTTTGGTCCACCCAATTCCTAAAACAGACGACCGCTTAGACCCGTCCAACTACAGGCATATCGCCATCACCTCCTTGTTCTCCAAAATAATGAAATCCATTATAAACTGCCAGCTTATAAGGTACCTTGAGGATCACCAGCTGATGAGTGACTGCCAGTGCGGTTTTCGTCGGGGTCGGTCAGCTGGTGATCTTCTGGTCTACCTGACTCATAGATGGGTAGAGGCAGTAGAGTCCAAGGGGGAGACATTGGCCATTAGTTTGTACATAGTGAAGGCCTTCTATCGGGTCCGGCACAAAGCGCTTCTTTCGAAGCTTCCTTCCTATGGACTCGCAGTTTCCTTGCTGATCGGAGCATCAAGGTCGTAGTAGACGGTGCATGCTCTGATTTCAAACCTATCAATGCTGGTTTTCCACAAGGCTGCGTGCTATCACCAACACTGATTCTCCTGCATATCAATGATATGTTGCAAACGGGTAACATTCATTGCTATGCAGACAACAGCACTGGTGATGCCTTATATACCGGCCATGCCAATATTTCTCGAGAAAACGTCGCCGAGTACCGGGACAAACTTGTGTCTGAAGTCGAGTCTTTGCTGAACAAAGTCTCGGATTGGGGGCGAATAAATCTAGTCCAGTTCAATCCCCAGAAGACACAAGTTTGCGCGTTTACCGCTAAAAAGGACCCCTTTGTCATATCGCCTCAGTTTCAAATCACTCCTTGTTCCGTGGAGTTTTTATATGTTTTGATTTAATTTTAATTTTTTAAATAATTGTAAAGAATGAAAAAGACAGATGTTACAAAATATTGAAGATACAAGAGAATGTTTTCTGTATATATATATAGCGTTTTTCTCTTAAATTGTATCACTCACTTCATTTTTAATTTGTTACCCAAGTATGATATTATAATTTATATATTATGAAGACGAAGATTTTTATTTAAAAACTGCATCCTAACTATCATGCGTTCTGCGCATGAACACTCCCCTTGCTGCCTCAACTAGCTTCGGAATCCTCGGCGGCGACATATTGAATAGTGTGCAGTTTCGTGGTCACTTGGAAGGGAAGGCCAAATTGGCTTCTAAAAAGCTTGGCGTGGTTGGAACTTTAAAAAGCGCAAGTTCCTGCCTGCCTCACATGGAATTCTATCATCTCTGGGCCGGGGCACCCCAGTGCCACATTCCACTTGACCGCATCCAGCGTATTTCAATAGCTTTCTAGTTTGAAGATTATTGTCTTTATTTCCACTCCATTTTTCCAGATCGTTACTGCTGCACCTACCTTTGTGTCGATTTTACTCCCATCAGTGAAGATTTTGACGCAGTCGTTACTTACGTCATCGATTTCCTTCTGTTCACTTACTAGGCCAAAATTGCGCTGCGACCTCTCGCATGGATGGGGCAGATCGTAAGGGCTTATTAGTTTTTCTAGTTGTCTTCCAGGTAAAAAATCGACGGTTTTTCCTTTCTTGATTTCGTATATGTATGCGTTCTCCTTAGCCCTTAGTGCTAATGGTATTATTTGGGACAAAATAGTGCTGGAGATCAGGGAGTTAGTTCTATGCCCTTTGCAGATACGTATACCAAATATTTGGGTCATTCTATTAAGTATTTTTTCGATATACTTTTTTTCGGTTGTTTCCGCCCAACAGCTAGCAGCATATAGTATTGTCGGCTCGACCACAGCTGAATAGATGGTTTTTATGATTTCATAATTTAAACCCCAATGGGCTTTTGCCGCCCTGGAAACCATTTTGTAGATGTTGGTTGCTTTTCGGCAGACGCTATCAAGGTGAGCCTTAAAATTTACATTATTGTCAAATGTTAGGCCTAGAACTTTCATTTGATCTGTGTACTGTAATGTAAGTCCTTCAATGTGTAAACAAGGTCGGTGGTATTTAATTTTTTTTGTTATGATTATGGACTGCGTTTTTTGGGGAGCGAATCTTAGTTTATGTTTTTTGCCCCATTTCGTGATTATTCTTAGTGTTTCATTTATGTCTTTTTCTAGTTTTTGGCCATCCTTGTTTTTGGCTACGATCAGAATGTCATCAGCAAAAGCCTGTACGTGGGCGTCAAGGTCCTTAGTTGCGTTAAGTAAGGGGTCGATAAGGATGTTCCAGATCATAGGGCCGCAAGTAGAGCCCTGGATACATCCTTTATTTGTGGGTTTCCTGCATTCTTGCCCAGCATACCTAAGATGTATTTTTCTTTCGGATAAGTAACTGCTAATGAGCCTAACCATAGATTTGTCTACATTTTTAGCGTGGAGTTCTTTAATTATGGCAGGCCACCATGCGTTATCGAACGCACCTTCTATATCCAACGATATTAGTACCACAATAGCTTTATTCTTAAGTCCTTTCTTTATAAGTGTAGTTGTATCAAATAGGGCATCCTCAGTACTTCTTTGGGGAGTGAATCCGTATTGTCTATTGTTATTTTACCTTCCCTTCCTAGTTGCCACTGGACTCTATTTACAAATAGTTTCTCTAGAACCTTACCTAAAACTGGTAATAACCCGATTGGCCTATAGGATTTTGCCAGGGAGTAGTCTTCCTTGTTAGGCTTGGGAATAACCTTAACAGAAAAATAAATTCAATTTACGGTAGCACCAAATATGTTTCAACGCTTGCTACGCTTCTCCATTAAGATAGCATAATTACTAAGACAGCCGTTTTATCTTTCATTTATGTTTTTTTCTTGTTACAATGCCGACGTTTATTCCATTGATATCATATTCCCTATTAACTTATAATTCTATAGTTAGTTACAGGCGAATTTGGTACATAGTGAGGCAATTATGGCGTATCATATATATACCCTGATTTACACAGGGACAATAACTGGATCTAAATTCGAGGCAAGTCAGTGCTGACCTGCTACTGGCATAATGTCAATTGATTTGGAATCAGTACAACACTTTCGCGCAAGTGCTGTGCTGTGCCAGTGCAGTCGACAGCGCCATCCGCGCCATCCGCGCCAGCGGTATTAACCTTGTCTAAACGACCAAGTCAGTAATTGATCAGTCGCTGCCGCTGCATTGTAGGGTGACGTCACATCAACAACAAAGCAGAACCTCCTGTTTCTTTTCTGTCATCTATTCATTTTCTTATCAAAAGTAGTTTATTTTTAAACATATCTTCTTCTAACATTTCCGTCAACTCTTTCAACAGCAGATAGGAACATTTTTTCAATAAATATTTCAATCGTTGTAAATTCTGCCGTTTCCGTGAAAAAATTTTTCCCAATGACTTCAATAACGTGCGTACACCCTACAGAAGTTACCACGACTACTGACTGCATGACAATACTGAAGCGTCTGGCGCGCGCGGCAGCCGTTCCAGTGTTTGACCGTTCAACATGGATGTCGGTCGTATACGAGCAGCTGCCGCTTTCATAGATCTATGCATCTTCTGTGAGGGCTTTATTATGGTAAAAACTACTTTTGCTATTCTACAGCAGATCTTTTAAACTATATAAATGTATTAATTTATGGCAACTTTGGTTATCCATAGCTCAGACGCAACAAACACACGAATAATGAAAACAAACTATCCGACTGGCGCGCGCGCCAAAACTTAAACTACTTTGATGCGCAGAAAAAACCGACACCAGATGGAACGGCCCACTCCACATTCGAGCTTTCCAACGAACAATTTAGCGCGCGCTTCAAGGCGTTATGCATTTCGCGCGGCTGGAGCGTGCGCCAATGTTCATGTTCGACCTCTTAGAGCACGTAATCGATACGCGGCTTAATACTAGCAAAGTCTCGCCGATAAAGTATAATAATAATATAAACCAATGAAAAATAATTAATGAGGTGATATAGGTTATCAAAGGAGAAAAGGATATGTGCAGCAGCATTTTCCTAACAACATCTGGAACAAAAAATAAAAAAGCAAATATCCCCATATGAAATTATTTTTGTGAAATCTAGCAATGGATTATGACAGGCTGTTGTGCTGTGACGATGATGAATAAAGCGTCTCCCACACAGAAGCGGCTTGCAGTGGCGGCCACGGTGGCGGTCAGTTGTATTCGCTTGCAATGTAAGTGAGTCTGCAAACCCGTGCGGCCATGTCGCGATCTGCGAGCGGCTGGCCGCGGCCGCATGCTCCGCCCCTTTCGCCAACGCGTGTGTGTTAGCGAGTACGCGCCCAGTCGGTGGCCGCAGCGCGGTCAGTTGCAAATTTTTACAACAGGCCACGTGTACCGCGTGAAAAATGGTTCTAAATTCAGAGATTGTATTAGATACAGAGCAAAATTATCCAGTACTAAATGATAATTCGTATCGTGATTACAAAAGCATTAGGATTAAAAACAAAATATATGATAATATTGCTGAACACAATAAGACTTCATCACGGTTCGCCATGTTTATTGACGTCTAATCGTAGCACAGACACTTCAGCGAATGGCGCTTAAGGCCGCAGTGGCGACCGCGGTGGTGTGTTGTTGCAGCGGCTAGAACCGCGGCTCGCAGTTAGCCGCCACCGCAAGCCGCTTGTGTGTGGGAGACGCTAAAAAATAATGTTAAACTGATAAAGTTAATTTAAGTGTCAAGAAAATAAATAAATATTGAAACTTTTTTGATCAGGTGACTAAAATCGCCCCAATAAAATAAAAATATTTCATTATCACTGCCCAAAATACCCTCATAATAAAACGAGTATAAAATATATACAAATTAAATAGTTGAGTTGGGGGAGTTGGTTTAGCATTGGATACGTTTGTGTATTTGGGATGTGTTCTTATTAGGGATCGTAGTTATGATATGGATATAGAACGATGAGTGAACGCAGAAAATAGAGTAAATGGGGCTCTACACTCTATTGTGGAAAGTCTGAATGTATAAAAAAGGCACTTATAGCCAGCCATTCATAATGCTGTGTTAGTCCCTACTTAAATGTATGGTAGTGAAAGTTGGGTGTAGCAGAAAAAGCAAGAGAGTAGAATAAATGCTGTAGAAAAGCATAGATATATGATGACATCATAAGAGTATGTTAAGGGCTGAATCTGAATGACAGCGTGGGAATTGTGTGAAAAGAGAAAATTGTGGTTTGCAAGATATTATTGTGACCAGGATTAACAAAGGAATGCTCCGGTGGCTTGGTCATATAAAAAATACGAACGAAGAAAGAGTGAAAAGTCTAAGTTGCAAAAATGAGCGGCAGAGTCGGGAAGGGACGCCCCAGGCGAAATTTTTTCGACTAAATTGGCGATATGTTAGTAGTAATTCAGTAAAGTGAGTTAGTATAATTAAATACTGTGAGCTATTCCATCTTAGTTCTCAAATATGACAATTAATTTGTCGCCTTTTGATTTGAAAATGGTGCAGATGTCCATGGGCAAAGAGATATCGCTGATGAAGCTAGATAGTAGCTACGGTAGAGTTTTTTACGTGGTAGAGCCATGCTGCAGCTATAAATATTGGTAGAGCCACGCGGCTGCTTTTGCTGTCGCATGGATAGGCCAGCTTGAAGCGGGGTGGTACCACCTCACAGAATCCCAGCGTGAAGTAGAGGTTTACCCCTGCGTTGTGCTTGGTGTGTGCAGGTGGCCGGGGGCCCAATACCCCTCCCCCACCCATCAACATGGTAGCAGAATTAAACAAAAGACTACCCCAGGAGGATACCAGCACCCCTGGAGAATCCCTCGCTGAGCATCCATGACCTACTCCACTACTGAGCGTGGGTGCTCAGGATGCCCCGCGTCTTCGCGGGGGGGGGGGAGCAAAATTCTGGTCGCGACTAATACTGCTCGGGGCAAGCGGAGCAATAACACTAAGGTGCCCCTGTCACCTTATCCGTTAATTATTGCTACATTAGGGGACTTCATTCCAACGTTAACGTTGTACATTACCATCTTGAGATGGCGACGCCGCCCTTGCTCTTTTTAACTGAGACTCAGTTATCCTCTCCAGCTGATAGTTCATATCTCTCCTACCTAGGATACAAATTAGAATACTACTTTGTGCCCCGGGCTAAGGTTTGCGTATACGTCAGAGAGGACATCTGTTTTCAACGCCTCGGCAAACTTCAAGGTACGGACCTGTTCATCCTATGGCTGCGCCTAGACAGCAACGACTACGGGTGCCTCTATAGGTCCCATAGGGGTAATGCAGACATAGAACGACTCATCAAATACGTCCAAATGGCTGCATACTCCGTGCTACAACAGATCCCATCCGCAGAGATCGTGATACTCTGTGATTTTAACGTTTACCACGCTGAATGACTTGGTTCTCGTATAACCGATCATGCGGGTAGATCTGTCTATGATATTGACTTGGTCTTACACAACTGATTACTTCGCCTACGCGGATCCCAGATTTAGAGTATCATGCACCTTCCCTGTGGGACCTTCTGCTGACCTCTCATCCGGACGGATATCAGGTCTCCGTCGATGCCCCTCTGGGCTCTTCGGACCTTTGTCTAATCTGGAGTACGGTACCACTCACGCACCAATTGCTTGCCGCCACGTTTGTCACTATTGGTCGGCCGATTGAGACGAGATGTGGTCTTCTTTTGCATCCTACCCTTGGGTTTGCTACTCGCCGGAAGATCCCAGCGTTGTTGCTGATTATGTTGCTGATATGGTACTTCAGGGTATAGAACTTTTAACTTCAAGTCTCTACGATGCCCATTGGAGGCAGATCCCAGCCATGGTTTGGTCGCTCATGTAAAATAGCATCACGCTATGAGCAGGAGTGCTACTGCACTGAGTGATGTAAACACCAGCGATCTTAGAAAGAAGTATAATTCCGCCTCCAGGTCCTTCAAAAGCGTCATTGTCAAAGCAAGGTCTAAACATATCAGCAGAATTGGCGAGAAGCTTGTTCGCCTTCCTTCGAGAACCCGTGCATTCTGGTTTCGCCAAGGCTATCCAAGGGAACTTCTGTCAGCCATCTCTTCCATCTATGCACAGAGAGGACGACTCACTGGCCCATGCCATAAAGCAGAAAGCCGATGTGTTGAGCTCTCTTTTTGCGTCCAACTCAACTCAAGATGACGGGGGGAACACACCGCCGACCATCCCGCGATGTGAGTGCTCCATGCCGGATATGTGGTTTACACAGCGCTCGGTTCGCGAAGCACTCTTCGCCCTGAATGTCAGCAAGTCGAGTGGCCCTGATGGAGTCCCTCCCATTGTACTGAAGATGTATGCACTAGAGTTGGCACCGGTTTTAACGCGTCTTTTCCGATACTCTTACTCTCAAGGCGTAGTCGCGAATTCATGGAAGACAGCTTTGGTCCACCCAATTCCTAAAACAGACGACCGCTTAGACCCGTCCAACTACAGGCCTATCGCCATCACCTCCTTGTTCTCCAAAATAATGAAATCCATTATAAACTGCCAGCTTATAAGGTACCTTGAGGATCACCAGCTGATGAGTGACTGCCAGTGCGGTTTTCGTCGGGGTCGGTCAGCTGGTGATCTTCTGGTCTACCTGACTCATAGATGGGTAGAGGCAGTAGAGTCCAAGGGGGAGACATTGGCCATTAGTTTGTACATAGTGAAGGCCTTCTATCGGGTCCGGCACAAAGCGCTTCTTTCGAAGCTTCCTTCCTATGGACTCGCAGTTTCCTTGCTGATCGGAGCATCAAGGTCGTAGTAGACGGTGCATGCTCTGATTTCAAACCTATCAATGCTGGTTTTCCACAAGGCTGCGTGCTATCACCAACACTGATTCTCCTGCATATCAATGATATGTTGCAAACGGGTAACATTCATTGCTATGCAGACAACAGCACTGGTGATGCCTTATATACCGGCCATGCCAATATTTCTCGAGAAAACGTCGCCGAGTACCGGGACAAACTTGTGTCTGAAGTCGAGTCTTTGCTGAACAAAGTCTCGGATTGGGGGCGAATAAATCTAGTCCAGTTCAATCCCCAGAAGATACAAGTTTGCGCGTTTACCGCTAAAAAGGACCCCTTTGTCATATCGCCTCAGTTTCAAATCACTCCTTGTTCCGTGGAGTTTTTATATGTTTTGATTTAATTTTAATTTTTTAAATAATTGTAAAGAATGAAAAAGACAGATGTTACAAAATATTGAAGATACAAGAGAATGTTTTCTGTATATATATATATATATATATATATATATATATATATATATATATATATATATATATATATATATATATATATATATATATAGCGTTTTTCTCTTAAATTGTATCACTCACTTCATTTTTAATTTGTTACCCAAGTATGATATTATAATTTATATATTATGAAGACGAAGATTTTTATTTAAAAACTGCATCCTAACCATCACGCGTTCTGCGCATGAACACTCCCCTTTCTGCCTCAACTAGCTTCGGAATCCTCGGCGGCGACATATTGAATAGTGTGCAGTTTCGTGGTCACTTGGAAGGGAAGGCCAAATTGGCTTCTAAAAAGCTTGGCGTGGTTGGAACTTTAAAAAGCGCAAGTTCCTGCCTGCCTCACATGGAATTCTATCATCTCTGGGCCGGGGCACCCCAGTGCCACATTCCACTTGACCGCATCCAGCGTATTCGAATCGTTGACGACCGAGACTTTTCTGATCGGCTTGATACACTGGCACTGCGTAGGGATTTGCATCCCTTTGCATTTTCTATCGAATTTACCACGGGGACTACTCTGAGAAAATATTCGGATTAATTCCAGCAGCCAAATTTCACGAACGCACAGAGCGTCATAATTCACGATACCATCCAAACCATCTGGATGCTTGGCGGTCCATGACTATACGTTTTACTAGGAGTTTTCTTCCTCGTACAATTTCTCTGTGGAATTGTTTACCACCAGCGATTTTTCCGGACCGATACGACTTAGAAACCTTCAAGAAAAGAGTTTACACCTCTCTACAAGGCTGGCAACGCATCTGCAATTCCCCTGGTGTTGCGGTTGTTCATGGACGGCGGTAGTCACTTACCATCAGATGAGCCGCATGTTCGTTTGCCCCCTCTTCTACAAAATAATAATAATAAATATTAGTAGCAGAGTTGTAGCGAATAGGTCGGCCCGACCGAGGAAGTACCACGCTCTCACAGAATATTTATAAAATATGGTGGGGTACAGAGAACTAGAGACCCTATTTACTAGAAACGAGGTGTTGCATCTTAGTCCTGACGAGTGACAACGCATATGCATTTTGATTCGTAACCAAGGATAGATATAGATATCCTTGGGCCGTAACAACTACTTACCATCAGGTGGCCTGTGTGCTCGTTTGTCACTCTTATCCTATATAAAAAATAAATAAAAAACATAAAATCACAATTGGAGCTATGGTATATTTGGGAGAAGAAATTATTAAAATATACTTTAGTAGAACACCCCAAAAGCTAAGGCTTATAATGGTTGATTCCCTTAGCTGATAATGTCAATGATAAATACTATGAAAGACGATGATTTTGACTGTAACAGTGATTCAATTATTTCACTGCACGCTTTCGTTTTAAATTTCTACTATTTAATTCAAGATGAATATTCTGTTTGATAAGTTTTAAACGTTTGTTTAATGTAATGAGATAAACAATTTTCCCCCTAATGTTGATAAATAGGGACGCGATACGATGTAAATCGATACTGAATTAAATCATGAATTCTCGCTTCTGAACGTAAAGTCCCAACCGTTAAAATGATGTCAATGTTTTTCACAATATTTTTAATAACAATAAAATTATACTGTCAATACAAGAACTTAAATCAATTATAACAATATTTTAAAACATAAGCACTAGTATACTAAAATAAAAAAAAATAATGTTAGCCATGTAGTGGCAACATAGGACTACCCACTACGTCATATCACCACGTAAGTCTTGTAAGAGCGACACAGGGAAACCTAACAACAAAACAGAATTTTCCTGATAACAACACCACCACCCGCCCGCTAAGGAGGCAACTATTGCGAATATCCTCAATCTATGGGGAAGCCAAGCTCAGATAAGCCTTTCCAGTCGATAAGCTCCCAGTGGACTTTAATACGCTTTGAATAAATTAATGAATTAAAATAAAATTTATTTTTAACAAGTTTACATATACTTGAGAAGATGTTTATCAATTCGACTGTATTTTTCTCCGAGATTGTAGGTTCACTTTCAAATTAATTAAAAAACATATAATTGTTTACCAGTTGGTTTAAAATTGTCCATTACTTAAAAAATATACATTTATTTTCAATATAGGTACAAAGGACAACTTAACGTACGTATAAGTCGTATTGCAATAAGAACTGATCAGAATAAGCACATCAATTTTTTCATGTTACTTAAATAGAAAAGCGAGCTACGAAGAGCGCTACGCTCGAAGTTTCAATGCGTGATAGACTTCGAAATTAGGATATTCGCAGTAGAATCAGAGTAACCGACATAGCTCGAAGAACCGAAAACCGATGAGGAAGAAAGGTTCTCGAGTGGCAGCCTCGTACCGGTAAGCGAAGTTTAGGGCTTCCCGTGAGTGGCTAGATGGAGTGACGACCTCGTGAGAGATGCAGGAAGTTGATGGATGCAGGTACCTCAAAACCGTGCTTTGTGCCGATTTCTGGGAGAGACCTACGTTCAACAGTTTTGAAGGGCTGTAATAATGATGTTCATTACCAAACAACCGAGTTTTGATCGGCTTTAGAAAAATATATAATTATCGGGATAAACTTGGAAAGCAAATCATTATCTAAAAATAAAATTTCATCCAAAGAGGGCCGTTTCAGAGAATCCAATTACATATTATACAAGAATTTCTGACATACAATTTCGATTTTTTTTATGTACGTAAGTTAATTATTTTATGCTGGTTCGTGATATTTGCAGTTATTTTACCCACAGCAGCCTGTTGATCCTACATTTGGTTATAATTGCGATTGGCACTTTGTCAAATATCTATTTTCGCAACATATTTTGGCGCTCCCCGAGATTTGTACAATAGAACTACAAAGCTTACCTACTCTTACGTTTAATATTTGTAAGTTATTAAATAATATACTGTTTCGTTTTGATAACAAATATTAATTTTATTACAATAATATTAATTTGTTAGTCTGTAAGTAAAAAATATAATATTAGCATTATGGATATTTGACCGTTTTCAACAGTAATTATTTCCCAATTTATCGACTGGACATAGTTCTACTCACTTTCCGAGGGTTGAAACAGCGCCAAGTTCCTGACTCCGGGCTGCCACTAAGATTTTCTTGACAGAAAAACCCGATAACCGACTTTTAAGTAGACCCAGTATTCGAGACCTGGACGCCATTATCAGCAGTCGGCTTGTAACTACTAGACTAACGAGACATCAGACCAGACCAGAGAATCCACATGTTTGTGTGTTCCTATAAATACTTACCCACAAAGTAGCATGCAGCATTAGGGTGGCAGCTATTGCCCGTTGCCGTGTTACAAGGTTATCAAATCTCTTCGGAATACCAGCCTTTTATAGCAGTGTATTTCTGATGTAATTATAATGTCGATAGACGCAACCCTTTTTACTGGTGAACCCTCCTATTGGTAACAAGGCATTCGACCTCAGTCCTCATGGGTAGCAATACATCTGCTAAATTAAATATCCGTATTAAGTTTAGTAGCATGCGGAACCCATTAATTTTCTTTCGGTTTACAATTTGAAATTGGGTTCCGCCTGCTACTGAACTTAATGCTGGTATTTAACTTAGGCTTTCAGCTTATAATGTAGTCTGTTAAACCGAAATAGAATTTTGCTATGTTTATAGTTTCCTATTTTAATTTTGTTTTCTATGCTCAAACTTGTTTCGGTCTTTTTAGTGCATTACTTTTTAGTTGTCTTTTTTTGCGGTTGGGTTTTGGAGTTTTTAATTATTTATTTTATTTTAGACTTTTTAGTGTCCCGACGAGTTCCGACACAAACATGCCCCATTTCTACGCTATCAAAAGCTTTTTAAACCAATTTATTATTCCCAATTAAATTATTTGGAAACCCTATACTCAATAGGTATGGTTATTTTTATTATTAACGTAATTACTATTTCCCGCCAAAAGCCGTCATTTTTTTCGAACAGTTACCTAAGAACACTTACGTTTTAAAGACGAAATCTCTCATAAACTTCATTATGCGACTCGTGACAATATTCATAAGATTTTTTTAAACAAATTACTATAAACAATAATTTTATAATATACTTGACTCTAGCAAAATAAACACAGTATGTGATAATTACCAAAAAAGTAAAATAAAAATAAGCACCCTATTCATATACTGCAAGTGCACATTAAAAGCGTAACAAATTGCTGTAATTTATTGTTTTTACTTCCTGTCGGGTTACGGCAATAAGCAAGCCAAGGCTGTACCAACATCGACCAAATTAACACACGTTATTTATGATATAAGTAGTTTTACTTATTATTTCTATAAATATACTATATTACCCGTCAGCCCCAGTTATTTTTTTATTTTAAAGATGCTATTAGCCATACCGTTGCCATTATAGCTTAGCAAAAAATCTACTGATTAACTTATAGGGATATATATATATATATATATATATATATATATTGTTACGGCCGGCAGCTGCCTATCCCAGGAGTAGAATCCTTCGCGGCCCATAGACGAAGAAGCTACAGGCAGATGCTGGTCGGGCGTCCTCACGCCAAGGGTTAAAAGTCTAATTACACTAAACAATCCGGGGGGAGCGTTAAAATTATTGAACAGAGCTTACTTACCTCTATTCTAGGCGACTGGTCCCTCAGGATTCGGTCAGGTCTCGTGTGGATGTATTGTGCTAGAAAGTAAAGGTCAGTGATGTGTATTTGGGTGTGGCTGGTAGTGTTATTGACCTTATTTGACCGTTCCCCCTGCAGCAGTTCGGCCCTCAGCTCCTCTCCAAGCTAAGGTCGCCGACAACAGTCACTTTCTTCCTTTTTTACGATTGACTCGCGAAAATGAACACAGAACGTACGGGTCAACGGTCACCGTTATTTCTAGAATATTAACTACCGCACTAGTAACTAATACAGACGAATCCACTTATACAGATTCTGCGTTAAACCTAAAGTCCCGGGTAAACTCTCAACACGCGCTACCATTCCCAGTGGTATATTTACTATACGCGCCTAACATAAAATTAGATCTAAGAGCTCCCAAACAAAATGGACTGCCTTCTCTTTTGACGCGGAGAAGACATCTAATCTTTCGCTCTCGACTCCCACCGTTCAGTAAGCTCGGACGTTCAACACGCGCGAACGTCATCCCGTATCAGCCGAGCCGAGAGCCATCTAACGTCGATGCCTGACACTAACGCTTTTACGTGAAAAAACCCCCGTCCCGGACATAAGGATTTAGGTCCGCGAGCAAACCGGTCAGCGGGACAGGGTCGCGACGGCAAGTTGCAAGATCGAATCTACAACCAAACTAGGCCACCTTACGCACCCAATCAGATCTTGCAACCCTGACCAACGCCTCAAGATTACAGCCCCAACGTGGGCTAGCCGGAAAGTTGAACTGGATGCCCTTCCTGGTCATCGCAGCACATAAATAAGTCCTATTTCTAGACAGAAGTCAGACGACCTCCTTCAAACACCTATCTGCGCTCCTATGATTAGTTCCGCAACTCGACCGGATCAGGTCTGCAAACAGCGACGCGACACGAAGCGGCCCAGAGGGACCTTCAAGCTTCAGTGCAGAGAGCACCCCCAAATTCCCCATGAACGTCGTCTGTGGAGAGCTGAACGAAACGCACAGATTGGTCCCTAGCAGGTGATCCTATGCTCATATTTCAACTAATTTTTCAAAAGCATCAATGTTCAATTACAGAATTAATTAAAACAAGTAATCACCGATGCACATAGGTCAACTTGGCAAAGTAAACAAAACAATAAACGTAAGGGACAGCCCTATTTCTTATTTCAAATAAATATCTTAGACAGTGCCAACAAAATCTAAACCAAAAGAGAATTGACTCCTATTTCCTTCGGCAACCACAGGGTTATCTAATTTCAACCTTCCTTATCACAAAGAAAAATGATTAAACACTATCACAAGCATTAAAAAAGGGCACACAATTTAATCTCAATTTTCCGTGCAACAATAAATGCAGTGATCAAATGTATTTACAAAAAATATGCAGCAGCATTTAAAGGAGTATTTTAAATTCAATTCTCTTAATCATAACCGCTACAATATGAATTTCGCGGAAAACCCAAAAGCATTTTAATTTAAATTTAAAGAATTTTTAACTAAGTGCTCGACCAAACCAAATCCAATACCCCTTGAGTGCGTGATTCAACTCTCCAGGGGGCCCTAATCTTCCCACCACCAAGTGGAGGCCACACCGCGTGAACCTTTTTAACAGTGGTAGAGCCACGCGGCAGCTTTTGCTGTCGCACGGATGGTCCGGCTCGAACCGGGGTGGTACCACGACCTCACAGAAAACCAGCGTGAAGTGGAGGTTTACCTCTGCGTTTCGCTTGGTGAGTGCAGGTGGCCGGAGGCCCTTTTTACTGGAAATGAGGCATTCCATCTTAGTCCTCACGGGTGACAACGCATCTACATTTTTATTTGTAATAGATGTAGATGTCTATGGGCCGCAGCAACCACTTACCATCAGGTGGACTGTGTGCTCGTTTGTCACCCTTATCCTATAAAAAAAAAAAAAAAAAAAAAACCTGAGACTAACAGAGCGCAACCGCTAACAGTCGCCACTCGGGTTGTACGCCCTCACTGAGGCCGTCGGCAACAGAACAGCTTGACAAGTGGACTGTTGACGGCTTAAGGCTCAGTAGAGGCAGCCATGGTGGGAGCTAAGGCGGCAGCTAGCTAGGGCCGCCTCCATCAAATGGGGTACAGTGGTACACCAGTCGCGGCCACTCAGCTAACGGGAGTGAGAAGGGTCCAGCGGACTGATGAGTGGCCGTGAAGTTCCTCTCCGTACGCTGAGGGGGTGTGATGACACCCCCGCCCCTGGGGGAATTACCCCCCGACTGTTCGGGGGAGGGACCCCTTTCAAACCTAGGGGCCTGGTGGCTAGCCGGCGGGAGCCGAGCGTCGCCCGTCAAAGGGCATGGCGGAGCGCCCCCGCCCGTGGGGGTCGAGGGCCTGGCAGCGCCCCGAGAGGAGACGCCGTTCGCACCCAGGCACAGTACGGCATGGTGATTGCCCTGGCAATGCAGACAGGGCCGCCGGTGCGGACAGTCTCGCTGGAGGTGCCCTTCCAAACAGGAGTAGCACCAGCGGCGCTCCTTGGCGATAGTTCGCCTCGCCGGACTCGGCTTACCTAATAATTTTGGGCAAGACGTTACCCGGTGATCAGATGCTCGACAATAGGAGCAGGGGGGGTTGACGACGACTTGCCCGGCGGATTTCGCCTCTCACTGGGCACGGCTCGTTAGTCGTCGACGGCGCCCGCCGCGTGCTCGATCTGTCGGCACTGCTCCTCCAAAAACCGCAGCAGGTCATAGAAGGGCGGAATATAGGAGGCCTCGTCCCCGCCGTACCTCTCCTCAAAATGCATTTGAAGGTCGAGAGGTAGACGGGACAGCACGATGCGGAGCAACAAGAAGGCCCATTCGCCCACTGGTAAATCCAGCCGCCTCAATATATTACAGGCCACCAAGACTGGATCCAACAGGTCCGGACGTAGTCTGGCCCGGTCACTCAGCAGCGGGAGGCTCAGAAGCTGCTTAACATGTTCGTCCGCAATTCGCCGGACGTTGGCGTATCTTCTGGCTAGGAGGTCCCGAGCAGTCTGGTAGGCGTCGTCCGACAAGCTCAAATGGCTGACAACGCCCAGGGCCTCCCCCTCCAGTGAGGCCAAGAGGTACGCCATCTTCTGGCTCGGAGTCAAGTCACTCCGGGCGTCCACTAGGCCGTCGAAAAGACCAACGAAGGTCAGCCACTCGGAAAGGACCCCGGAGAACTTTGGCAAGTCCAGAGTTGGGAGTCGTCCCAACAGCTCCGGCTGAGGCTGCTTCAGAACGGACTCGGGCAGGCCACTCGTCCGAGCTTCACGCGCCTCTTCGGCATACCTGCCTTCAGCCTCGATCAACTCGTCCGTGAGCCACAAGAACTGCTCGTAGTCTGCGAAGCAGGAGTCCAGGACTCCCTTTTCCACATCCGAATCCTCGAGCTCAGCGTAAGCCTCCTCCACTGCAGCCCTTCGAGCATCGACCTGCTCGAACCGCTTCATCAAATTATGGACCCTATCCGGTCGACCTATCAAAGCATGGGCGCTGGTGGCCCAGCGTAACTCAGTCCGCAGGCAACGGATTAGCATCTTGGGCGAGGACATCACTACTAAATACAAATTACGACGCCGCTCGAGCACAATTACAAAAATAACAAATAAAAAATACAAAAAAATTAACAGCTAACCAATGCAGTTCCTATCAAATCGAGTTGAATAGAAATTACACAAATAAGAACCGCTATTTATTAAATCAAACACAAGTTAGTACAAAAGAAAAGGCAAATCAAATTAACAATAACAAATACTAGTGCGATCAAATCAAGTTAAATTCAAATTACGTAAATACAAATTACCACTCTTTAGTTCAAATACAAATTACAATACGAAAGACACATAACGAAGATACACATCAACAAAAAATACCTTGCTCGGAAATCGACCCTTCGATAAGTAATACACTACAACCATCCGACAACGATAATTAACCGATTACGTAAAAATAACCATCTACCTACATGACGCAATCTCCCGCTTGCGCGCGAACCGGGCGTGGTTTTTCAAATTTACCCGCAAACAACAAAGCAAGCTAACAAAGAAAGGAATTTTATTATTACGTATATAATAAAAAAAATATTTTTACGTATTACGGACGGGCGTGATTGTAGAAATAAAATTAAACCAATCAACCCAACGCTCCCTGCCACCAAAACTACTCAATTTCCACCAAATACTATGGTCGGTGGATCGACCGGGAATCGATCCCAGCACCGCGTTCTGCTACCAAATGTTACGGCCGGCAGCTGCCTATCCCAGGAGTAGAATCCTTCGCGGCCCACAGACGAAGAAGCTACAGGCAGATGCTGGTCGGGCGTCCTCACGCCAAGGGTTAAAAGTCTAATTACACTAAACAATCCGGGGGGAGCGTTACAATTATTGAACAGAGCTTACTTACCTCTATTCAAGGCGACTGGTCCCTCAGGATTCGGTCAGGTCTCGTGTGGATGTATTGTGCTAGAAAGTAAAGGTCAGTGATGTGTATTTGGGTGTGGCTGGTAGTGTTATTGACCTTATTTGACCGTTCCCCCTGCAGCAGTTCGGCCCTCAGCTCCTCTCCAAGCTAAGGTCGCCGACAACAGTCACTTTCTTCCTTTGTTACGATTGACTCGCAAAAATGAACACAGAACGTACGGGTCACCGTTATTTCTAGAATATTAACTACCGCACTAGTAACTAATACAGTCGAATCCACTTATACAGATTCTGCGTTAAACCTAAAGTCCCGGGTAAACTCTCAACACGCGCTACCATTCCCAGTGGTATATTTACTATACGCGCCTAACATAAAATTAGATCTAAGAGCTCCCAAACAAAATGGACTGCCTTCTCTTTTGACGCGGAGAAGACATCTAATCTTTCGCTCTCGACTCCCACCGTTCAGTAAGCTCGGACGTTCAACACGCGCGAACGTCATCCCGTATCAGCCGAGCCGAGAGCCATCTAACGTCGATGCCTGACACTAACGCTTTTGCGTGAACATATATATATATATATATATATATATATATATATATATATATATATATATATATATATATATACCGTAGTTGACTCACTTGACAAGCGGGTAACAACCGCAGATTATTATTATTATGAGTTTTTATCAGTAAGATGCTGCTGCCTTTGGTCGCCTCTTATGACACCCACGGGACGAAATGAGGTATGGGATAACTTACACCGCCAAAACACAGCTGTTAACATTACCATTGAAAAATCGTCTTCCGTAATTCGTACAACAAAGGAATTTAATAATTTACCGGCGTCTGTCTTTCCGTATGACTGCGATCTGAATGTCTTCAAGGCTAAGGCGATTAGGCATTTGTTACGCTAACACAGTGCGATTTACCGTATAGAACTTCATCATCACATCTATAATAAGTAAAAAATCCCGTCAAACACCACACCAGTAAGCTTTGTTGTGTTACGAGTGGTTCTAGGCAAGAGTCAAATGGCGAAAAAGTAAAGAATTACCTGTACGCATGTATTATATCGCAGGCGAGTCAAGAATGTCATTATTATTACACTACGTCACAAATCCACTGCTGAACTTGGTCTCTCCCAAGCAAAACACAAACCGCACCTGCATCCATTGACATAAATGAATTATAGGTATTTATTATGCACAATTTCATTTATTTCACTTATTAATTAACAATTTAATACACGTACATTAAATAAATACACGTTCTGTTAATTTTGTTATTACGTTCTGAATAGTATCCATAGCCATATTAAATAGTATACTATAAAGTACAACTGCTAAAAGAAAATCAAATCACGGCAGAATGTTTTATGTGCATCGAAGACATTAAATTTCTGAACAGAATCATAAAATGTGTCTTCTGCAGTGGAATACGACCACAGCTGCATACTTAAACAAAGCTATTCTGTATTTCGAACTGCGTGGTCGAAATATATAAAGAAAGTTTTAGAAGACATGACACGAAATTCGAGACCGAAGCAACAATTTTTTTGTATAATAATAATACTTTATTAGACTCAAATAAAAATGATGTACAGGTTCCGATTGAGCCCTAGCTCCTGAACTAGGAATCCTGTATGTCAGGAGCTGGTCCCTTCCATACTTTATGCACAAACAGTTTTAACATTAATTATAAACTTTTATACGTGGTAGAGTCATGCTGCCTCTATATTATTAGTAAGCTTGTAGCACGAATGGGTCTGCTCGGCCGGGGAAGGATCACGCTCTCACAGAATACCAGTGTCAAATAGTGTGTCATGTCTATGGGTCACAGCAACCACAACATCAGGTGGACTGTGTGCTCGTTTGTTACCCTTATCTTTAAAAAAAAACTACAATTTAATTACATTCATCTTTATTTCATTCAAATTAACCGAAACTATACTAATGTAAAGATGTTCTTACTGAGAAAAAAAACAACTAAAATTGTTAAACACGGCTATGGCGGTTAGGATTAGGCAGCGGAGGGTCAGTTAAGTTAGTACCGCAATTTTGGATTTTAGTAAGATAAAGTGTGCCGAAATGTGGCCGAAATTTTGTTGTCACGTATCTTTTTCTACATGAGCAACCCACCTCGCGGGGGCAAACACAGGTTTTGTTAAAATTCCCACCTAAACATAAGACCTATAAGTCGCATACTACTATAGGACCAACTAACATAATATGGACATCATTGGCTAGGGTTTTTGCTATCAGGCCACAAATATATATACTAAAACTATATATAATAATAATAATAATAATAATAATAATTTATTTGATACAGACAACACAGATCCATTATAAAATTATTTTTTTTTTTTTTTTACACTATACCTTATATTTTAATTATAATTGTTGGTTAATCAATGAATTATTACATTTTATTATTAAGATTTTAATAAATTTGACCACCTACTAAAAATTTCACTACATGCATAATTATTACAAATAATTTTGATGAGATTATTCTGCGACCCAAAAACAAAACTTCTAAATCGCGCGATACGGTGACGGATCAACGCATCCAAACCAACGACACGGGCCTCTGCAAACATCTGGGACGCGCTACAGTATCGTGGCTGACGGAACAACACGCGGAACGAATCATTATACTGCACCTTCAGTCTGCGATATTCCTCTTTAGTGTAATTCGTCCACAGCTGAGGAGTGTAAAGTGGCTGACAGTAAGCTGAAAACAACGCCAGCTTTGAGGTATAAGAACACTTTTGAAAGCGTCTAGCTATCATGTTGGCACGCACTGACAAGGAACGTCGCTCGCGGTCAATATCGGAACCATCACACAGATCCTGAGTAACAATATGACCCAGGTATTTAAACGTCGTTACCCACTCTAATTGTGAATTACACAAATACAATGGGGGGATATGATGTTGAACCCTACCACTCTTAAAAAGCAAACAAACAGACTTGTTGGTGTTGTACAATAGATTATGATCCATCGCATATTTTTCACATATCTGGAGTAGTGCACGCAGCGCACCTATCGAGGGACTCAGCAGCACCATATCATCAGCATAACTCAAGTTATTAAAGCATTCAGAACCAATGTGGCAACCCAGTCTGGTGCTTCTAAGCTCCTCAATCAGCTGATTAACATACAGATTAAACAGCATAGGCGATGTTAGCCCTCCCTGCCTCACGCCGCATTGTAGGAGAAATTCCTCAGAGTATGTATCACGCCACTTTACTACATTAATTTGCCTACTATACCATGCGATCAATATGTTAATACATAATGACGGCACTCCCGTATCACGTAACTTCCTCCAAAGTATATCATAACTGACTCTGTCAAAAGCCCTACTTAAGTCCAAGAAACATGCATAAATATTTGTTTTCCGCTTATTATAATAACTAACGGTTTGCTTTAAAGTAAAAATCGCCGCATCCGTAGAACTATCTTTTTTAAATCCAAATTGAGCATCGCTAATTTGTATATATTTGGAAATAACGCCTAATAATATGGTGTCAAACAGTTTAGCACAAGTTGTAGCTACGGATATCGGTCTATAATTACCACTGTCGGTCAAACTACTCGATTTACATTTAAAAACAGGACTTATTACCGTTTTTAGCATTTCTACCGGTAAATAAGCATGCTTTATACAAGCATTGAAAAATACAGATAGGAACGCAATTACCCATGGTCCTCCAAATCGAAGATGTTCCACGCTTATATTGTCATATCCTATCGCCTTTCCTAGTTTCATCTGGCGCAGAGCATTAAAGATCATCTCTTCAGATACATGAATGTCCTTGCCATCTGCTACAAGATATTGATTACGAGATGTACAGTGTCCTGCACTTAACGCAAGAAATTTGTCCCTAAACAAATTTGCAATGGCCAGTGTGTCCGTCAGGCCATCCACACACTCCGTAATCTTAGAACCGCTCTTAAGTAAATTTCCCGTATATTTCCAAAATTGACTAAAGTTTCTACTTAAACAAGATGCCGAAATCTTATCTAAGATTATTTGATCAGCGGAATTGTGGCAAAATCTTAACCTACTTTTAAAAATAGTTCGCGTTCTTTTCATTTGATCGAACAGCGGACCAGAAGAAGGCGCCCCAGCCGTTAACCACCCAGCTCGAGCTTGGCGTGCCTTCATGTGTGCCTCGCGTACATACTCATTCCACCCCGGAACAGGCGGCCTCTGGATGACATGCTGAGACGCGCGACGTGTGGCCGCGTGAATTATACAACTAATAAAAGAGTTATACAAGCTATCTAGGTATTTGCGATGTCCAGTACACGTACAATTATAACACTTAGCAGATAAATGCCTTAACGTCTCCCAATCCAAGTTACGTATAAACTCAGAACAAAGAGAGGAATAAAATTCAATTTCGAGACCATTTCTTTTTCCCCATTTTGACAAGTCGTTACATTTCTGTAAAGGAACGTTATTATGCACCGCCTTAGGGGTCAAATTAATGTTGCATTCAACACACAAAGGCTTATGGTCGGACCACATGACGTCTTCCAAAACATAAACGTTGGTTACAGTAGCCCATGCCTGCCGTGTAGTTACACAATGATCCAACCAACTTTTCGAACCATGAGCATAGCTAATATATGTAAAGACACCACTTTTGGGTCGCAGAAATTCATAATCAGCACACACCAAATCATTATCAGTACAAAAATTAAATAACTCTAAACCAAACAATGTATTCACATCTGCGTTAAAATCACCTAAAATAAAAGCATAATTAATATCCTTATCTAAAATAATTGATTGAATAATACTTAAAATATTCGTAAAATCAGTCAAATTTTCATAATTATTTTGAGGCATATACACAGATACACACAAATATTTATTACCACACATATCGAAAATAACTGCACATAAACTAGAATTGTAACAATCAACAATCTCCACTTTATTAAACATCGACGATCTCCACAATAACCCAACCCCTCCATAGGGCCTACCCCGTAACATACCTTGTGTGACATCTACAGCTGAAATACCATGACTAGAAAATTTGGTATGTATAGTGTTTAAGTAAGGAATAGCATCGGGTAATAACCAGGTTTCCTGCAATGCTATTATATCAAAGTCATTACATAATTCCCGTACTTGTTCAACACTACGCCTGACTGATTGACAATTAAAGGAACAAAGTTTCATATTTAAACTATACTAATAATAACTATATTAAAAATGCTACCGAAATAATGAAAATCACTTAAAATTCCTACTATAATTTGTTACTATTATATATCTATATTACTAAAATTCTTATATAATTATATAATATTACAATTACAATCTACTGAATTTCACTAATTTGAGACCCTTTTACACCTCTTTTTTGTCTCCAGAAATTTACAAAACGCCGGAATGCTATTCCCTCCGGCCAAAAGTCCTTATTCAGAAATATATCTAGTTTATTTCTAGGTACAAATATTTTATATGCATCGTAATTCTTTTTAACCTTCATATTCATTTTTTCAATGGTCACTTCAATGTTAGATTTATTCCTAATGTAGCTTGTTATGTCACACACAGATACATCCTTCGATACGTTATAAATATATAAAGGAATTTTTATGTCAGCCGCTTTGAAATGGGCATTATCGTCCAACATAGCATTTCCTCTATTACCAATAAAACGATTCCTTCTTCTTCTTTTCTGTACTTCAATCCATTCTTCGCTACGAGTCTCCGGCTTCCATTGTCCATTACGCACAACATCTGCAAAACATCTTTCTTTGGGAGTTGTGTCTAATGCGGCGGCCATGTGTCCCTCCACCGACACGAGATCGGGTCGCTTCGGCCTATGAATCATAGGTTCGAGTTGCTCCGCAGCTGATTTGTTGTTAGTTATCTCAACTGGAATGTTTTTACCACTACCATCTATATTGATAGTTGAACATACATCATTGCAATATTTCTCAGATTGAATTATTGATTCACAAATATTCGTTTGGCACTTTTCGTCAGTCATTTGCCCTTTGTTTAACGAACTTGAGATTATATCATTTAATTCTGTTGATTTTATATATGAACATTGAATCGTATGCACGTCTTGTTTTAGTCTCAAAATATCTTTCAGCAACGAAGATACATCCACATAATCGAATGTAACAGGGGGCAGACGATTCAAATCCTTCGCAACAAAACTTGGGAGGGTGTCCGGATCATTTTCCTTAAATATTTTTATAATATCCTGCAGAAATCGCCTGTTCCTTCCATCGCCTCTTCTTGTAGAGGCACGAAGATTAACAGCCCCAGACAATATATCCTTTGCCGATTCAATATCTCCGTCCGTAAAATTACTCTCACATATTTGTATTAGGCTTACTTCATCTATAACATCACGCATATATAACGCCTCCGCATCAACACTTGCCTTGTTTTTTCTTTAGTTTGATTTCTTAATTATTTATTTTTTTGTTTATTTTTATCTCATTAATATCTACTAATAAGCCAGAATAAAAATAAACTTCTATAAGGTTATAGTAATTTTTTATATTATTTTTTTATAGATTTTCAAATACAATGCAAATATTATATTAAATTTGAATATGTTTTGTCATTTTGGACGACTCGGTAACGCAGAGGCAGTAAGCGTTTGGTTGCGATGTTGCGGAACCGTGGTTTCGAATCCCGCACAAATAAAGTTTTATTGGCCTTCAAATAATTGTTCTTGATATCAATGGCCCACCAATTGCAACCTATGTATGTAAATCACTACTATGCTACTTTTCTTATAATTTTAAAAAATACTAGTAATGCTATTAAACATTACTAATATTCCCTTTAACCACTTCTGGTAAGCTTAAAATGCTTGTGTTAGAAGTGGTTCACGACTGTCGTGAACCACTTCTAACACAAGCATTTTATCTAGACTACTGACTCGAATGGCGAATTCGAACCCACGACCTTTCGAGTTCGCGGTCCGCGCTCTGCCATTAGACTACTTAAGAAAATCCTAGTGGTGTTTTAAACGATAAATTATTTTTTACTGTCAAATTGTCCAATTTTAAGCATTTACGAGGGAGTAAAATGTTTATACACGTGGATTTCCCTTAAAATTGAATTTCAAGTCGACGTGCATCGACACGACCGCTGGGCTGGAACAGATCAACCCGGTTATTTAATCCTATTTATAGAGAGCTTTTGTCAGCAATGAATACTGATTGGAATGGAATCGTTCATTAAATGCAAAATTGAATAATATAGAACTTTATTTTAACTTAAATTAGGGCTAAGCTCACGTCTGCTATATTTATAAATAGATGTGTAGAAACAAATCTATATATTAATACGTGAAGAGAAAACGTTGTACCCCTTTTAAATCACATTGCGCGCACGGTGGATTAAGAAATTTGGCATAGTTAATATAAATGGCTTGTGTCGAGCTCGAGCACCTCATTGTTGTGAGTGTTTACAGACCCCCATGTGCTACTTATGACTATTCTGAAAGGATTGTGGAAGAAGTTTTGCTCGAACTTAGTAAACAGAACAAGTCTGTTGTAATATGTGGAGACTTTAACATCAATCTCCTTGAAACTTCTTCCATTAGTATTAAGTTTAGCTCATTGTTTAAATCGTATAATCTTGTTAATTTATTCTTAGAACCAACACGTATTGCTGGGCCTAGTGCGACCTGTATAGATAATATTTTTACAGATGTTAAGCCCTTGCATAAATCAATTATTCAAAATTTAAGTTCAGATCACTGTGGACAGTTGGTATCATTGCCTTACATACACAAGAAACAGAAAAATAAGAAAGTTGTGTTTGTTCCAATAAATGAACATCGCTTGGAGAGATTTAGAAGTAATATAATAAAAAGACTTCCATCACTTTCATTTAAAAACAGTGCTAATTATTTGTATGGTACGTTATTTAAAATTATAACTTGTGAATTTAGTAGGATATTTACTTCTAAAACTTTCTCTTTTAACAGTCGCAAATCATTTAATGAATGGGCGACAGTAGGAATTTATAAGAGTAGGCGAAGGTTATACGAGCTTTATAATGAAAGATCATTTAATAGTAGTGTTATATTTAGAGATTATGTAAAAACATATTCTAAAATATTTAAAAAAGTGTGCACCACAGCTAATGCTTTACATTTAAGTAACAAAATTAAAACTGCATGAAACAAAATTAAAATGACCTGGAGAATAATAAATAGTGAAACGGGCAAGGTCAAACCGCGCAACTCGGATTTTCAATTGAATATTAACAATAATTTAACCCGATCTGATCAAGAAGTTGCTATGGCTTTTGAGAAACATTTTACTGATGTTCCTTTTTTGACAACTAAATCATTAAACTCTTCTCCTACTGTCGCCGAATCATTGCTTAAACAAAATGTAAAGGCTTGTTCAAATACTTTTAAATTCCATAGAGTACTGCCAAAAGATATCGTTAAATATTTTAAAACTATTGATGTTAAGAAAACGGCAGATTTATGGGGGATTTCCCTTAAAGTTATTTTATCAATAATAGATATAATAGCACCTTATCTAGCCACTATATTTAATACAAGCGTCGAATCTGGTGTGTTTCCTGATTTAATGAAACTTAGTAAAGTCATACCTTTATATAAATCTGGTAGTACATTAGACCCCGCCAATTTTAGACCAATTTCTGTACTACCAACATTTAGTTAAATTTTTGAAAAAATAATTTTAGATCAAATGTTAAGTTTCTTTAATATTAATAAATTGCTACATAGAAATCAATTCGGTTTTACTAGGGGTCGCTCAACAACTGACGCTGGAGTTGAGCTTATTAAACATATTTTTTGTGCATGGGAGAATTCAGGGGATGCTTTGGGTATATTTTGTGACCTTTCCAAGGCCTTCGACTGCGTTCACCATGATACATTAATCAGGAAGCTACAGTACTATGGTGTCAAGAACACAGCGCTTAAACTTATAATTTCATATTTAAGTAATAGAATGCAGAAAGTTATTATTAATGGTAAAAGTTCTTCCGGCTCATCTGTACTAATGGGTGTCCCTCAGGGCTCAATTCTCGGCCCATTCCTGTTTCTAGTGTATATTAATGACTTACCTTCTATTGTAGAGGATAATCATGATATAGTATTATTTGCTGATGATACTTCTTTGATTTTTAAACTTAAACGTAAATCATTTAAATGTGACGAAGTGAATAATGCTATATCAAAATTAGTGCATTGGTTTAACGTTAATAATTTACATTTAAACGGAAATAAAACTAAATGTATTAAATTTACAACAACGAATGTTAGAAATCTGAGTACCAATGTGTTTTTAAATGGGGAAGAACTGAGCCCTGTTGAATCCACTGTTTTTTCTTGGCATCACTCTCGACGCAAAGCTTCAGTGGGGCCCCCATATATCCAAACTAGCAAGCAGACTAAGTTCTGCAGCCTATGCTGTAAAAAAGATTAGAGGTCTCACTAGTGTCGAGACAGCTAGATTAGTTTATTTCAGTTATTTCCATAGCATAATGTCTTATGGGATTTTGCTATGGGGACATGCGGCTGATTCAGAAACTATTTTTGTTTTACAGAAGAGGGCCATTAGAGCTATTTACAACCTAAAACTGAGAGAGTCTCTTAGAGATAAATTTAAAGAAATAAATATATTAACTTTGGCCTCTCAGTATATTTACGAAAATTTAATGTATGTTCACAAAAACAAAGGTAGTTTTAGTAAAAAAAGTGATGTGCATTCTGTAAACACTAGAAACATACACAAGCTAGTGATACCAGTCTCTCGACTCCACAGAGTCAGTAATTCATTCTTGGGGCAATGTATACGCTATTACAACAAGGTCCCGGAAAGTGTACAGGCTCTCTCTATTAGCAAGTTTAAATGTTTTGTTAAGTTGAAACTGTATAAAAAGGGTTATTATAGTATAAATGAATACATGGTTGATAATAACCCCTGGGAATGAGGTGATCGCTTCCAAGCTGTTTCTAAAATAAATTTTGTACTTATATAGTTAGTACAACCATTATTGTAAAATTTGCTTTAAAAAAAAGTCCCGCTGGGTTTCTTGCTGGTTCTTCCCAGGACAGAGGTTTTTTTTTTCGAACCAGTGGTAAAGTAAAAAATGACTTTCAATAAGTATTACAAATGTGATCTATATTGAATAAAAAATTATTCTATTCTATTCTATTCTATTCTATTCTAACAATAACTTACATTGTCAGGCGCTAATGATATATGTAAATAAGAATTTAAGATTTTAAGGAGCTTAATTATATAATGATCAGTAACTTTGGAAAAAGGGTTATCTTGTAAGGATCTAAAAGTTCCTTACACAATATAAGACTAGCACCAACTGTTTTTTTTTTTATAAAATCTTAATTTTAGTCATCTAAACGAGTTATATTATTTACAAAATTGTATTTCATGATACATATTATTATGACATGTGTCTGAAGAAGGTGTAAATATTTACAGATTTGTAGCTAAATTTACGACAACGGTAGGACCATAAATTACCAACTGTATAAAAATCCTATAATACTAAATATATTTGTTGCAAATAACTCCATGTTGAATGAAAAGTAAAGATTGTAAATAGAAATGAGGACACAAAATGCCCATGCATCCTATCGACGCAAATATGACAATTAGTGCATCTCAACATCGTGGATGCAATTATCAGAATGTCCGCAGTAATTAGCAGTTAGTCAATAAGTAGGCGTGATCGAGTCCGTATATTAATAAAATCATAAGTCGTCAGCAAAAGCAGGAAAAAGTACAACGGTAAAGAAAGCGGGAACCAGCACAAACAAATGTGATAAAAGCATAATGAATATATTTACAAGCACAAATTAGTCAACGTGTGAAAAGATTCGACCTTAACTTTATATACGTATATGCAATATTGACACAATGACGTGTGTGTATGATTTCACAAAATGCACGAAAATCAATGATTGTTATTCAGTAATTTTCTAATGCAATTCATGGTTATTATTAACTTATAATAATAATTGAAAATAAAAATTGATAAGTACTTAACATTTTTATATGAAAAAGACTTATTAGATTTTAATAGAAATATGTATTGTTTGGTACTTTATGTGTACGTATGTACTTATTCGTACAAAGAAACGCAGATGTCAATAGAAAAGACTGGAAATGTAAATATTAATAATTCCATTCCATGTTTTGATTAATATTTTACCGCAAGTTGTACAAAATAACGATTTATCACAAAAAACCTCAAAATTCATAAGAGTATTTTTCATACTTTTACTCTTTTTTTGTACAAGGTGGGGCACGATCTGGCATTCTCCTTTCCTTGCACTAAAACCCTCTTAGAAATTATAAAAAATTGTGCCCAACTGTGGGACGTATATAAAATATATTAAATTTTCTTTATTATTATTGGTGCGAAAAGAACTACCTCCATAAAATTATTTGCGGACTATATTTTTTTATAGGATAGTGTGACAAAGGGGCACACAGTCCAACTGATGGTAAGTGGTTGCTGTGAACCATAGACATCTAGATTTATCTTCAATAATTTAAAATTAATAATTTTGTACAGCCGACTTCAATATAAGTTATTTAAGAATAACTCAAAAACTATTGGTCTGACCGTGATCAAATTCATATAGGACCACACGAGATCTATCAGCTTTCATATAAAAAAAATCATCGAAATCGGTTCACCCAGTACGAAGTTATGAGTTAACCCACATAAAAAATATACAGCCGAATTGAGTACCGTCTCCTTTTTTAGAGGTCGGCAGATAAATAATCAAAATGCAGATGCGTCGTCACCCATGAGGACTAGGATGGAATGCATTTTTTCCAGCAAAATGGGTTTCCGGTTCTCTACACTCACCATACGAAACACAACAGTGTCAAGCTGATATTTTACGCTGGTATTCTGTGCGAGCGTGGTCCTTCCCAGGTAGAGACGACCAATTCGTGCTACAACTATACTTCTAATATAGCTGCAGCATGGCTCTACCACGTATATCATTATTAGTTCGAATACTTCTCTAAGTTCTACACAAAATGCTAACATTATTTATGCAGAATAAACGGTTGCGCACCTAATACTGCCTAAATCTAAAATCAATATTTATGATACCTCATTAGACTGGCATTCGGTACGTTTTACATACATTTTGTATATTTAGTTTCACACTATTAGACACTTACGTAAAACTCACAGATGTACGTAATAAAGAGATGTACTTAAATTCTTTTCCTATGTACATTTTCAATAAATATGATAATATATCTAGTAATCAATCGATATATAATAAAAACTAATATCAAGTAAATAAGGCTACGACGGATGAGAGCAATTAGCGAGCCATATAGCTTGAAGAACCGACAACCGAAGTAAAATTGATGGGAAACCGATGGTGAATTAAAATGGTTTTACAATACACATCATTAATCAATCGAGTTGTTTCTGCAGCACTGGTACCACGGTGGAACTTGGACTCGTAAATAACTTCATATTTTAAGTTTCCCATATTGGGAACCAAATGATGTCAAAAAAAATTAAATAGCGCGTGTAGTGTATGTGCCTCCACCCTACTAGTACTTAAGTTTATTGATCAGTATAATTAAAGAATTAGTCTCAGCAACACGTCTTCTCTTTCATTAACACCTGCCGACACCACAAAACAAATAAATCTCTAATTTCGAAACTAAATACACAAGCCTAAGTATAAAATAGATTTGAATTTGGAATTCCTAAACATACGCCAGATATTTTAGATCAAAGTGGCCCGTTCTACAAAACGCCAATTTCATAATATGTAAGGACCTAAAAATATACTTATATGTTACCGGTATATTAATGGTTTACTGAAAGACAGCCAAAGCTTTTTGTTGTATTTTATCTGTTATCCAAGATTGCTTGCAAATCTTAAAAATAAAAGAAATATTGTTCTAATATTTGTTCTTTTCTTAAGATTTACTGTAAACTCTTTTTAAAACTAAGCCGTTCAAAAAAATATATTAAAACCATAAAATAGGTTTTCCCCATAAGCACTTTCTGCAAATGCGACTTCAGTGACTTCAGTCCATTTTGTCAAGCCTGAATCCTGTTTAATTAAAATTGCTGGGTTAAGTGTCGCTCAGTTAGGCTGCATACAAAAAAGGATATATTTTTCTGTTTTATATTTCTTATGAAGAAAAACTAAAAATACAAAAAATATCTGTGACTATTCTTTCTAGAATATCTTTATGTTATTATAATCTTGCTACAATAGCTCACTACGCTACGCGTTGGCTGGAAGAGAATGCTGATAGCATTAAGTTCGCCTGTTACCTTAGTTGTATGATGTAACAAAACAGAATATATAAATAAATAAATAAAATAGATCTTCATCTTACACATTTCTGTGACGTTTTGTCTTGGTAGTTTTATCAATATTTACCAAGCAAGCAAAATCCGCTAGGTGTTTTATTCATGTGTACATTAATACTTTGTGTTTATTGAACATCAAAATTAGACCAAAAAATTAAATTAAAAAAAAACATAATTATTTATCAAAATTAACCAACAACAGCCTACAAAAATCATTCATATACTCATTTACTCTTTCCGCCAATACTCTACGAAAATGGCTTCAAGGGCAATTAGGTTAATTCTAACATAAATCATATTAATTATTTCTTCGGAATAAATGTTATTAAAAGGGTGAAAGTTTACATTTGTAATAAGTTGTCAAATTGATGACATCTCCAGATTTTCTTTATCATAAATTCTTCGTAAAACAATTTTCATTACACAATTTAAAAAATCTATTTCATTAATTCATTACAAACCTATCAAATGCCCACTGCTGAACATAGGCCTCCTCATAGTTTGCTTCGTAGTGGAGATATTAGCTACTTGTAACTACTAAGTGTGGCAAGCGGAATGTCAACAGTAGTTTTTTATTATTTTAAGTTGTTATAAGGAGATGCAGCTGCCCAACTCCTGTTTCATTTCTTTCTATCGCCTTCTTACGGCACTTTCGGCGTTATAATATGAGGTATTGGATAAGACTTATATATATTTTTTTATATAAAACGTTACCCCCACTCCAGGACTTTCTCCTGTATCGTGGAGGCAGTTTACAAACATAAATTGAACAAGGGCAAACATCCACACCCGAAACAATAACTTGCAGGTCATACAAATGCTTGTTCCATGCGAGATTTGAACCCGCGGCCCTCAATACAGTAACTCATTGCTAAGCCACTACGCCACGGAATCGTCAATATAACTATTTGTTTGGAAATTATTTCAATGTAATTTAATAACAAATCTATACGTTTAGAGGTCCTTAAAGCCCTACCTACTGTTTTTCAAAGAATGTACTATGTTATTTATTTCTTTACACTCATACGTTTGTAAGTTTTTAGGATAGTGAACTTTTTCGTCTAGCTAGCATATCTCGGGATAAGCCGTGGTTGCTAGGGGCTAAGTGCTCGCCGTAAACTAAACAGTAATCATGCAACCCGGGTTCGATCCCCGCCGGCATAAATGAAAATGTTAACTGCAACTTCGAGCGGTGGGGAAGAAAATTTGATGATGTTTCGTGAACAAATCAAAACTGTCAAAACTCACTCGAGCAGCGCAAAGGAATAAATCTTTATATATAAATATTACGTGTCACGTTGTTTGTCCGCGATGAACTCCTAAACTACTGAAATGATTTCAATGAAATTTTGCACACTATGTGTATTTTGGTCCAACTTGAATGATAGGATAGTTTTTATCCCGATATGTGACCCTCAATTTTTTTTAGGAAATTAAATGGTCGTCGGAAAGGGTAGTACAACGTCTGCCTGGTCAGCTAGTACCTTATGAACCTCTCAAAATGAAAGGATGCCTTTGCCCAGAAGCAGAAAATGTGCGCTATAACTATACGTTACTACGTACTTTACTTTACAACGTATTTTAACGCTGAAGTACGAGCGTTTTCGGCCTCTGTAGAATTGTCCTCAAAACAAAGCCACAAGCATCCGCGTAGTAATAACGAACCCTCCTCAGCTTAAAATCTTAATAAACTCTCCCTATAAAGACAGCAATGTTCTTTACATGTAATTAATTCTGCACGGTCTAGAAACTCGAGATACACCGTTCCTCTGACATAATTAACAAGGTTTAAGCCACTGCTTTGTTAGAATCGATTTTCTATTTAAAAGCGTCAAAGCTTCTTGGGTTCAGGCAATATCAATTAATAGCTTCTCCACTTGTTGTTCTTATTTACTGTTAGCATAAAAAGCGATATTTTTTATTATATATTTTAAATTTTAAAAATAGAAAAATATTTTTTTTTTATAATGGTGATTAAGCGTTCGCTGTTGATTTTACAGTACGCAAGCAATCCGCGTTCGATCATCCTGATTTATCATGTGCTCGGCGGTGAGAAAAAGGTCCTGAGGAAACCAGCATGTAAGAGAAATAAAAAAATAATATTCCAGAGACATGTAAAGTCCACCGAAATGCATTAGGGGCAGCGTGGCGAACATTTACTGGAACTGAAACTTTAGATTAGAGGAGGCCTGTGTCCAGTAGGACGTATATAGGCTATAACTTTACTTTTAATGGTTTAATCTATTTACGACTATATACAATAAAATACAACTGACTTACGTACTCATAACGAGATATCCAAAACTTTACGTCCGATTGACTTGAAATTTGGCATATTTATACTCTTTTCTCGACGTAGATATACAGTAAAAACGATTTTGGAAAATTCAACCCCTGAGGGGGTGAAAAATGGTGTAACCTTCGTAAAACTTGACTACAATATGAGAAAATAAATTGAACAGATTTGTACAAAAATTATGTCCTGAGCAGTGACAGTAGTATTACGCTAAATCCATTTATGAGAAAACCAGCTGTTTCCAGGCCGGTAGGATTACAAATGCCAATAAGAAACTCCATATCGAAATAAAATTCTATCGAAAATATTCGTTTCTTCAGCATCCCTTCAGAAATTGCGATTTTACGATTTTATGAGGCGTTTTCGAGGATCGACATTTACATTTAACAGTAGAATATAGAAAAAATAAAAATCTCAATGCTAGAAAAATAAAAAAAAACATTGCACAGACTTTAAAAGTGGAAAGTGAAAAAAAAAACTTCATATAAATGACCATAACAGAATTCGATCAATGCAATAAATTAATGCTTTTAAAACTATAAACTGTGTGGCCTAAATTATAATGCTATAAGTATACTTCTGTTAAAATTTATATTGCTATATCTAACTATACGTTGATACAGCAGCACTCGTTCCATTTTTGGTTCCAATATTAGGTATTGGAACCAAAAATGGAACATTTATAAAATGAGAAATGGTGATTTTTCCAATCGCGATGATTTTGAGAGAAGAGAGATGTAAACGTCCATGGGTCACAGCAACCTATTACCGTCAGGTGGACTGTGTGCTCTTTCGTCAACCCTTATCCTATAAAAAAGAGTGTCCGGTTAAAAGCACCTTGTGAGTAGCGCGTTAAAATCTCTAACTAAGGGGCAAAATAATAGCGCTATAATACACGTACATTAAATAAATACACGTTCTGTTAATTTTAACAGTGGTAGAGCCACGCGGCAGCTTTTGCTGTCGCACGGATGGGCCGGCTCGAACCGGGGTGGTACCACGACCTCACAGAATACCAGTGTGAAGTAGAGGTTTACCTCTGCTTTTCACTTGGTGAGTGCAGGTGACCGGAGGCCCTTTTTACTGGAAATGAGGCATTCCATCTTAGTCCTCACGGGTGACAACGCATCTGCATTTTGATTCGCAAACGAGGATAGATGTAGTTGTCTATGGGCCGCAGCAACCACTTACCATCAGGTGGACTGTGTGCTCGTTTGTCATCCTTATCCTATAAAAAAAAATTGTTATTACGTTCTAAAACCATATGAAACATTATATAAAGTACACAAAAACATCAACTGCTAAAAGAAAATCACGGCAGAATGTTTTATGTGCATCGAAGACATTAAATTTCTGAACATAATAATAAAATGTGTCTTCTGCAGTGGAATACGACCACGGCTGCATACTTAAACAAAGCTATTCTGTATTTCGAACTGCGTGTTCGAAATATATAAAGAAGGTTTTAGAAGACATGACACGAAATTCGAGACCGAAGCAACAATTTTTTTGTATAATAATAATACTTTATTGGGACTCAAAAAAAATATATACAGGTTCCGATTGAGCCCTAGCTCCTGAACTAGGAATCCTGTATGTCAGGAGCTGGTCCCTTTCGTACTTTATGCAGAAACAGTTTTAACATTAATTATAAACTTTTATACGTGGTAGAGTCATGCTGCCTCTATATTATTAGTAAGCTTGTAGCACGAATGGGTCTGCTCGGCCGGGGAAGGATCACGCTCTCACAGAATACCAGCGTCAAATAGTGTGTCATGTCTATGGGTCACAGCAACCACAACATCAGGTGGACTGTGTGCTCGTTTGTTACCCTTACCTTTAAAAAAAAACTTCAATTTAATTACATTCATCTTTATTTCATTCAAATTAACCGAAACTATACTAATGTAAAGATGTTCTTACTGAGAAAAAAAAACAACTAAAACTGTTAAACACGGCTATGGCGGTTAGAATTAGGCAGCTTAGTTAGTAGTAGTAGTAGTAGTAGTAGTCAGTTAAGTTAGTACCGCAATTTTGGATTTTAGTAAGATAAAGTGTGCCGAAATGTGGCCGAAATTTTGTTGTCACGTATCTTTTTCTACATGAGCAACCCACCTCGCGGGGGCAAACACAGGTTTTGTTAAAATTCCCACCTAAACATAAGACCTATAAGTCGCATACTACTATAGGACCAACTAACATAATATGGACATCATTGGCTAGGGTTTTTGCTACCAGGCCACAAATATATATACTAAACTATATATAACGCCTCCGCATCAACACTTGCCTTGTTTTTTCTTTAGTTTGATTTCTTAATTATTTATTTTTTTGTTTATTTTTATCTCATTAATATCTACTAATAAGCTAGAATATAAATAAACTTCTATAAGGTTATAGTAATTTTTTATATTATTTTTTTATAAATCTTCAAATACAATGCAAATATTATATTAAATTTGAATATGTTTTGTCATTTTGGACGACTCGGTAACGCAGAGGCAGTAAGCGTTTGGTTGCGATGTTGCGGAACCGTGGTTTCGAATCCCGCACAAATAAAGTTTTATTGGCCTTCAAATAATTGTTCTTGATATCAATCGCCCACCAGTTGCAACCTATGTATGTAAATCACCGCTATGCTACTTTTCTTATAATTTTAAAAAATACTAGTAATGCTATTAAACATTACTAATATTCCCTTTAACCACTTCTGGTAAGCTTAAAATGCTTGTGTTAGAAGTGGTTCACGACTGTCGTGAACCACTTCTAACACAAGCATTTTATCTAGACTACTGAGTCGAATGGCGAATTCGAACCCACGACCTTTCGAGTTCGCGGTCCGCGCCCTGCCATTAGACTACTTAAGAAAATCCTAGTGGTGTTTTAAACGATAAATTATTTTTTACTGTCAAATTGTCCAATTTTAAGCATTTACGAGGGAGTAAAATGTTTATACACGTGGATTTCCCTTAAAATTGAATTTCAAGTCGACGTGCATCGACACGACCGCTGGGCTGGAACAGATCAACCCGGTTATTTAATCTTATTTATAGAGAGCTTTTGTCAGCAATGAATACTGATTGGAATGGAATCGTTAATTGAATGCAAAATTGAATAATATAGAACTTTATTTTAACTTAAATTAGGGCTAAGCTCACGTCTGCTATATTTATAAATAGATGTGTAGAAACAAATCTATATATTAATACGTGAAGAGAAAACTTTGTACCCCTTTTAAATCACATTGCGCGCACGGTGGATTAAGAAATTTGGCATAGTTAATATAACAATAACTTAAATTGTCAGGCGCTAATGATATATGTAAATAAGAATTTAAGATTTTAAGGAGCTTAATTATATAATGATCAGTAACTTTGGAAAAAGGGTTATCTTGTAAGGATCTAAAAGTTCCTTACACAATATAAGACTAGCACCAACTGTTTTTTTTTATAAAATCTTAATTCTAGTCATGTAAACGAGTTATATTATTTACAAAATTGTATTTCATGATACATATTATTATGACATGTGTCTGTAAAAGGTGTAAATATTTACAGATTTGTAGCTAAATTTACGACAACGGTAGGACCATAAATTACCAACTGTATAAAAATCCTATCCTATAATACTAAATATATTTGTTGCAAATAACTCCATGTTGAAAGAAAAGTAAAGATTGTAAATAGAAATGAGGACACAAAATGCCCATGCATCCTATCGACGCAAATATGACAATTAGTGCATCTCAACATCGTGGATGCAATTATCAGAATGTCCGCAGTAATTAGCAGTTAGTCAATAAGTAGGCGTGATCGAGTCCGTATATTAATAAAATCATAAGTCGTCAGCAAAAGCAGGAAAAAGTGCAACGGTAAAGAAAGCGGGAACCAGCACAAACAAATGTGATAAAAGCATAATGAATATATTTACAAGCACAAATTAGTCAACGTGTGAAAAGATTCGACCTTAACTTTATATACGTATATTATGCAATATTGACACAATGACGTGTGTGTATGATTTCACAAAATGCACGAAAATCAATGATTGTTATTCAGAATGTTCTAATGCAATTCATGGTTATTATTAACTTATAATAATAATTGAAAATAAAAATTGATAAGTACTTAACATTTTTATATGAAAAAACTTATTATATTTTAATAGAAATATGTATCGTTTGGTAAGTTATGTGTACGTATGTACTTATTCGTACAAAGAAACGCAGATGTCAATAGAAAAGACTGGAAATGTAAATATTAATAATTCAATTCCATGTTTTAATTAATATTTTACCGCAAGTTGTACAAAATAACGATTTATCACAAAAAACGTCAAAATTCATAAGAGTATTTTTCATATTTTTACTTTTTTTGTACAAGGTGGGGCACGATCTGGCATTCTCCTTTCCTTGCACTAAAACCCTCTTATAAATTATAAAAAACTTGTGCCCAACTGTGGGACGTATATAAAATATATATTAATTGCCTTTATTATTGGTGCGAAAAGAACTACCTCCATAAAATTATTTGCGGAATATATTTTTTTATAGGATAGTGTAACAAAGGGGCACACAGTCCAACTGATGGAAAGTGGTTGCTGTGAACCATAGACATCTAGATTTATCCTCAATAATTTAAAATTAATAATTTTGTACAGCCGACTTCAATATAATTTATTTAAGAATAACTCAAAAACTATTGGTCTGGCCTTGATCAAATTCATATGGGACCACACGAAAACTATCAGCTTTCATATAAAAAAAGAATCATCTAAATCGGTTCACCCAGTACGAAGTTATGAGTTAACACACATAAAAAAACATACAGTCGAATTGAGTACCGTCTCCTTTTTTAGAGGTCGGCAGATAAATAATCAAAATGCAGATGCGTCGTCACCCATGACGACTAGGATGGAATGCCTTTTTTCCAGCAAATTGGGTTTCCGGTTCTCTACACTCGCCATACGAAACACAACAGTGTCAAGGTGCTATTTTACGCTGGTATTCTATGCGAGCGTGGACCTTCCCAGGTCGAGACGACCCATTCGTGCTACAACTATACTTCTAATATAGCTGCAGCATGGCTCTACCACGTATATCATTATTAGTTCGAATATTTCTCTAAGTTCTACACAAAATGCTTACATTATTTATGCAGAATAAACGGTTGCGCACCTAATACTGCCTAAATATAAAATCAATTTTTATGATACCTCATTAGACTGGCATTCGGTACGTTTTACATACATTTTGTATATTTAGTTTTACACTATTAGACAATTACGTAAAACTCACAGATGTACGTAATAAAGAGATGTACTTAAATTCTTTTCCTATGTACATTTTCAATAATTATGATAATATATCTAGTAATAAATCGATATATAATAAAAACTAATATCAAGTAAATAAGGCTACGACGGATAAGAGCAACTAGTGAGCCATTTAGCTTGAAGAACCGACAACCGAAGTGAAATTGATGGGAAACCGATGGTGAATTAAAATGGTTTTATGGAGTTGTTTCTTTAGCACTGGTACCACGGTGGAACTTGGACTCCTCAATAACTTCATATTCATTCATATTGTGAACGAAATGATATCAAAAAAAAATTAAATAGCGCGAAAACAAATAAATCTCTAATTTCCAAACACAAATACACAAGCCAAGTATAAAATAGATTTGAATTTGGAATTCCTAAACATACGCCAGATATTTTAGATCAAAGTGGCCAATTCTACAAAACGCCAATTTCATAATATAAAAGGACCTAAAAATATACTTTTATATACTTAGGTCCTTACATATATTAATGGTTACCGGTATATTAATGGTTTACTGAAAGACGGCCAAAGCTTTTTGTTGTATTTTATCTGTTATCCAAGATTGTTTGCAAATCTTAAAAATAAAACAAATATTGTTCTAATATTTGTTCTTTTCTTAAGATTTACTATAATCTCTTTTAAAACAAAGCCGTTAAAGAAAATAATTGAAACCATAAAAGAGGTTTTCCCCATAAACACTTTCTGTAAATGCGACTTCAGTGACTGCAGTCCATTTTGTCAAGCCTGAATCCAGTTTCATTAAAATTGCTGCGTTAAATGGCGCTCAGTTAGGATGCATACAAAAAAGTTTAAAAAATACTAGTAATGCTATTAAACATTACTAATATTCCCTTTAACCACTTCTGGTAAGCTTAAAATGCTTGTGTTAGAAGTGGTTCACGACTGTCGTGAACCACTTCTAACACAAGCATTTTATCTAGACTACTGAGTCGAATGGCGAATTCGAACCCACGACCTTTCGAGTTCGCGGTCCGCGCCCTGCCATTAGACTACTTAAGAAAATCCTAGTGGTGTTTTAAACGATAAATTATTTTTTACTGTCAAATTGTCCAATTTTAAGCATTTACGAGGGAGTAAAATGTTTATACACGTGGATTTCCCTTAAAATTGAATTTCAAGTCGACGTGCATCGACACGACCGCTGGGCTGGAACAGATCAACCCGGTTATTTAATCTTATTTATAGAGAGCTTTTGTCAGCAATGAATACTGATTGGAATGGAATCGTTAATTGAATGCAAAATTGAATAATATAGAACTTTATTTTAACTTAAATTAGGGCTAAGCTCACGTCTGCTATATTTATAAATAGATGTGTAGAAACAAATCTATATATTAATACGTGAAGAGAAAACTTTGTACCCCTTTTAAATCACATTGCGCGCACGGTGGATTAAGAAATTTGGCATAGTTAATATAACAATAACTTAAATTGTCAGGCGCTAATGATATATGTAAATAAGAATTTAAGATTTTAAGGAGCTTAATTATATAATGATCAGTAACTTTGGAAAAAGGGTTATCTTGTAAGGATCTAAAAGTTCCTTACACAATATAAGACTAGCACCAACTGTTTTTTTTTTATAAAATCTTAATTCTAGTCATGTAAACGAGTTATATTATTTACAAAATTGTATTTCATGATACATATTATTATGACATGTGTCTGTAAAAGGTGTAAATATTTACAGATTTGTAGCTAAATTTACGACAACGGTAGGACCATAAATTACCAACTGTATAAAAATCCTATCCTATAATACTAAATATATTTGTTGCAAATAACTCCATGTTGAAAGAAAAGTAAAGATTGTAAATAGAAATGAGGACACAAAATGCCCATGCATCCTATCGACGCAAATATGACAATTAGTGCATCTCAACATCGTGGATGCAATTATCAGAATGTCCGCAGTAATTAGCAGTTAGTCAATAAGTAGGCGTGATCGAGTCCGTATATTAATAAAATCATAAGTCGTCAGCAAAAGCAGGAAAAAGTGCAACGGTAAAGAAAGTGGGAACCAGCACAAACAAATGTGATAAAAGCATAATGAATATATTTACAAGCACAAATTAGTCAACGTGTGAAAAGATTCGACCTTAACTTTATATACGTATATTATGCAATATTGACACAATGACGTGTGTGTATGATTTCACAAAATGCACGAAAATCAATGATTGTTATTCAGAATGTTCTAATGCAATTCATGGTTATTATTAACTTATAATAATAATTGAAAATAAAAATTGATAAGTACTTAACATTTTTATATGAAAAAACTTATTATATTTTAATAGAAATATGTATCGTTTGGTAAGTTATGTGTACGTATGTACTTATTCGTACAAAGAAACGCAGATGTCAATAGAAAAGACTGGAAATGTAAATATTAATAATTCAATTCCATGTTTTAATTAATATTTTACCGCAAGTTGTACAAAATAACGATTTATCACAAAAAACGTCAAAATTCATAAGAGTATTTTTCATATTTTTACTTTTTTTGTACAAGGTGGGGCACGATCTGGCATTCTCCTTTCCTTGCACTAAAACCCTCTTATAAATTATAAAAAACTTGTGCCCAACTGTGGGACGTATATAAAATATATATTAATTGCCTTTATTATTGGTGCGAAAAGAACTACCTCCATAAAATTATTTGCGGAATATATTTTTTTATAGGATAGTGTGACAAAGGGGCACACAGTCCAACTGATGGAAAGTGGTTGCTGTGAACCATAGACATCTAGATTTATCCTCAATAATTTAAAATTAATAATTTTGTACAGCCGACTTCAATATAATTTATTTAAGAATAACTCAAAAACTATTGGTCTGGCCTTGATCAAATTCATATGGGACCACACGAAAACTATCAGCTTTCATATAAAAAAAGAATCATCTAAATCGGTTCACCCAGTACGAAGTTATGAGTTAACACACATAAAAAAACATACAGTCGAATTGAGTACCGTCTCCTTTTTTAGAGGTCGGCAGATAAATAATCAAAATACAGATGCGTCGTCACCCATGAGGACTAGGATGGAATGCCTTTTTTCCAGCAAATTGGGTTTCCGGTTCTCTACACTCGCCATACGAAACACAACAGTGTCAAGGTGCTATTTTACGCTGGTATTCTATGCGAGCGTGGACCTTCCCAGGTCGAGACGACCCATTCGTGCTACAACTATACTTCTAATATAGCTGCAGCATGGCTCTACCACGTATATCATTATTAGTTCGAATATTTCTCTAAGTTCTACACAAAATGCTTACATTATTTATGCAGAATAAACGGTTGCGCACCTAATACTGCCTAAATGTAAAATCAATTTTTATGATACCTCATTAGACTGGCATTCGGTACGTTTTACATACATTTTGTATATTTAGTTTCACACTATTAGACACTTACGTAAAACTCACAGATGTACGTAATAAAGAGATGTACTTAAATTCTTTTCCTATGTACATTTTCAATAATTATGATAATATATCTAGTAATCAATCGATATATAATAAAAACTAATATCAAGTAAATGAGGCTACGACAGATGAGAGCAATTAGCGAGCAATATAGCCTGAAGAACCGACAACCGAAGTGAAATTGATAAGAAACCGATGGTGAATTAGAATGGTTTTACAATACACATCATTAATCATTCGAGTTGTTTCTGCAGCACTGGTACCACGGTGGAATTTGGACTCGTAAATAACTTCATATTTTAAGTTTCCCATATTGTGAACCAAATGATGTCAAAAAAAAAATTAAATAGCGCGTGTAGTGTATGTGCCTCCACCCTACTAGTACTTAAGTTTATTGATCAGTATAATTAAAGAATTAGTCTCAGCAACACGTCTTCTCTTTCATTAACACCTGCCGACACCACAAAACAAATAAATCTCTAATTTCGAAACACAAATACACAAGCCTAAGTATAAAATAGATTTGAATTTGGAATTCCTAAACATACGCCAGATATTTTAGATCAAAGTGGCCAGTTCTACAAAACGCCAATTTCATAATATGTAAGGATCTAAAAATATACTTTTATATACTTAGGTCCTTACATATATTAATGGTTACCGGTATATTAATGGTTTACTGAAAGACGGCCAAAGCTTTTTGTTGTATTTTATCTGTTATCCAAGATTGTTTGCAAATCTTAAAAATAAAACAAATATTGTTCTAATATTTGTTCTTTTCTTAAGATTTACTATAATCTCTTTTTAAAACAAAGCCGTTAAAGAAAATAATTGAAACCATAAAAGAGGTTTTCCCCATAAGCACTTTCTGTAAATGCGACTTCAGTGACTTCAGTCCATTTTGTCAAGCCTGAATCCAGTTTAATTAAAATTGCGGGGTTAAATGTCGCTCAGTTAGGATGCATACAAAAAAGGATATACTTTTCTGTTTTATATTTCTTATGAAGAAAAACTAAAAATACAAAAAATATCTGTGACTATTCTTTCTAGAATAATTTTATGTTTTTATAATCTTGCTACAATCGCTCACTACGCTACGCGTTGGCTAGAAGAGAATGCCGACAGGCATTTAGTTCGCCTGTTACCTTAGTTGTATGATGTAACAAAACAGAAAATATAAATAAATAAATAAAATAGATCTTCATCTTACACATTTCTAAGAAGTTTAGTCTGGGTAGTTTTATCCATATTTACCAAGCAAGCAAGAATCGGTTAGATGTTTTATTCATGTGTACATTAATAACACTCTACGATAATTAATAATTTAAAATTAAAAATTTTGTACAGCCGACTTCATTATAAGCGACTTCAATATAGGTTATTTAAGAATAACTCAATAACCATTAGTCTGACCTTGATCAAATTCATATGGGACCACACGAGAACTATCAGCTTTCATATAAAAAAAGAATCATCGAAATCGGTTCGCCCAGTACAAAGTTATGAGGTAACACACATAAAAAAAAACATACACTCGTATTGAGTACCGTCTACTTTTCGGAACTCGGCAGAAAACGGCTTCAAGGGCAATTAATTCTAACCTAAATCATATTAATTATTTCTTCGGAATAAATGTTATTAAAAGGGGTGAAAGGTTAGATTTGTAATAAGTTGTCAAATTAATGACATCTCCAGATTTTCTTTGTAATTAATTCATCGTAATACAATTTTCGTTACACAATTTAAAAAATCTAGTTCATTAATTCATTACAAACCCATCAAATGCCCACTGCTGAACATAGGCCTCCTCATAGTTTGCTTCGTAGTGGAGATATTAGCTACTTGTAACTGCTAAGTGTGGTAAGCGAAATGTCAACAGTAGTTTTTTATTATTTTGAGTTGTTATAAGGAGATGCTGCTGCCCAACTCCTGTTTCATTTCTTTTTGTCACCTTCTTACAGTACCTTCGGCGTTATAATATGAGGTATTGGATAAGACATAAATATATATATATATATATATATATATATATATATATATATATATATATATATATATATATATATACAGTATTTTTGGAACGCTCCCGAAAACTAAGACAGGCGACAGCACCAAGTATACCTTTGATCATGGGTCACAAATAAATTTGATCCTGATGAAAAAAAAATCATATTTTTACAACGTTTTATTAGCTTTATTCACGCGCCATCATGTTAGTACAGCTAAATGAAACGATAGTTTCATAAAAAATATCATGAAAATACTGAAACATAAAACCAGCAGTGGAATAACTGAATTCATATCAGCTGATTAAAGGTCAATGCGAACGCACATTCGCGCGGTCCGCAACTAGCGGGCCATACCACAATACCTAATAATTTACAACACTTGTCTAAATACCTAACTTATCTACTTAACGCGCATCCAGTATCCTCCATTAGTCAGGTGATATCAATTCAGTTTTCACTGCTGGTTTTATGTTTCAGTAGTTTCATGTTTTTTTTTATGAAATTATCGTTTCATTTAGCTGTACTAACATGATGGCGCGTGAATAAAGCTAATAAAACGTTGTAAAAATATGATTTGTTTTTCATCAGGATCAAATTTATTTGTGACCCATGATCAAAGGTATACTTGGTGCTGTCGCCTGTCTTAGTTTTCGGGATTGTTCCAAAAATACCCTGTATAAAATAAAAAATAAAAAATGTATTCAGATATTAATATATTTTTACACATAGCGAGCAGATTATTATTCGAGCAGTAGTTTATTTGCCTTTGGTTTTAATATCTACCTTCAATAACATTCATTATTGTTTTAGATAATGAAAACCTTGATAACGCCGATATAGAACCCTTAAATTCAGAGTATCGAAGCGACAAAAATAGTGCTTTAAATAATGAGGAGACAAAATATGACTCTGACCAAGAACCGGTAGTGTCAGAATAAGGGGCCTGACATCCTTACTGCCTTAGGTGAGACCACCGAAGAGACACCGAAGTTGTGCCCGAAAATCCACGACAAGTTAGCTCAGCTGTGGTTACCTATACTTCGAAAAGGTATACATAAAGAGGCGAAAGAGAAATTACTTAAAGAATATCTCATACCGGGAAACTGCTCGTTATTACAAGCGCCAAAACTAAACCTTGAGATTGACTGTATCTGAGGGCACCAAGACTCGAGAGAAGACAGTCGAGGCCGTACAGCAACAATTAGGACAGGGGATATCAGCTCTTAACAAAGGGCTCGAACTCCTCTTAGATGATGACAAAGACAGACTTTAAGCCGTTAAGTTTCTCAATGACAGCTGTAGAATACTATGTGACCTACATTTTGTAGGAACGGAAGCAGGAAAGAAATTTGTGACCCCAGGATTGGATAAATCCTTATTAATATTATGCAGGAAGTGGATCGCGATGACCTGCTCTTTGGAAATAAGCTTTCAGAAAAAATCAAAGCCACAAAAGTGATTGAGAAACACGGTTTACAAATCAAGAAATCTGTCCAAAATTTGAAAGCTTCTTACCCGTCACAACAACCATCGACGAGCCGCTCACGCTCCCAGGGAAACTGGGGAGGCTCTTCTCGCTTCTTGTCAAACAGAGGGGGGAGGGGGGGCGCGAAGAAGAATATACTACCAAGTCGCAGAGCGCCACCAGGCACCAGCTTCCAACCGAAGCCATCGGCGCAGAGCAGACATCGTGCCACAACTCAACAACAATAAAGGTACACGCAGGAAGAATTCTGCATTTTTATAACTGCTGGCTTAACATTACTAAAAATGCTCAAATACTTAAGTGAATCTCAGAAGGGTATTCCATACCGTTTTGTATCAAAGTGAGACAAGTTTCAGTTCCCCGTAAACCCAGTGATGACCCGCATATGTTAAATTCTATCAAATCTTTATTGGAACTTGGTGATATTTCACCCTGTCGTCGATCGATGCACGACTTTATTTCCACTGTATTTCTAGCTCCGAAATGTAACGGAGCAAAAAGATTTATCCTAAGTCTTAGAACACTAAATAGGTTTATTTCAGCCACCCATTTCAAAATGGAAGGACTGCAGCTAGACTCTTACCTAAATCCGGCTTCATGACAAATATAGATATAAAAGAGGCTTACCTTTTAGTTCCAATAGCAAAAGAACATCGTAAGTAATTACGTTTTCAATTTAATAAAAAATTATCGAATTTAATGCTCTGACATATGGATTGTCCGTTGGTTCCGTGGGTTTTCACTAAGTTAATGAAAGAACCTATCAATTTTCTACGACAAAGAGGATATAGGTTGGTAATATATTTGGATGATATCCTATGCATAGGCGACACTTACGAAGAGTGCTCCACTAACGTAAGTAAAAAGTTATCATTGCTCAAATGCTTAGGATTTGTCATTAATTACGAAAAAAGTTTCCTGGAACCAAAACAGGTATGTCGATTTCTCGGGTTTATATATAATTCAGTCGATATGTCATTAAGTTTGCCAAATGACAAACGACAAGTTATCATGCAGTATGTAAAAAAATTTGCCTTACTCCCCAAATGCTATATAAGGGAATTGTCACAACTAATAGGAATACTTACTGTAGCCTGTCCAGCCGTTAGATATGGTTGGTTATACACCAAAATTCTAGAACGTCAGAAATATTTAGCCTTACTAAAATATAACGATTTAGAAGCAAAAATCAAACTTTCGACTATTGTTTTACCCGACCTGCAATGGTGGAAACAAAACATATTGTTCAGTAGCAATTCATTGAGGCCAGATAAACAATTTGCTTTAGAAATATACACTGACGCGTCTAAGACAGGCTAGGGGGCTGTTTGTGACGATAAAAGGTAAACGGTGGATGGAAGGACAATGAATTATCCTTTCATATTAATTACCTAGAACTACTAGCCGTTTTCCTAGACTTGAAAAGCTTTGCAATCGCTCGCTTTAATTGCTCTATTTTACTCCGCGTGGACAACACAACTGCCATATGCTACATAAATCGTATGGAGGGAATACGGTTTCCACATTTAATTAATTTGACCAAAACTATTTGGCAATGGTGCGAGAAGCTAAATATCTTCTTATTTGCATCTTACATTAACACACACGACAACCGCGAAGCTGATGAAGAATCACGAAAAGTAAACGTAGATACGGAGTGGGTATTATCGGAACGGGCGTTCAAAACAATTGTTCAAAGTCTGGGGGAACCTGAAATTGATTTTTTCGCTTCTCGCAATAATGCAATATGCCTTTAATATATCTCATGGAAACCAGACCCCGACGCAATGACCATTGACGCTTTTACAGTTAACTGGAACTCGTCGTTCTTCTACGCATTTCCACCGTTCGCCTTAATACTAAGATGCTTACGAAAAATTATTAGTGACAAAGCCACCGGTATCCTAGTGTTTCCTTACTGGCCCGAAAAAGCTTGGTTTCCACTGCTCAAAAGAATGCTCATCTCGGAGATTATCTTCTTTAAACCCAATAGGGATCTTTTGCGTTGTCATTACAGGTTACGTCACCGACTTCATGCCAGTCTTTCCCTGGCGGCCGCGATGCTCTCAGGACAGCGTTTAAGAGATTAAACACTCAGGACATAGCACTAGATCTCATGCTAGCATCCATCTCGGATAGCACTATGAAACAATATTCTAGTACGTACATATTGTGGTGGCAGTTTTGTATAAAAAACCAAGTAAATACTTTTAAAGCTCCAGTATCATCCATAATATCATTTTTAGTGGATCTGTACGAAAATGGAGCATCATATGGGTCTATTAATAGTCATCGCTCTGCCCTATCTGTACTCCTCGGGAATAATATAGGGTCAGATGAACGAATTAAGCGGTTATTAAAGGGTATTTATAGACAAAAACCTTCCCTTCCCAAATGTACAAATACCTGGGATCCGAAAACTGTGATTGATTATGTATCAAAATGGTATCCAAATAATAATATAAGCCTAACAAAACTTACAAAGAAAATGACTATACTTTTTGGTCTGTGTACTTCTCATCGCGTACAAACTCTCTTTCTAATAAGAACCTCTAATATCATAAGATCCCCGTCAGGTGCTAAGATCTTTATAACTGATATAATAAAAACTTCAGCACCAAATAAAGAGCACTCTGCACCAGCACCCTTATTCCTGCCTTATTTCGCGGAGAACCCAAGCATATGTCCAGCAAGAACCCTTGACGACTATCTTAAAGTATTATCTACGCTACGACCTGAAGGTACTGACAATCTCTTGCTTACTCATAAGAAACCTTGTAAAAAGGCATCGTCACAAACTATAAGCCGGTGGATAAAGCAGACTTTAGTAGAGAGTGGTGTGGACGTAACTATATTCACTGCCCACAGCACCCGCCACGCTTCTACTTCGGCAGCGGCCTACGCCGGAGTTTGTATTGACACCATAAGAAAAACGGCTGGATGGTCTACCTCATCTATGACATTCACTAAGTTCTATAACCGCCCATTAACGGATGAAGGAGAATTTGCTCGATCCGTCTGTGCGATTAGTATTAACAGTAACAAATAATAAGACTAATTATGTATTTATTTGCTTAAATCATTAAGAAAAATGTTGGAAGTATTGTTATATTTTTGTTAACCCAAAATAAAAGTTTTTTCCTAATTCTATAAATGTTTTATTAACTTAACCCTTAGCCACCTAACGTGTATTCTAGTAACACTTCCACCTAACGTCGGTCATGGTGACCGCTTGCATATAAGTACAACTACAAAAAAATTCTGTTGTTTTTATTTCAAATTGTTTCAATAAACTCTTCAAATTAATACTTCTTACTTCTTATTACTATTAATAAAATTTGACTAACGAATATTTTAACAAATTATAGGTTTTCCGATTAAGCTGAGTTCTAAGCAATATCAATCAATAAAACTTCTTAGTTTTTAAATATTTTAGTAACTTAAATATATAACCTCTTATATAAAACTATAATTGGCACAATCAAATCACAATCGTTACAAAATTACAACCCCCTAACATTCACAATTTCTCGCGGCAGCGTACACATTTTTTGAGAACACTCAACGCAAATTGGATTTTTGCACTGAAAACACAAATGGAATGCTTTACGTTTCTTCTTTGGGTCACACGTTGAACAAGTTTTGCGTGTTTCTAATTTGTCAGAGCTGTCTGCCGAAGATGTTCTGTGTTCTTCATCTATTTTGAGAACCCGGTGAATAGCGTTCTGAAGTTCCCTTTGCAATCCAAACTGGTTCGCTCGACGTCGTAAATGGGGTGTAATAAGGTCTTCAGCCAGTTGTTTCATGAAATTCAGTCTGGGCACCTTTCTCTGAGATTGGTTCATGCTGCTGATGATGTACACATTTGCAGCAGAAATATCCAGCATTCTGTAGAAAACCACCATTGGCCAGCGCTGTGTACGTCGAGAAGTTGAGTAAATGGCACATTTCTGATCTAATGTATCGACGCCACCTTTGGTGCTATTATAAAAAAATAATAATTTCTGGCTTTGTCTTTTGTGGATCGATGGTTGGTGAGTGATGCATGCTGGAAAGAACAAGCACGGATTTGTTTCGCTTTGGTACAAAAGATAGCAATGTTGCATCTGACGTGAATCCAAAAATCGAAGAGCCAACGTCCCGATGACGGCTAGGCAGAAATTGAGGAGGTATTTCCCTTTTATTTTTTTTAAGGGTACCCACAAGTGTCAGCTGTTTTTGCTTTAGGATGTTCACTAGTTCCTCGGAAGTGAACCAGTTATCAGTCGTTACATTTCTGTAGATTCCTTCAATCGACGCAACCAATCGCAAAACCGCTTGCGTGGGTTTGTTCAGTCTTTGGTATTCAATGGGCCAGCCTTGGCTATCTGAGTCTTTTCCCAAGTATATGTAGGCATCCACAAGGTATCCATTTTTGGCATCAGTCATGCACATAATTTTTAATCCATATTTGTTGGGTTTTTTCGGCATGTATATTTTGAAGCTGCACCTCCCACGGAAAGGCACCAACATCTCGTCAATACAAGGGTAACTGCCAATTGAACAAACTTCTTTGCAGTTTTGTATCAGTTTTTCAAAAAGCTGAGATATAGGTGCAGCTTTATCAGTGCTACGGCGTTCATCTCTGGTGCTCTCATCATCAAAACGAAGGCAATTCAGCAATGTTTCGAACCTGTTCATGCTCATTATACAACGATAAATCTCTCTTCCTGTACCATCTGTGCTGTACCAACATGTCTAATGTGTGGTTCTCTTTGAAAATTGAGGTATAGTACAACATACCGATAAAAGCCTTCAGCTCAATTACGTCAAGGTCTTTAACACATGTCTGGTTTTGATAGTTAGGTCTTTACTTTAAAGTTTTTTCGTTAGTATGCTTTACAATTTCTTCTAACATATCATCAGTAAAAAATAAATTCCATAAATCGGATGATGCTGTATTACTGTTCAAAACATCTCTGAAGTTTCTTTTCAATCCTGGAGGTTGCTGAACGATGTTGTGTTGCAAAGTCTTTGATCGCGAAACTGGAGGTTGAGACGACCAAAGGAACCGATTTTTTCCGAAACAGTTTCGGTATCTTGACAATGGAACATCATCATCGGAAGATGCATCATCAACTGGCAGATCATTTGTATCGTCATATTCATTTAACCCTTCAACATCAATTTCAGAGTCTGATTGACCCTCACCATCAATGACGTGGTCTAATGGCACATCTTCTACATCACTGCAGTCTTCATTTGGTAATTCCGGCACGTCCCTTTCATCCTCGGAATCTAATTCACACTCTTCTAACCATCTAATGATATTTTGATCACGTTCAGACATGATAAACCTAAAAATCAACACGGAAATGTTAGCACTAAAAGTAACGTAACAACCTAACGTCGGTCACCATGACCGCATGCGAAATATATTTACCTGTATTTTTTTATTGCACGCATGTATTGCTTGGTCGAGCGCAGGGCGAAAACTGGAGAGAGCGGGGAAAAAGTACATAGAGTCACAGGCGCGTGGCCCGTGTAATAACGGAAATATTTGAAAAAATATATCACCTGGAGTCACTGTGACCGACGCTAGGTGGTTAAGGGTTAAGAACATTTATATCTGAATTTAACTATCTCTAAACATCTGCCTAAGTTAATTGAATCTGAATAATGAAGCGACGAAATATAATAGGATATCAAACGAACTTCTTGAAGTGAAGTTCGATCATTATTATATGAGTCGCTTCATTCGAAGATACAAAGGTCCCACCCAAACATACCCGGCGTACAAAAAAAACTTAAATGAATATCTCTAAAAGAATGAAGTGGCTATCGGACCGACGGGTAAACGGAGAGTGGGAGTTGCCAACAAAAAAAAAATCGATTTAAAATAGACCAATTCTCTAAACATGTGAATTCCTCGAGTAAGTTAAGGGACCACCTAAGTTAATTGTATCTTCGAATGAAGCGACTCATATAATAATGATCGAACTTCACTTCAAGAAGTTCGTTTGATATCATATAAATCGCTTCTCCACTTGTTGTTCTTATTTACTGTTAGCATAAAAAGCGATATTTTTTATTATATGTTTTAAATTTTAATAATATAAAAACAAATAAAAAATTGTATAAATGGCGCAGTGATAACTCAGAGACTAAAGCGAATACGTCCGATTGAAATTTGGCATATTTATACTCTTTTTTCGACGTAGATATACAGTAAAAACGATTTTGGAAAATTCAACCCCTGACGGGGTGCAAAATGGTGTAACCTTTGTAAAACTTGACTACAATATGAGAAAATAAAGTGAACAGATTTGTATAAAAATTGTGTTCTGAGCAGTGACAGCAGTATTACGCTAAATCCATTTATGAGAAAAACCAGCTGTTTCCAGGCCGGTAGGATTACAATGCCAATAAGAAACTCCATATCAAAATAAAATTCTATCGGAAATATTCGTTTCTTCAGCATCCCGTCAGAAATTGCGATTTTACGATTTTATGAGGCGTTTTCGAGGATCCACATTTACATTTTACAGTAGAATATTGAAAAAATAAAAATCTAGATGCTAGAAAAATAAAGAAATTGCACAGACTTTAAAATTGGAAAGTGAAAAAAAAATTATATAGATGACCACAACAGAATCCGACCAATGCAATAAATGAATACTTTTAAAACTATAAACTGTGTTGCATAAATTATAGTGCTATAAGTATACTGCCAGCACAAATTATATTACTATAATTATACATTGATTCAGCAGGACTCTCACGCTCTATTTTTTTTCCAATGCCTAATAACGTTTATAAAATGAGACGAAAACAAGCATGCGACTCACCTTATGGTAAATGATTACCGCCGCCTCTGAACAACCAAAATACCAGAGTGATAGCAGGTGCGGTGCCGGTCCTTTTTAAAGGAGTAGGCTTCTTGAAGTGTTGTAAGTATTCTATTCTAATATTTTTATTTTATTTCTATTAGGGAAAGACATCATTTATATCCTGTAGACTATTTACGAGATGATGATGATGATAATGATTGTGGAATTTCTTTCTGGTATTTTTATAACAATAATAAAACTGGTAATGAGATTCATAGTACGTTCGCCTCTTACCAGGTGGTTGTACGTGGTAGAGCTATGCTGCAGCTATATTACTGATATAGTTGTAGCACGAATGGGTCGGCTTGACCGGAGAAGTACCACCCTGTCACAGAATACCAGCGTGAAATAGCAGCTTGATAGTGCTGTGTTTCGTGTGGTGAGTGTAGAGAACCGGAGACCCCTTTTTAATAGAAACGAAGAATTCCATCTTAGTCCTCACGGGTGACAACGCATCTGCATTTTGATTCCTAATCGATGATAGATGTAGATGTCTATGGGCCATAGCAACCACTTACCATCAGGTGGACTGTGTGCTCGTTTGTCACCCTTATCCTATAAAAAAGAGTGTCTGGTTAAAAACAGCCTGTGAGTAGCGCGTTAAAAATTCTAACTAGGAGGCAAAATAATGGCGCTATAAGTGACTTGATCGGCTTATTTCTGATGCCGTCGGGGACAGGTGCTGTTTTGTTTAAGATTATTAACGCCTTCTGTGATATTATTTTAAAACGCATATGCTAATTAATATTCTTATTAAGGTAGCTTAAAATATACATATATTTTATTGTAAAGCAACAATATAACATATACAGATAACTTTGATCAGAGAAGAACCACTTACAGTGCTGCATTTTCTTGTAGGATGCGTGACGAAAACTAGAGAATCTCTTTATTAGTAAAGAGATATACTATCTAGTCCTCAGGAGTAACAAGTCATCAAGGAATTTTGATTCTCTATTGATGCTAGATGTAGGTGGCTTTTGGCCGCCGCATTAACCTCTCATCAGGCAGACTGTACTCGTGTTATAGCCTACGTTCGTGGACTCATACTTGTATTAAAGAAAACTGTATCAGCAAGTTGACTGTTTGTGCACATTTATTTGTATTAAAAAACAGTCTGAATAAACGGAATTCAGATATTAGCAACTTTATGAAGGTTAACCTTAAACAAAATCACTGATAATAAGAGTAAATGTTAAATCTGTCTCCTGCTACATGGACTTAAGTGTCTTGCAGAAAATCTTATATATGATGTAATAAAGCTGTATGAATTACATATTCCGCCAAAAATTTTATTAATTTAGGACACAACGAATTTTACTGTCGCCTAATTTACGAGTATGAACGCTGCAGACTAAAAAAATTATTAAAAACGGTGCTGGATTTATTATGAAACGAAACAAAAAGAGAGGTGACGACGTTGCGTTTTAATTCTTAACCAAAGATAGCTGTGGATCTGGGATGTTACGAATGTCATATTTTTCTCATTCACAAATACGAAGGCGAATGCGAATTTTCGGAATGCGCATGTGCGAATGCGAATATTTGGGAATAATGCGGGTCACTCACATGCGCACAAACATTCGTACATTGTACGAATGTTTGCATGCATGTGAAGGGCCGTCAGACATTCATTTGCAAACTTAGCGAATATGCAAATGGTTCGCATACTCAATTTGCTAACCCGTTTTCACTCCCTCCTACACTTGTTTACAAATGTCTCAATCTTGCTTGCGATTTTGTGAATCATGGACAATGAGAATGATTTTATGATTACGGTTGGACTGTTTTACCTATATCCATGTACTATATAAATTGCAAAAAGGGCACATGGTGAACATTTAGTCAAAAAAGTTTTTTTTTTCATTTTCGAACGTATTTTATCATTACACATCATTTCTGCAAAAAGGACACATGAGTAGCTAGCCAGTATCGAGATATTAAACGCAGAGTAAGGTAGTTTGTTACATAAACGGCACATGTTCACAAGTATGTGCCCTTTTTACAAAAATGTTGGTAAGGCAATACTGATTTAGTTGTCAATCACGTCAGTCATCACAACTGTCAGTTTCATTATGAATGTTGAGTTGAGTTGAGTTCAGTTTCATTATGAATGTTGAATTGCAAGAAACGTAAGAAAATTTGAATTTCGCGGGCCACCCTGGAGATTTCACCTTAACGTGTTAAATAATTGTTAATTTTGTGAATTAAAATTCATAAAATGGACTAAAATAGCCGCAAAAGAAGAAAAAACATTTCCAACCACGAAAATTACAAAAGAAATGTAATAAAGAAGGCAAAAATTTTGGGTGAAAATCACATAAATTGGGCCGCCAAACGCGTGCCCGGCAAAAATGATCCTGATTTTTTATACAAGAGATGAAAGGGTGACTTGCTATGCATTTCATGAAGGAATGGCAAGGAAAACATCTGACGATGTCTCTTCTTTTCTGTTACATTACTTAAAGAATTTTTAGACCCTGAAGTACACCTTTTTTGTGACAATTGCTGGGGCCAAAATAAAAACCACGCCCTTATAAGAATGCTGATGAGTTTGATAGAACTAGGTTCATTAAAAAAAAATTAAGCTGCATTTTCCCCAACGAAAAAATGAGTGGCCTACTCATTTTTGCCTTGTGACCGAGCATTTGGTCTCATTAAAAAAAAATTATTTTTTTTTACATTACAGAATTTCACAGAATACACAGTATGTGCAAGAAGTAATAATGAAGTCTTCCAATATTAAACGTAAGTTTACTGTGTTTCTGGCAGATTCTTCAATAATCAATGATGTCCAAAATTGGTACCCTAAATTTTATTATAAAAATAAAAAATCTTAAGCTGAAGATAACCCAGCCTCAATCCCATTCACAACATCAAAATACTACTATTTTGAATTAAATGACAAAGAACTAAAAGTGGTTAAAACTAAAAAATTATTGGTGGCCTAGTATCTCATTATTTTCATTTGAAAAAACCTACCATGATTCCAGTAAGTTTTCCTTCAGAAAAACTTTATCATAATGAAATACCTCTACTGGAATGTAAAATGGAAGATTTAAAAAACTTGAAGTTTATATTCCTTCAAAATATAACAATTTCTGGAATGAACTTTATGAATGGCCAACTGAAAACGGTATGGAAAGGGATAGTAGAATGCGTAATTAATCTGTATACCCATGTAAGCTCACAGTTAATTTTAAACAGCGATGTCTGCTTAGAAAATAAACATTATTTGAAATATTCCTTGTTTAATTTTTCTATTAATTTTTGTATGAAAAAATAAATTTCACTGCATAAAGGACTCATGTCCTATGTTAGTAGCAAAAAGGGAACATGTCCATGTTTTCTTTTGGCAATTTACTAATTAACTAAATGTATTTAAAAAGAAAACTTTATGTTATTTCATAACAAATATCAATATAAATAACCCTAAAAAATAAAAAATGTATTATTTTGAGTAATTCAAAAATAAAACTGTTTTTTGGCTCTCCTGAACATTTTACATGTAGGGACATGTGTCCCTTTTGCAATTAGCGATTCATATATACATTAAATGAATTTTCAATTCTTTCCTAGGCGTCATTAACGGCCATTCTGTATTTATGGGATTTTTTTTAAGTATCCCATATGGTCGGTTCGTCTGCAGGAGTTCAAAGAACTCCATCACCTTGGTGTTGTTCCAATCCATGATAAAGTTATTTGAAGTACGCTACACAGTAGAGTAGAGTAGAGTAGTTTGCCGTGTAGTCGCGGTAAAGAATATCCACTATCCCATATCCTCCCGTGGGTGTCGTAAAAGGCGACAAAGGGAAACAGGTGGGTGATGGGCAGCAGCATCTTCCTGATAATAGCCAATATTATAATAAAAAAACTGCGGTTGCCAACCCGCTCGCCAAGCGTGGCAACTATGGCAAATACCCCCCAATGACGAGAGTAACAAAGATACGGCCCCCAGTCCCCGGCGGCCCCGCTATTCCTGGCTACGGTGGCGACCATGGTAACTGTGGGGCAGGGGGTGCTAAGAATCTCCGGTGGAGGTTCGGTTGCCACCTTAGACGACTCGACCTGGCAACATACAACGCACGCACACTGAGGACTGACGAGAAGATCGTGGAGCTGGAAGAAGAGATAGACAAGTTGCGCTGGCATAATATAGGATTATCCGAAGTCCGAAGAGAGGGGGAGGACACGGTAATCCTCGAATCCGGCAACTTGCTCTATCACCGGGAGAGCGAACATCTGTCCCAAGGAGGTGTCGGATTTATCGTCCACAAGTCTCTCGTTAACAACGTTGTAAAGATCGGAAGTGTGTCGACGAGGGTTGCGTACCTTATACTCAGAATCACCAAACGGCATTCACTGAAGGTCATACAGGTTTACGCACCAACCTCGGCACACCCCGAAGAGGAGGTGGAGGAAATGTATGAGGATATCTCTAGAGCCATGCATTCCTCCAAAACCCAATATACGGTGTTAATGGGAGACTTCAATGCAAAACTAGGCACAAGAGAGAATGGTCAGCTGAAAGTAGGGAAATTTGGAATAGGGCAACGGAACCCAAGGGGCCAGCAGCTGGCCGACTTCATGGAGAAAGAGGGACTCTTTATGATGAACTCTTTCTTCAAGAAGCGGCCCCACAGGAAGTGGACCTGGTCGAGCCCCGACGGTTCGACAAAAAATGAGATTGACTTCATTATGACGACCAGACGACAACTGTTCAGTGATGTCTCTGTGATCGCGAGGGTGAAAACCGGCAGCGATCACCGAATGGTTAGAGGCACACTGAACCTAAATGTTAAGTTGGAGAGGTCTCGTCTGATGAAGTCAACGCTCCGTCCCCCTCGTGCTCTAATCCAAAGTCCCGAAACCTTTCAGCTCGAGTTACAAAACCGTTTTCAGTGCCTAGAAGACTGCAATGAAGTGGACGATATGAATGACAAGCTCGTGGAAACTGTCCATGCGGTCGGAGCTAATTTCTGCATGACCCGCCGCAGAAGAACACAAAAACTCTCCGATCACACTCTTAATCTCATGGCTGTTAGACGGGAGATGAGGCTACATTCTTCAACAGATTTGACAGCATACAGGCAACTCAACAGACAGATCTCCAAATGCATGCGGCGGGACTTACACAACTTCAATACAGCTCGTATTAAAGAAGCGATCGAGCGGAACCAAGGCTCCAAAGTCTTTGCCAGAGACCTGTCTGCCAGAAAGAGCCAACTGTCAAAGCTGAAGACCGAATGTGGCAGCATCGTTTCCGGGACACCTGAGATTTTGAGTGAGATTGAGAGGTTCTATGTTCAGCTGTACACGTCATCGTTGGAGCCACACGCAAGTGTGAGTAACGATCCAAGAGCGAGTCTTATCCGACACTATTCCGAAGATATCCCGTACGTGAGTCTGAGCGAGATTAGAATGGCTCTCCAGCACCTTAAAAACGACAAGGCCCCAGGCGAGGATGGAATTACAGCGGAGCTTCTGAAAGCGGGTGGAAGACCGGTACTTGAAGTCCTTCAGAAGCTCTTTAATTCCGTCCTCCATGGTGGCATTACACAGAAGTGCGGTGGTCTTGTTCTTCAAGAAAGGTGACAATGCTCTCTTGAAGAACAACAGACCGATTTCCCTTCTGAGCCGCGTCTACATGCTGTTTTCGAGAGTCATTACGAATCGTCTTGCTCGCAGACTTGACGACTTCCAGCCTCCTGAACAAGCCGGTTTCCGAAAGGGCTTTAGCACCATAGACCACATACATACCCTACGGAAAATTGCACAGAAGTCCGAAGAGTACAATTTGCCACTATGTCTGGCGTATGTGGACTATGAGAAAGCCTTTGATTCCGTCGAAATTTGGGCGGTGCTGCAGTCCCTTCAGCGGTGCCAAGTTGACTGTCGGTATATCGAAGTGCAGAAGTGTTTGTACAGTAGGGCTACGATGGCTATCCGAGTACAGAACCAGAGTAAGAAACCCATCCAATTGCAGAGAGGTGTAAGACAGGGTGATGTTATATCCCCGAAACTCTGCCGCTGCATTGGAAGACGTTTTCAAGCTTCTGGACTGGAAAGGATGCGGTATTAACATCAATGGCGAGTACATCACTCACCTTCGATTTGCCGACGATATAGTCCTTATGGCAGAATCGCTGGAGGACCTAAGCACTATGCTCAATGACCTCAATAGTGTCTCCCAACGGATAGGTCTTAAGATGAACATGGACAAAACAAAGATTATGTTTAATGTCCATGTCACACCTATGCCGGTAGTTGTTGGGAGCACTAAGCTCGAAGTTGTTGACAAGTATGTTTACCTGGGACAAATAGTCCGACTAGGTAAGTCCAACTTCGACGGAGAGGTCAATCGACGGATTCAACTCGGCTGGGCAGCGTTCGGGAAGCTACGACACATCTTCTCGTCAGACATACCTCAAAACCTTAAAACAAAATTGTACAACCAGTGCGTGTTGCCAGTGATGACTTACGGAACTGAGACGTGGTCCTTCACTGCTGGCCGTATGAGGAAGCTCAAGGTCGCTCAGCGAGCTATGGAGAGGGCTATGCTCGGAGTTTCTCTGCGTGATAAACTTAGGAATAAGGATATCCGCAGTAGAACCAGAGTAACCGACATAGCCCAACGGATTAGTAAGCTGAAGTGGCAGTGGGCCGGCCATATAGCTCGAAGAACCGACAACCGATGGGGAAGAAAGGTTCTCGAGTGGCAGCCTCGTACCGGTAGGCGAAGTGTAGGGCGTCCCCCCACGTGATCGAGTGACGACCTGGTAAGACATGCAGGAAGTCAATGGATGCAGGTGGCTCAGGACCGTGCTTTGTGGCATTCTTTGGGGGAGGCTTATGTTCAGCAGTGGACTTGTGAAGAGCTGTAATGATGATGATGATGATGACACAGTAGACGTCACAAACTATGAAAATGGCGAAACGTCCGTTACCTTCGCAATCGTGTATGCAACTGGTCGCACGAATGTGTGGGAGAGTACGCGAAGGATCGAGGTTCGTGAGCTTTGATGTCCGATAAAAACCGACACAGCTTGGAAAGCCGCGAATGCAGCCAAAACTTTGCATAATCATTTGCAAATATCGTCCCACACTTGTGGGTTTGCGTATTCGTGCGAATGTGAGTGACCGGGGTAACATTAAAAAGAAACTTTAATCAACTTAAGCCATAATTTTTATTACTCATAATAGGAATATGAAAAAATATTGGAACAGTTAACCAGTGTTATACTTATACAGTAAATATGTATATCTAAGTTCAAAAGAGGGATGTTAAATTTCACAAAAAGTAATTTTGCCGCCTTTTTGCACATGAGGCGATTTCTAAGATGCTCGTTAAAGCCGGCTGCATTGAACAATTGCTCACTCGGAAAGCTGGCCGGTGGAGCGCTCAGATAATTGCGGGCCAGATCTGTCAATTTGTCGTATTTTAATTTAATTTTCTACCAGTCGAGGGGGTTTTCATCGAGAGAGGATCGTTTTTCTTTAAGATAGATCTTCAGTTGAGCTTTAATTTCATTTCACATTTTTAGTATCTCCAGATTCTACATCCGAACCTTCGTTTTTGCTGGAAAAATCGAAAATTCATGCCAGTTGCTTATAAGACTTTTAGCAGAATTTGTTGAAGGCTCATCAATTTTGCTTGATATGTTACTCAACCTTTTAGTGCCTGAAGCTAAACGCCGATTTTTATCACCATCTCGGATAGACAGACTTAGAGCTAATTCCACAATATCAGAGTGAACTTTATCTTTTGCAATATCACTGAAAAAAATTGATGCTTTAATCGTGAGTCCAGAAATGTGGAGATCGTGAACAAGGAATCATTCTCCAGGTTGCCAAACTTCTTGTTTATTTTGGTTTTGGTAACTTTTATAAAGCTGAAAATAATTTTATAAACGGTGTCGCCTTCAGTAGGTATCTTTGTGTCATCGAGACCTTTTTTCAATGTGTAAATAATCGGAATCACGGACGAAATTAAAGCCCTTGAGCTACTCAAGTTACGTGTAGCTTCTTCAAATGCCTTACAAACTGTTACGCAATACTCCATAGTTTTACATACTTCGGGTGATATATTGGAAATTTCATTGTCGTTAAGGTGTTTAAAACTAAGAGATCTTCTAGGTCATCTTTTAGTGTTAAATACCTTTTGAACATATAAATGTGCTGTTCCATCTCATTGAACAATCTCCTATAACATTTAGTGGAATTTGATCTGGATTTAGTTGCTGTTGGATTTTGGCTAACTGACCTTGAGCAACAGTCGAATGATTAAAATGAGTGGTGATCCTCTTGAATTTATGAATCATATTCACTAGGAATTTTTTAGAATTCAATCCATTCTTAATATTATTTATCTGTACCTTATGAGCAGTACAGTCTACACAGTTAAAATCGGCAAGTTTCATTTTGAACCCTCATCTCTCACCATAAAGTGTACTTGCTCCTTAGTTATATTCCATTCACTCAGCATTAATTCAAATTATTTTTGAAATAGCATCGCCAGTGTGTCTGCCTTCAAATTCCTCGCGCTTCAAGACAACGTTTAAGCGGTTGAAGTGTGCCGTTATGCCGTGACAGGTTAGGCTGAGAAGTGATACATTCGCACTTAGCTCTGAACATATGTCAGTCGTGAATGACATATATTTAAAATCAGATAACAGAACTTTGATTTTTTCAGCAACTTTGCCGTACAAAACTTCACAGAAATGCAGAGTAAATAAATAACATTAAATTGGGGAGCGACTAACTGTATTAACCTTCGAAATCCTACGCCTTCAACGAAATTAAATGGCAAGTCTTGTAATGCTATCATTTCACTAATTCGGCAGTCGATTTTTTGCGAAAACGGATGTTTGGTGTCCTATTGTTTCTTTTTCATTACAGATTCTTCAATACATAATTGTTTTGTTACCTCTTTTAGTGAAGTTTCTTAAGGTATATTCAGTTTTGAAGCCTTGGCCTCCAATTCAGTATGGATTAGCATTTCGTATTCCTTGGAATGAGCGGTTTCCAAATGGGTTCGCAACGCCGAGTTAGTCGCCCAATTGTTGAATAACTTTTCTCACAAAGATTGCATTTCCCGTGATTTTGATCGATAGGTGTAAAAAATCGCCATATTTCACTTTTGTGTCCCGGTGCCATGGGAAAAACTGTCAAAATAGCTCAACACAATTCTTAACTCACAAACTACTTGTTTATTTACGTAATGACTAGTTACAACTGACTGACAACTAAAACAAAACAAGCCAAACTAACTAAGCTAGCAGCGAGAAATAACGCTTTCTATTGGTTGAATGAAACACGTGACGCCTTCAACGCGTGTGACGATCGATTAAATGTGCGGCCACTGGGCGAGAAACGATACGACTTGTACACATTCGCATTCGCAAAACATTCGCATTGCTTGATGCCAATGCGAATGTTGATGTGAATGCTTAAAATGATGCGATTCATTTGCATATGCGAATGCGAATGCAGATACTCCTAACATCCCTAATGTGGATGTGGGTCACAGCAGCCAATTAGTTTTATTCTATATAAAAATGTTTGGCATAGTAATTTGCATAATTGGTTATTTTAGAATTATGTGAGAGCGTATTTATTAGTTTCAACGTTATATAAAAAATGTTCATATATTGATGAGCATAACTTTATTGGCTTTTAATTCTAAAATCATATTGAAAAAAACGTCTAATTAAACTGTCGCACAATATCATAGTGTGCGCCATTCCAAAATACAAAGTTAGTATTACCGGTATGAAAAATCGATCATTAATAGTATAAATAAATATGTGATATCATGGTTATAACAAGAACATTCAGCAGTTACAAAATTTAACTTAAAATTTTAATGATTTTTTATATTTTTTTTATTTAAAAAAAAACGTTACCCCACACTAGGATTTTCTCCTGTGTCGTGGAGGCAGTTTACAAACATAAATTGCACAAGGACAAACATCCAGACCCAGAACAATTATTTGTAGGCCATACAAATACTTGTTCCGTGCGGGATTCGAATCCGCGGCCCCCAGCGCAACAACTAATTGCTAAGCCACTGCGCCACGGAGCCGTCAATACAATATTTACATGAATAATTCGCATTTTCCCTTATTAGTCCGGGAACGTCCAAGGCTGAATATATGCCATTTCCGTTATAGGGAAGATTTGTCTTAATTTCAACGCTTAACAGGCGAATTTGTGATAGCTTGCACCTTCAAATCTGCCATTCGTCAGTAGACAGGATATTTTACATCTGGCGTAAACGAGTTTTGATTTCAGATGCTGAATTCTTTCTTCTTTTACATTGTCGCCCCTTACGACATCCGTGGGAAGTAATAGGTTGATGGTTTTTCTTATGCCATTACGACATATAGTAAAAAAATCTAATAAATATCCAATGTTACCGATTTATTATTTGCTGCATTTAATTTTAACTTATATTTTAACTTACAATAATCATATTAAACATTACCACTCAAAATTATAATATAAAAAGTAACACGCTCACTAATATGTATATTTATAACAAATGTACATAACATTTACCAACAATTACCTGTAAATATTAAGAAGGAAGTAATAAATAAATAAAGTAATAATAAATAGTAATTCACTTCTTTGTATTTGTTAATCAATAATATAATACGTTTATCAATAATAATATACTACGAAAGGTACTCCGTTCCAACCGAGTGTTCCACGACACTCGCGCATGTTTTTCTTTTTGCTATATTTTACATGCAGCCATTTGTTAACATTAAGATTTATACTATTGACGTCACACTAATTTGTGATACTATTGAGATGTATTAATTTAGTGTCTTCATCTGAATTCATGATTTTATAGATTTTTAAATCATCATCAAAAAATGAGCACTTGCAATGCTTTTCCTTTCTATCATTTATGAAGGTCAAAACAACAAAGGTCCCAGATGGAAACCTTGTGGTAGCCCAAAGTGATCGATGTATCTGTTACATTCAACCACTTTTGCTACTACCGTCTGAGGTCTCTGGCTTAGATATGATTCGAACTATTTATTTAAAGAGTGAAAGCTTGTTGATTAAAAATCTAATGATCAACCTTATCAAATGCGCTACTAAAATCGGTATAAATATCATCGATCTTTTTTCTCTTACCTACCTCTTCTAAAAGATCTGAAGTAAAGTTTGACAAGTTAGTTGTAACTGATAAACCGCTTCTGAAACCGTGCTGAGCGCTCGTTATAAAGTTCAAATGTTTGGTATTTCATTTAAATTAGGTTTACTTCATTAGAATTTTTATTTTATGGTAATATTATGGACTAAAGAATGTTAGTCAATCAGTTTTTTAATTACAATTCTATCTGATAATAAGTATCTGACCAACAGGAGTTAGGGCAATTAATTATAATGCCTTGTTTATATAAAATATTAACCAAATATTCTCAAAGACTCCACGTCTGCAAATTGACATAGTTGTTACTTGAGATTACATAACCTTTGCAATGTTTCTAATAGTGAGTGTAGAGAATCGGAAACACTTTTTACTGGAAAGGAGGCATTCCATCTTAGTACTCGGGTTTGACAAATCATCAGCAAATTGGATTGTTAAGCGAGGATTAAATAAACATGTGAACCACAGCACTTACCATCAGGATGTAGACTATGTGCGCGATTGTAATCCTTATTCTGAAAAAATAAATATTTTCGCACGGTAACGGTTGTTACAATTGTTTTACTGGAAACGCAACGTGTCATAGACCACGCCAACTAATGAAATCATAAATTGATGATATTTGTATTGAGTTTTAACATTATTTTAATCGCATTATTCTTTCGTACAGTGTCCAATACTTATTATTCCAATATCAACTGATAACACATGACAAAATTTTTATTACCACAATTTAAAAAATGGGATCAGTTATAAAACGAGCACTCTTGATGAAATATCAGTTACAAATGCACGTATTGGATATAAAAATAAAAATTTGTTAACTGACTGGTAACAAATTTGATTTTTTCGCTGACAAACTATGAAACAATGTGGTGGAAATAAATATTTTTTGTAAAGCAGTGGTCTAGTTTTGATAAATATACAATTAAATAAAAGACATTGTGCGTGAAATTGTATATACACGTACTAAGTGAAATTTTTTTATGACATATTCTTTTTTTCTTTTATATTTTACATAAGTAGGATAAATACTAGTATACTAATGCAGCCCCAGCAAAAAAGTGATGTTTTTTGATTATTAATATAGTACTAAATTTCTCCACTACGTAAGTAAAGAATTTTCATTTCAATAAGTTATTTCACAAGAAGCCTTATTTCAGAAAGTCAATACTGAAATCTTGAATTATTCATATACGGAAATTGTCAAGCTATTAAACGTAGTATTTTCTCAAGCTAGGGCAGATTCTCTACTATTCCCACGCTAACGAATCGATGATCTCCTTGGCCGTATTTTATATTAATATTCCACAAATACTTACTGCCCGGGTTCTAGGCCTAATTTAACGAGTGCCAAAAAATAAACGTAGCAAAATGTGTGCAATAAAGTGTTACAACATGCTAACTCCACACATACCTTATGATAAAATATTAGGTAGAATACATAGTGCTACCATTTTCTAAGAGAAATGCAGAGGCAGCGTAAGAAAATCCGTCACTCACCCCATTTCGTCCGGCCCCACCAGGCTCATCTCACCGTTGATAGGCGGTTTGGCGATCGCATTTTTTATTTATTTATTGCTATTAGGTCTTCCTAACGAACGCTGCTGCCCATTTCCTGGTTTGTTTCCTATTGTCGTCTTTTACAACATGGGGTAGTGAATGTTTTTTATACTATCACTACAACGTTACATTGCAGTACAGTAGAGTCTCAGCTTAACCTATTGTTAATAATATGAAATACTTACCAAAATAATTTCTCATTTATATAAAAGCGATTTCAACAAAATTTTATTATTTGATTTAATTTCAGGTTTTAACTATTTTATCATGTATGATGTGACAATACATATATGCCAAGGAGATCTTATGGCTTCCGATAAAATGGCTGTATTACTATCTCGTTAACGCTAGGCATATCAAGCCCGCTGCTGCAAATTAAAGCGGCTGGAAGCTGAGTTAACGTGCTGTTGCAATAAGCTTGTGTTATAACATATCTGGGGGCACGGCAGTGCCCCCGCCAAGTCGAGCAAACAAGCGGCACGGCCGTACCATCCTTTCCTCGAAGCAGTTCAGGCCATTTTCGAAACCCTATAAATTCGTTGTGGATAAAACTAGAAGTGTGAATTTATACACAATAACCAAGTAGGCATTGTATAAACACGCTATATTTCAAATTTCATTAAATTTGAATCAGTAGTTTAAGTATTATAACTAGTCAAAGTTTCTTAATTTTGTCACTTACTGACTGACGGATCATCAAAACTCTAAGGCACTTCTAGCAGACGTAGAAGCTTCAAATTTAGATAACAACTATTTTTTAGTATACAAATCAAGAAAAAATTTAAATATTTTGCAATTTTGGTCCAGTTTTCGAGATACACCAACTGTATAAATAACTTTGTAATTCCATATAAATATATAGGATTACAAAGTTAAATTTCATCATTACATCATTACAGCCCTTCACAAGTCCACTGCTGAACATAGGCCTCCCCCAAGGAATGCCACAAAGCACGGTCCCGAGCCACCTGCATCCATCGACTTCCTGCATGTCTTACCAGGTCGTCACTCCATCTTGTGGGGGGACGCCCTACACTTCGCCTACCGGTACGAGGCTGCCACTCGAGAACCTTTCTTCCCCATCGGTTGTCGGTTCTTCGAGCTATATGGCCGGCCCACTGCCACTTCAGCTTACTAATCCGTTGGGCTATGTCGGTTACTCTAGTTCTACTGCGGATATCCTTATTCCTAAGTTTATCACGCAGAGCAACTCCGAGCATAGCCCTCTCCATAGCTCGCTGAGCGACCTTGAGCTTCCTCATACGGCCAGCAGTGAAGGACCACGTCTCAGTTCCGTAAGTCATCACTGGCAACACGCACTGGTTGTACAATTTTGTTTTAAGGTTTTGAGGTATTTCTGACGAGAAGATGTGTCGTAGCTTCCCGAACGCTGCCCAGCCGAGTTGAATCCGTCGATTGACCTCTCGGTCGAAGTTGGACTTACCTAGTCGGACTATTTGTCCCAGGTAAACATACTCGTCAACAACTTCGAGCTTAGTGCTCCCAACAACTACCGGCATAGGTGTGACATGGACATTAAACATAATCTTTGTTTTGTCCATGTTCATCTTAAGACCTATCCGTTGGGAGACACTATTGAGGTCATTGAGCATAGTGCTTAGCTCCTCCAGCGATTCTGCCATGAGGACTATATCGTCGGCAAATCGAAGGTGAGTGATGTACTCGCCATTGATGTTAATACCGCATCCTTTCCAGTCCAGAAGCTTGAAAACGTCTTCCAATGCATCGGTGAAGAGTTTCGGGGATATAACATCACCCTGTCTTACACCTCTCTGCAATTGGATGGGTTTCGTACTCTGGTTCTGTACTCGGATAACCATCGTAGCTCTACTGTACAAACACTTAAAAACTTCGATATACCGACAGTCAACTTGGCACCGCTGAAGGGACTGCAGCACCGCCCAAATTTCGACGGAATCAAAGGCTTTCTCATAGTCCACATACGCCAGACATAGTGGCAAATTGTACTCTTCGGACTTCTGTACAATTTGCCGTAGAGTATGTATGTGGTCTATGGTGCTAAAGCCCTTTCGGAAACTGGCTTGTTCGGGAGGCTGGAAGTCGTCAAGTCTGCGCGCGACACGATTCGTAATGACTCTCGAAAACAGCACGTAGACGCGGCTCAGAAGGGAAATAGGTCTGTAGTTCTTCAAGAGAGCATTGTCACCTTTCTTGAAGAACAAGACCACCGCACGTCTGCTCAACGCCTCCGGTGTAATGCCACCATGGAGGACGGAATTAAAGAGCTTCTGAAGGACTTCAAGTACCGGTCTTCCACCCGCTTTCAGAAGCTCCGCTGTAATTCCATCCTCGCCTGGGGCCTTGCCGTTTTTAGTGTGCTGGAGAGCCATTCTAATCTCGCTCAGACTGACGTCCGGGATATCTTCGGAATAGTGTCGAATAAGACTCGCTCTTGGATCGTTACTCACACTTGCGTGTGGCTCCAACGATGACGTGTACAGCTGCCCATAGAACCTCTCAATCTCACTCAAAATCTCAGGTGCCCCGGAAACGATGCTGCCACATTCGGTCTTCAGCTTTGACAGTTGGCTCTTTCTGGCAGACAGATCTCTGGCAAAGACTTTGGAGCCTTGGTTCCGCTCGATCGCTTCTTCAACACGAGCTCTATTGAAGTTGCGTAAGTCTCGCCGCATGCATTTGGAGATCTGTCTGTTCAGTTGCCTGTATGCTGTCAAATCTGTTGAAGAATGTAGCCTCATCTCCCGTCTAACAGCCATGAGATTAAGAGTGTGATCGGAGAGTTTTTGTGTTCTTCTGCGGTGGGTCTTGCAGAACTTAGCTCCGACCGCATGGACAGTTTCCACGAGCTTATCATTCATATCGTCTACTTCATTGCAGTCTTCTAGGCACTGAAAACGGTTTTGTAACTCGAGCTGAAAGGTTTCGGGACTTTGGATTAGAGCACGAGGGGGACGGAGCGTTGACTTCATCAGACGAGACCTCTCCAACTTAACATTTAGATTCAGTGTGCCTCTAACCATTCGGTGATCGCTGCCGGTTTTCACCCTCGCGATCACAGAGACATCACTGAACAGTTGTCGTCTGGTCGTCATAATGAAGTCAATCTCATTTTTTGTCGAACCGTCGGGGCTCGACCAGGTCCACTTCCTGTGGGGCCGCTTCTTGAAGAAAGAGTTCATCATAAAGAGTCCCTCTTTCTCCATGAAATCGGCCAGCTGTTGGCCCCTTGGGTTCCGTTGCCCTATTCCAAATTTCCCTACTTTCAGCTCACCGTTCTCTCTTGTGCCTAGTTTTGCATTGAATTCTCCCATTAACACCGTATATTGGGGTTTGGAGGAATGCATGGCTCTAGAGATATCCTCATACATTTCCTCCACCTCCTCATCGGGGTGTCCCGAGGTTTGTGCGTAAACCTCTATGACCTTCAGCGAATACCGTTTGGTGATTCTGAGTATAAGGTACGCAACCCTCGTCGACACACTCCCGATCTTTACAACGTTGTTAACGAGAGACTTGTGGACGATAAATCCGACACCTCCTTGCGACAGATGGTCGCCCTCCCGGTGATAGAGCAAGTTGCCGGATTCGAGGATTACCGTGTCCTCCCCCTCTCTTCGGACTTCGGATAATCCTATAATATGCCAGCGCAACTTGTCTATCTCTTCTTCCAGCTCCACGATCTTCTCGTCAGTCCTCAGGGTGCGTGCGTTGTACGTTGCCAGGTCGAGTCGTTTAAGGTGGCAACCGAACCTCCACCGGAGATTCTTAGCACCCCCTGCCCCGCCGTTACCATGGTCGCCACCGTAGCCAGGAATAGCGGGGCCGCCGGGGACTGGGGGCCGTCTCTTTGTTACTCTCGTCATTGGGAGGTATTTGCCATAGTTGCCACGCTTGGCGAGCGGGTTGGCAACCGCAGTTTTTTTATTGTATTTATGCCGTTACCAGGAAGATGCTGCTGCCCATCTCCTGCCTGTTTCCCTTTGTCGCCTTTTACGACACCCACGGGAGGATATGGGGTAGTGGATATTCTTGACCGCCACTACACGGCAAAATTTGCAGAGAATGAATTCATGTACCTATATATCATGTGTAATATAATGGAATAATAGGTGTAGATAGTAGTACACCTATTATTACCACCTAGTAGTAGGTACCTAGATATAATTATCTACAAAACGAAATGAAATGCCTTCAAAAACATAACTTTTAAAAAAAACCGAGTCTCTCAACTCAGTAATTCTACCATAAAAAGTTGTGAGATCCATGTAATACCAAGTCGGTTAATTTATTCAGTCCCTACTTAAGGGTTCTTCGGTCTTAAGTTATTATGTAATTAGCTAACAACAACATCTTATAGTGGCCATAACAATTTTAAAAATCTTTTATGTTTTAAATAAATAAATTGACTTGGCCATCGCATGAAAACGCAATGTATCTCTCAAGTAATACATATTATATTAAATTAGATTGTTTAGTGCGATTGCCAAGTCAATTTTTTTTTATGGTAGAATAACTGAGTTGCGGGACTTGGTTTTTTAGAAGTTATGTTTTTATTGGCATTTTTATTTTCTTTAGAAACTTCGACTTCAACGATTTAAACTTAATTTAAGTTTTGCAACTGCATCTTTCAAAGGGAATATTGCAAACTATGTGGATATAAAGCAACCACTAGTTTTCTTAAGCTTTAACAACTATGCTTAAAAGCAAATGTTTTTGCAAACAATTTTCACCATCGACTTGAAGAATTCTTCAAATATTGCCTTTTAATTCTTTAACGATCTAATAATTGCACACTTGTTTTAAATTTGATCAAGTGGAACTATTATTATAATATATTTATTATATATCTTTATATATAAAAAGTTATTGTCACGTTGTTGGTCCGCGATGGACTCCTAAACTACTGAACTGATTTCAATAAAATTTTTGGTCAATGTGCAGTTTGGTCCAACTTAAATGATAGGATAGCTTACATCTCAATTTATAGTCGCAATACAATATTATTTTATTGAAAACTATTTGTCTATTATTTGACAGTCACAATTATCTGTTAGCTCCAAACGATTCTGTCAGATGATGATATCTGTTGACTGGATTGAGTAAATATTTAATAGATGGCGCTATGTTAAAAATACAAACGTTTAATATAAGCTACAATTTAGTAGTATAACCACCACTTGTTGCTGTAAGTATTCAACAGATAGAACCGATTTCAAAAAAATTTTGCAGACTGTGTGCAGTTTGGTCCAACTTGAGAGATAGGATAGTTTTTATCCCGATAAGTGACCCTCAATTTTTTTATTGCTAATTTCAGGAGTTTTTTTGGGAAAGCAAATGGTTATTCGGAAAGGGCAGAACAACGTATGCCTGGTCAGCTAGTACTACTATAGATTAAAAATTTGCCGTGGAATGAAATATTTTTAAAATAATTCACTACCTAATGACATCTCGTGGACAGCGCCTGATAAAGAAATTTTATTCTATACATAATTGGTGCTTACAAAGGCAAGCTCAGCGCCTCCTGTGGGTAAATCAGGCCCTGCCTGTGGACGACGTAAGGGGTGACAGGGGGAAATGAAATTTTCCAGCAACAACTCAGATTATTAAACATAAAACTGTCAATCGAGGGGTACCTATATAATAGTGTATATTGTGGTCAAAGAATCCGCGCCGGTCCGCGCAAGAACCTCACACGACCCACATATAATGTAGACGATAAGAGTAGCTAGATAACTAAAATAACGGCACATCTCATTACTATACCGAATCTATAAATTTTTCTTATATCAGATCTTAATGAACACCTCTCCTCGTGGAGTTAATTTACGCGTATTCGTGTACGTTTACAGATTCATAAAGAAATCACCTCGCTCCAGTTCGATAGCAGTTATCGACGTACAGAAAGCATAATTATAGGCGATAATCAAAAAGGACATTTTGTTCTCGACATTCAACAACTATGGAGCTGGTTAAGACTGTTCTGCTACGCTAATGAAGCTTAAAACATTTTAATGTGATAGCCTTATTTACGATGGTGGTAGTCTTATTGACTCCGTTTTGAGCTCAGAATCCAAATTTTCGATTATTTTACCGCATCACGACGTGCTTGTTGAGTCGTTGTCGATTACTATAATAAAAATATTTACACGCCAGCCCAGAGTTACTTGCATCTTTTTTAAGACAAAGTTTTTGGATCTATCACTCATATTAGCCGTGACTTCTACGGTCCTATATCCGGTGTTTAAACTAGCAAGACTTAAAAAGGTATATTTACTTGTTTCAAGGCTAGCTTTTCTCCTGTATCGTGGAGGCAGTTTAAAAACAAAAATAGCACTAGGAAAAACATCCAGACACGGAACAATTATTTGTAGGCCATACAAATACTTTTTCCGGGCGGGATTCGAACCACCGAACCCCAGCGCAGCAACTTATTGCTAAGCCACTGCGCCACGGAGCCGTATTTGCTTTAATAAGCGCGCACTCCACATCGAAATGGCCACGGATCTTTCCACTAAGTAAATTTGTTTTGTCGCAGATTTAAAGCGCTTCCTTTCGATTGTCGCATAAAGTGTCTATGCTCCGATCAAATTCTTCGGCACTTTCTCTTATCTACGCTAATTATTAAAAAAAAATACGTGTAAAGCCCGCGTTTTGCAGAATAATTTGCGGAAAGTCTCATTAAACGCAAGTTCATAGCGCCTAACGCCCTGCCTCTACCTGCCCGCCTGCGTACTGATCAATATTTTCACTTTTTGAGGGTGGTATACCATCTTGTTTATGTTACTCGTTTGTATAAAATACACAGGTGCAACGTGGAGTAGCGTCAAAGCTGCGATACATCAAGTAGTGAGATCGCAGAGCCTACCAACGTGGCGGTTAAGGCAAATGCGATTCAAAATGTTAGATAATAGGCAGCTATTGGTTTTTTATAGAGTTTTTTCCTCTTCATTTATGTCAAGTGGCCTTTTGACTATTGTTCCAAGAAGCATAGATTTTTTTTTACTATTATAAGCCCTTATATGTCCTTAACTACCAAAGGCCTAGTCCTCACGGATGACAACGCATATGCATTTTGATTTGTTATCGAGGATATTTGTAGACGTCTATGGGCCACAGCAACCACTTAACATCAGGTGAACTTTGTGCTACCCTTATCCTATAAAAATATGTCCATGGGCTGTAACCAGCAGTAACCTCTTATCCATCACGGGCAACAATTTGTCCCAAAGAGGAGGAGGGTCCCGCTGAATGTCATACAAGTATGTACATCAACCTTGGTACACTCCGATGAGCAGACCATTTGGCTGTAGTTGTGGCCCATGTCTCTTTCTAATTTTACCACATATGGTTCTCTATACCCTTTCGCTGTGCATGTACTACTGTTAGAAGGAGGTACGTGGGTCACTCAATAAGTTTTGAGATTTACAAAAAGTATTCTAGATATTTATTTCACGTCTTTTCTAAATATTCTCCATCATGCTCTATACAAGGTTCTATTTGCCTAAACCAACTCTGAAAACACTTTTGCCAGTCTTGACCTGACAGGTCGGAAATTGCTTCTTTGTAGGCAGCTGCGGCTTCTATGGCGCTTGAAAAAACTTGCCTTTTATTTTTTCTTTGACTCTTGGTAACAAAAAAGAAATTACAAGGAGCTAAGTCAGGGCTGTAGGGTCGGTGACTAAGAGTTTCAACACCAGATTTCTCAATAAATGCTTTTTTCTAAGGGAGGTATGTGAAGAGGCGTTATCGTGATGCAGCATGATTCCCCAAAACCCGGTCCTTGGTCTTCTCTTCCGCACAGCTTGAAAAGCTTTGGGTAATGCAACAGTAGTATACCATTCGAAGTTGACTGACCTACAATTTTCCAGCATTGACGTCGACAAATGTCCACTCCGCGAAAAAAAAAACTAGCCACCATTTTTTGCCGACGTTGCGAGATTTTTGCAGTTTTGTCGATAACTGTTCTTTTGAGTAGACCCATACCGATGATTGCTTTTTATTTTCAGGGTCATATTGATAGATCCATGTCTCGTCACCAGTAACAATTTCTGAAACACGCCTAGATGCGCCGTTTTTAAAACGTAGACGCATTTCATGGCGCCAATCTACACGAGTCTGTTTTTCGCTTTCGGAGAGTAAACGAGGGATCCATCGACAACAAAGCTTTCTCACTCTCAGATGTTTATATAGGATGGTATGAATGCTCCCCGAACTAATGCCTACAATATTTTCGGTGTCCGTATATATGATTTGTGGGTCTTCTCGTACCAATATTTCAGTAGTCCATACATTTGCTGCCGTTACTGCTGTTTGCGGGGCCCCGGTTCTTTAGTCATCTTTAAGATTACCCCTTTTTAATTCAGCAAACCACCTTAAAATTTGTTGTGTGTGGTGGAGCTCAGACCCCTAATGCTGATTGTATCCGTTGAAAACGTAATTGTTCGGTTAAGCCAAATTTAAAATCATAATATATCATAGCACGCAAATGTTCACCGTTAAGATCCATCGTATTAAATGAAAAGCGCGGGAAGCGTTGCAGGAAAATTAATAAAACTTTTTTTTAAATAGAGCGATTGGCTTATAGAGTTCCATTTTTTAAATAAATTTTCTGTTTAGAAACATATAACACGGGTGCGTTTAAATATCGAGCATCTTAAAACTAATTGAGTGACCTCAAAATAAGAGGGTGTTTTCCTAGCTACCTAGCTAGATGGATTACTAGGCAGAATGGAATTTCTACCATCCATAAAACACATGGCTGTCGCGTGCTTTCCGAGGTAAGGCGCTGAATTACTGCGAACTTCCTGACTCCGAGTAGCTACGCTGAGCCCTGGCCTGACCCGGGATTCGAATCCAGGACTTCATTCATCGGCAGTCGTGTTTACGACCACCACACTTACGAAGCAGTCAGCAAAAAGTATTTTAACATTAACATACATTTTAAATATTATAAATAAAACATTTTGTGACACTATTTAAACGGGGGCATAAAAATATATTTTAGAGGCTACGGTACTTAATGACTCGCCAGGAAAACAAATGAGTGAAAATAGCTAAAAGGTACGGAGAACATTTCGGTGAATTGGCTCGAATGTGATGCGATAGATATTTCAGTCCCACATCACTCACGAATAGTTTATTTATTTCATCAAAAAGAAAACCACAGTGGCTATATGTTTAAGGACATGGAATGTGAAACTCAAAAGTCGCGGTTTCGAATACACCGTTTGACTACTAGCGTGAACCACCCCCTAACATTTTATACTTAGTCGGAATGTAAAAGGGGCTATTATTACCGTTAACAACACTGTTAGTATTGTCTAAAAAACAATGTTACGATTCATAATGCACGGATAACAATAAAGTACTCGATATCATTGAATAATAGGTATTTTCAAAGTTCAAAGGTTTATTGCTTACACACTTTTAATTACTTATCACATAAAAATTGTATAAAAAAGTAATAATAATAACAATAAGCAAAAAATATAGCGGACGTTGTCAAACGTAAATAATGCAGTCAGTACAATTCTTAAAAATTTATTTATGTAACAGAATCAAGCCCTTCTCAATCAGTATATATAGTCAATAATTTTTTTACAAATATTGGGTGTAAGCTTGACGATGACATTCAAAAGAACAATAATTAATACCCAGCTCTCATCTTTCCCTATTTTAGATACTAATCCTAATCAAGTCCTTATATATATTATACTCATGAACATAAAATCCGATAGCGCTCCGGGTTGTGATAACATACCCACAAAATTTGTGAAATTGGCTAGTTCTTTATTAGTGCCGATAGTTTGTCACTTGGCTAACCTTTGTTTTTCTAAAAGTGTATTTCCAACCTTCCTTAAACGTTCTATTATTATACATGTATATATATATATAATCCTATTTAAAACTCTCAGACATGTCGCAACTCATAAACTATTAAATTAAATATACAATAAAAGCTCCTTATTCACGCTTCCTTCATTCGCGTTTTCACTATTCGCGGATTAAACAAATGCGACCCAATTCCTATATTCGCGGCTAAAGATTTCTTTATTCGCCGATCTAATCGGTATTTCGGTACATACGAGTATGTACTATGTATGTAATATGTATTAATAAAAAGGATTCCAATAAATATCCAACCCAATATACCTTGTAAACGCTTCGTCAAATGGACTAATAAAAAAGTAAAATATGTAGAACTTATTACAACTATGCCTAAAGTATGTTGTTAAATGATATTGCCGCTGTATTAGTTCGGCCTTTGACATAAGCCGCTTTCGCCGCACTCGGTGTTTTTGAGAATGTAAACAAACAGAATGAAAGCAACCTTATTACTCAATGCATAAAGTATTTTTTTAAATGCTGCCAACATATTAGACGTTCCGTCCTTTGTTAAGAGCCGCTTTGCGTGTTTTATTGTTTCATCTTTCCATTCGTTACAAAAATTGTGATCGAGTAACACGTCTCTACCGCTGTCTTCCTAATTTATAATGTCGACTAAAACAAATGAAAAACGAGTTACGACGCGAAAACATCTGTCTTACCGCTTAAGTGAAAATAGAAATTCTTGATCGTTTACGCCTTGGAGAGTCGTTTGCATCCATATCACGCTCATTCAATGTCAAGGAATCAAATGACCGACCGATAAAAAATCCGAAGATAAAATAAAGTTGTCTGTAGTTTCAACTTTGCTGTCAGCAAAAATTGTTCGTGATCCAGCAATAGAAAAAATGGACGCGGCGTTGTCATTATGGATCGAAGACCGCAACCAAAAAAGGGTGCCCCTGAGTGGTCCAATGGTCCGGGAGAAGGCAAAGCGTATTTACGAACATTTCACGGAACCTGATGATAGTTGTGGTGATGAATGTGCAGTTGGAAGATTTCAAGCATTGGGAGGTTGGTTCAATAAATTTATAGTGAGACAATCATTGCATAGCATTGAAATCGTTAGAGAAGCTCTATCTGCAGACACTGCTGCAGCAGAAAGATATCCACAAGAATTTGCAAACCTAGTAGCTGATGAAGGATACTAATGTGAGCAAGTATTTAATGCAGACGAAACTGCACTGTTATGGATAGAGTTAGAGATTGTGTCATTAAATAACTGATTCTTTAAAGATCGTTAAATCCTCGTGCTATGAAAAATAAAAGCAAGGACGACCTATTAGTGTTTGGCGTGCTAATAAGAAAGCGCAATTTTTTTGTAAATGGTTGCGGAATTGTTTTGTTTTCGAAATTCAAACTTATCTGAAAAAAATAGCCTTTAAGGCATTTGTAGTTTTGGACAATGCACCAAATCATCCTTGCGAACTTGAAACTATGCATCCAAATATAAAAAAGACATTTTTACCTCCCAAAACTATAGTTTTGCTTCAATCTATGTACCAAGGAATAATCCAGGCTTTTAAGCTCTGTTACATTATACAAACCTTCAAAATCATATTGAATGTGATCCTCATATTAATGTTATGGAATGCTGGAAGAAATTTGACATAGCAACATTTTGTTTATTCTATATTTTATATATATTATATGAATACATCGAAAACATAAAATAATTATTGGAAGAACTGAAGCCAGAACATTGAAATCATGATGGAAAAAACTGTGGCCTACTCTGACTGCGGAAAATGACGAAAGATCTATGAAAATTCATAGTTTGACTGCAAACATAGCCAAAATAGTGAATGCAATAGGACGACATGGGTTCGAGCAGACACAATCAAGTGACATACAGGAGTTGCTTGAATCGCAAGATGAAGATTTGACTGAAACCGACTTAGAGGAAATGTTAAATTCACAGCCCATTGAATAATAGGCTTCAACAAGCACTGGAAACGTGATATTTAATTTGAAAAATCTTAGTGAAGGTTTAAGAATGGTAGATGAACTTTGTGATTTATTTATGAAAATTTATCGAATTGAACCTATTAATTCTTATTTTTAAGAGGCAAATTACTAATGCCACTGCTGAATATCATTCTGAATTGAAGGAGCTTTTAAAAACTGCCAAGCAAAAAAATAACAAAATTCTTTAAACTATTGTCTAAGCCTGAAGATAATAATTAATAAATATGGTCAAAAACTTCAATTAAATTGATTTTTATTTTATTTGATTTTTATTTTGTCACCCAGGAACGTATCCCCTACAATCCCATATAAATTACCATTCCATATTCACGGTCTCTGTATTCGCGGCTTATTTACGGAACATATACCCCGCGAATAAAAAGCTTTTACTATATGCTGCACCAGCCCAATCGATTTTAACAAATTGTATATCAGTTTGGGGTGGTGCTACGAAAATGAATGTCCTACAACTCGAATGTGGTCAACGATCATTAATAAAGGTCATTTACAATAATTAATATAGATTCCCTACAGAAGAACTTTACTCAGTTAGTGGTTTACTAAGTGTTATAAAGTTATACATTTTTAATTAGTTGTTAACAAAACATTTGGTAGAGCCACGCGGCAACAGTGGTAGAGCCACGCGGCAGCTTTTGCTGTCGCACGGATGGGCCGGCTCGAACCCGGGTGGTACCACGACTTCACAGAATACCAGCGTGAAGTAGAGGTTTACCTCTGCGTTTCGCTTGGTGAGTGCAGGTGGCCGGAGGCCCTTTGTACTGGAAATGAGGCATTCCATCTTAGCCCTCACGGGTGACAACGCATCTACATTTTGATTCGCAAACGAGGAAAGATGTAGATGTCTATGGGCCGCAGCAACCACTTACCATCAGGTGGACTGTGTGCTCAATGTGTTGTCACCCTCATCCTATAAAAAAAATTAAACAACTTTCTACGACTGCAAAAGTAGTAATAAACGAGGAAAATCTTTCAAGCCAAATTTTGCTATTCACCAATTTAAAAGACAGGCTGGTTATTTATACAATGTAATCAACAAAAAACTAAACACTTATTCACTGAACTCTAATGAGTTCAAAAAGACAGTTACAGAATGACTCCTGACACTTAAGTATGATGAGGTCGAGGCATTACTAAAAGTTATTAAACAAAATTTACATACGCAACCAAACACACACATGTGTACATAAACTCACGCAAACACACATACATATACACACAACACACACACACACACACACACACACACACACACACACACACACACACACACACACATTTTTTATATATAATAAGGGTGACAAACGAGCACAGACCACCTGATGGTAAGTGATTGCTATGGCCATAGACATCTACATCTATCATCGTTTACAAATTAAAATTTAGATGCGTTGTCAGCCGTGAGGACTAAGATAAAATGCCTCTGTTCGAGTAAAATGGGTGTCCGGTTCTCTACACTCACCATACAAAAGACACCAATATTGAGCTGCTATTTTACGCTGGTATTCGGTGAGAGCGTGGTCCTTCCCCGGTTGAGCCGAATCATTCGTGCTATATATACCTATAACTGCAGCATGGCTCTACCACGTTAAAAAATACACATTTAAAAATACACACACACATATCCATACATGCACGCACGCACGCACGCACGTACGTATGCACTCACGCACGCAGGCAAGCTCGCACGCACACACGCACACACGCACGCACGCACGCACGCACACACACACACACACACACACACACACACCTACACACTTCCACACACACCCACACACCCCACACACACACACCTACACACTCACACACACACAAACACACACACACACACACACACACACTCATTAAATAAATATAAGCTTAGTTTCTTGTATATCTTTTATTAAATTATTTTGTGTTTCTTTAATTCTTGCTATGGAAGAGCGGGGCATCCTGTAACAAGTACATATTTGCTTTTTTTTTAGAATAGAATAGAATATAATATTTTTTTATTCAATATTGATTATTACATAATTCTTATTGAAAGTCATTTTTTTATTTACCACTGGTTCGGAAAATACCTCTGTCCTGGGAAGAACCAGCAAGAAACCCAGCGGGACTTTTTTTTTCAAACATAATTCACTTAACAATAATTTCATTTATACAATTTTTAAATAATTTTTCATAGAACCAGCATGGTGGCGATCACCTTATTCCCAGGGGTTATTTTCATTCATGTATTCCTTGATGTTATAATAACCCTTTTTGTACAGTTTCTCTTTAATAAAACTTTTAAACTTGTTTATTGACAAACTTTGAATATGTTCTGGGATTTTGTTGTAAAAGCGTACACAATGCCCCATAAATGAATTACTGATTCTGTGGAGTCTAGTAACTGGTATTACAAGCTTATGTTTGTTCCTAGTGTTTAAAGTATGCACATCCTTATTCTTATAAAAGCTATTTATGTTTTTATGTAAATACATTACATTTTCATAAATATATTGCGATGCCAAAGTTAATATGCTTATTTCTTTAAATTTTTGTCCGAGGGACTCTTTACAATTTAGACTATAAATCGCCCGAACGGCTCTCTTTTGCAAAACAAATATAGCTTCAATATCAGTCGCATTACCCTATAGCAAAATTCCATAAGACATTACGCTATGATAGTAACTAAAATACACTAATCTAGCTGTCTCAACATCTGTGAGACTTCTAATCTTTCTTACAGCATATGCTGTAGAACTAAGTTTGCTTGCTAATTTAGATATATGGGGGCCCCATTGAAGTTTCGCGTCAATAGTAATACCGTAGAAAAACAGTGGTATCCACAAGACTCAACTACTCCTTATTTAACAGCACATTGGTATTCGAATGTTTTACATTAGGTATTGTAAATTTAATACACTTTATCTTATTGCCGTTTAAGAGCATATTGTTGGCGTTAAACCAATGTACTAATTTCGATAGAGCATTATTTACATCGTCATAATTAATTAACTGCCGTTTGAGTTTGAAAATTAAAGAGGTATCGTCAGCAAATAATACTATGTAAATGTACTATATCGTGATTGTCCCCTACAAGATAAGGTAAGTCATTAATATAGATTAAAAACAGGAATGGGCCAAGAATCAAGCTCTGAGGAACGCCTATTGATACTACCGATCCGGAGGAACCTTTACCATTGATCACGACATTTTGAGTTTTGTTACTTAAAAATGAAGTAATAAGTATAAGCGCCAAATTTTTTACACCGTAATGTTGTAGTTTCCTGATTAATGTCTCATGATGAACACAATCGAAAGCCTTGGAAAGATCACAGAAAATACCTAAGGCATCTTGTGAATTCTCCCAGGCATTAAAAATATATTTCATAAGCTCAACACCGGCGTTCGACGTCGAGCGACCCATTGTGAAACCAAATAGGTTTTATGAAGTAATTTATTTGTATTAAAAAAAATAACAATTGATCCAAAATTATTTTTTCAAAAATTTTACTGAGAGTTGGTAGAACAGAAACAGGTCTAAAACTAGCGGGGTTCAATGTACTACCGGATTAAAATAAAGGTATTACTTTACTATACTTCATTAAATCAGGAAACACACCAGAATCGATACAAGTATTAAAAATAATAGCAAGATGAGGTGCAATTAAATCTGTTATAAACGCAATAACTGTAACAAATATTCCCCACAAATCTGCGGTTTTCCTTACATCAATGGTTTTGAAGTATTTTACAATATCTTGCGGTAATACTTTTTCAAATCTAAATTCTTTTAAACAGGTCTTTACATTCTGTTTGAGTAATGAATCGGCGACAGTTGGAGAAGTATTCAATGAATCTGTTGTCAGGATAGGAATATCAGTGAAGTATTTCTCAAACACCGCTGCGAATTCTTGATTTGATTTAGTCAATTCATTATTAGTTTTTAATTGACAGTTTGAGTTACGAGGTTTCTCTTACCTTAAAAGTATGTTCCACTTACTCTCATACCTATATATATGTAATGTATGATCTTTTTAAAGAAATAAACAATTTTTCATTTTTTTTCATTTTCATATCCCAAGTTCCCAAATAACAAATTTACAACCCAAGTTGATTTTACAATATCTATACAAGTTAAGTTTTAAAAATCTGTACATAAGAAACTAATAACAAGAAAAATGTATTCATTTCAAACTCACAACTGTCATCTAAGATATTTTACAAACAGATTTATAAAATATTTAATTTAACGTTGAACGAGATGAAAAATACGAATAAATACCGCCAATACTACAATCGCACACGTAACATTGCCTACGGAGGACTACACATGCATGGAATGTAATCCTAGAGGCACAAGAAGAACCCCCGTACCATCTTTGAGGGGACGAAGAGCGCCATCGGCTGGCTTGGGACCTGCAGGAATTACCATCTTACAAGAGGACCCCACTACTGATGGTGTAGTGCAACGACGCCTGCGCAGAAATAAAGAATTAAATATAAGTGTTATGCGCGCGTACTATAAGGCTACCAAAGGAGGAATCAATCTTACATCTTATGGGCATAAAATGCTGTATTCCAACAACTTTACTCCAACCTAACAAATTTTACTGCCCAAAGACTTTCAGATCAAGTACGTGTCGGCAAATACATGAGAAGGGTTTTTGAATGTTCTCTTCTTGAATATAAAAATATTCCTATAGAAATAGACCGAAACTACCTAAACTTCCTAACAACAAAAAACCTATATTAACATGCTACTGTTGTAAAGATTATTTAAAAAAAAAGTAATTCGATTTTGGAAAGTATGTCTCTTCTTTACTGTTGTGCCATTGATGTATGTACGATAATGATAGTTCCTGCGATTTCAGTACGTAATTTTAAGAAAATAATACAGAACCTAAATGTAAGCAAAAAATCAAACACGAATTGACAATACTCGCAAAATTATAAGAAAATTAATATATTACCAAACAGGTAACAGACGTAAAAAATAATAACTGTTGTAAATCAAATCGCTAATGAAAATAATATTAGCCAATTAGATTTCCATTTTCCGGATAAAATTACTGAGTACAATGATACGCTAAAACAAAAGTTAAAAGCATGGGCCAACCGTATTAGACGATATTCAGAAAGACCTAAATGGTACTTCTAGAATAGCATGTTCGAAAATAACTAAAAGTGGGTGTATCATGAAAAAACAATGTATCTCTAAAGTACATAATACATATTATTTTAAATTAGATTGTTTAGTGCGATTGCCAAGTTAATTTATTTATTTAAAACATAAAAGTTTTTTAAAATTCATATGATCAATATAAGATTTTGTTAAGTTAGGTAATTACGTAATAACTTAAGACAGAAGGACCATTAAGGAAGGACTGAATAAATTATTACATAGATCTCACAACTTTTTACGGTAGAAGAACTGAGTTGCGAGACTTGGTTTTTCCACGTTAAGTTTTTGATGGCATATCATTTCTTTTTGTAGATAATTATATCTAGGTACCTGTCTACACCTATAATTCCATTGTATTATACATATATAGACACACTCCCTCATTCACTGCAAATGTAACTTTGTAATCCTATATATTTATATGGGATTACAAAGTAATTTATGCAGATGGTGTATCTCGAAAACTGGACCGAAATTGCAAAATATTTTTAATTTTTATTGATTTTTATACTATACAATAATTGTATTCCGAATTTGAAGCTTGTACGTGTGCTGGAAGTGCCTTAGAGTTTTGATGATCGGTCAGTCAGTGAGCGACAAAATTAAGAAATTTTAACTAGTTATAATTCTTTAACTACCGGTGCAAATTTAATGAAATTTAAAATATACCGTGTTTGTACAATGCCTACTTGGTTATTGTGTATTAATTTACGCTTCTAGTTTTATCCAAAACTAAGTTAAAGGGTTTCGAAAATGGCTTGAATTTTTTCGAGAAAAGGATGGTACGGCCGTGCCGCTTTTTTGCTCGACTTGGCGGGGGCACTACCGTGCCACCAGATAAATAAAAATAAACAAAGATATTATAAAGGCTGTAAAAAAATAGGCTGACACTATTTTAAGGTATGAATCTGATCAATATTCCCCAAGAAACCTATATGCAAAAACAACAACAAAAAAGCTTGGACATCCTAATTAAACAATATAACTCTTCAAAATTTAAAACGATATTTCGACAATTATTTTTTCTGTGGCATCAACGCGCTAGTATGGTGATATAATATATGGCTTCTACGTGTTCAAATTGGTTTGTTCACGCCCATTAAATAAAGGTAACCACTCATAGTAATCGTGAATAATGTAAGGTTAACGTTTTCCTGGACTATAACTTATAAGTTAATTAACCATTTCACATTCTGTGTTTGGACTTTTTCTCTACAGAAATATTAAAGATATTATAGACAATTATCATGTCATCTTAACTTACATAGAATGCCGTCGCAATTCAAAATTCAAGTATCTCATTAAATATCCCTAAGTAAAAATAAAATATAATAATTCTCCTGAGGTAACTATTATTTGTGGAAACAGAACTAAGTTCCATAAACATTTTTGAATGTCAGTTACTATAAAAAAATCTTTTTTGGTTTATTTTTATTTAGTTAATCCTACTTCATCCCAATAGTAATTAAATGCATCCAAATAAAGTCAATTGACACTTTTCGTCCCGTTGAAGTTGTGAGTCTATGGTGTGGTAGATGCGATCAATAAAATATCAGATATAACCTATAGTTTCCACGTGACGATTAAGGTCACTTCCACGGGGAGGCCCATGAGGCGCTTCGGAAGTTACGGACTATAGTAGATAGTCCTATGACCTGATATCTTAAAAAGGCTGTTGATATACGTGTACTTTTAAATTATTACGCGATAAAATCCGTAAACATAGTTTTATTCAATGTGTAGTGTACACGTAAATATAAGAAATCATTATATGATGATAAAGTTAATATTCACTAAATTTAGAAAATATTAATTCCTTTTTTTAAAGCCCGTAACTATTATCCAACTTTCTCTAATTACTGGGGTAAAAAAGCAAAAAAGTGTTTCTTTCATCACAAAAGCAAGTAATTTGTATGATTAAAAGAAAGGGATGCCTTTTGTTAAACGAACGTTGTTACAGTCATTGACTTTGAGGGCACATCTCAATTAGTCTAATTTCATTGTAATGGAAATTTTCATTTCACCCCTAAATCAGCTATAACGTTCACCAAACCTTTGCATGCATATTATAATTGTTTCTTTCTCCGTTTCTTTTTTCTATCGGAGAAACCTCATTTAGAATGTTACGGCCTACAGCTGCTCCAGCAAGGATCAAATCTTCCGGGGCCCATGAGCGGAGATTCAACGAGCAGACGCAGGTCGGGCCCAAAATGGCCACATGGAAATGTCCTATCTCAATAAACTATATGGGAGAAAGCTAGAAACACGTAGTAATTACCAGTATCCGAAGCTAACTTCGCACCAAGGCTTGGGCAGGCCGTGAGTGTGTGTAATGGTATTTGGCGAACAGTGTACAGTGATGTGTAAATGTCTGCGTCTTTGGCAAGCTTAGGCGACCAGCAGCGGCCGAGTTCCAGGCTGCTCTAAAATGCTGCATCGCTCCAGCAGGCTCCATCGCTGGACCATTTCTTTCTTCATAGTCACTATTTCAGTTTCTTAGCTTCATTATACATTTAACTAACTTAAACTCGCTTATTCCACATTCATCTTAGAATCCAACATGTAATACCCGACACCGTAACGGACAGTAGTTTAAAGTTCAACTTTCAATGTCCCGGGTTCAGTTATAACAAAATTATAAATAGGGAACTAACGCAATCTCTTCATGAGCTACAGGGCTCAGCGTTAAACACAACTAAGTTCCTTCGTTCGATATCAAATACCACGCCGCGACAAGAATCATAAATACGCCTTGTTGACACGTAAACGAACAAACTGTCAACACACAAAAAGGGGACTTAACGCGACGGCTCAATTACAATTATTTCCAAAACAATCAACCGGAAAACGACCTCAAAGGGGAATGTGCTGTTCAAATTCTAACCGTATTTCTAATCGGCGCGCAAGCAAAACTCCACGTTACCCGAACAAGTTAAGTATTACAAAAGGCACTTCAACACGCCTTCACTATCTTATTTGCACAATTACTTTCAAAGAAGTTACTTAATCCGTAAACCCAATAAAGGCCTCTTGTCCAGGAACTTAAACCCGAGATAACCAAATCCGAGGCGGTTTTCACGAAACCCAATTACGTATCGAAGTCACGCGCACAAAATCCAAAATTCTAGACCCTAATAAAAAAACACGCTCTCGCGCAACCTCAGCGGCGGGCTTCCAAAGGCACTAATTAACTGCCCAGCCGCCGTCGAATTACTACTTCTCGCCCACGAGCGTCACACGCTGGGAAGCTGCCTACCGCTCCCCCTCCTCGCGATGCACGTGACACCTGGCGCCATTAGGCGACCCACAAAGTCGAACGCGATTGGATGACGCTCAACATGACCAAATTTAGGCGTAAACATAGAATATAAATGTAAACCACGACTTTGACAAATTGACAAATGAAATATTAATTATCTACGTCGAAGATCTCTAATAAACAAAGCTATTAGTAAAATGTCGATTTTACTTTTGGATTTCATAGTTCAATATATTAAACGTATCCATATATATCAAACGAAAACCATCTCTAGTTAACCAAAATATTTTCTGTTAGCTATGAGAGATTGAGACTTGTTCATCACAAGGAAAAAGAAAACATTCTGATGAAACCTTCTCGTGGTTGTGCATTGCCGTACATTCTTCATACACTTGAGTATTGCGGTAATTCGTCATATATATATATATATATATATATATATATATATATACTATTTAGATAACTTCTTTTTTCAAGTTTTTATAATTACTGTTATAGTTTTGGATCTACTATTTCAATAATAAAGTTCAGATTAAATATTTGATAGGATTTTAATTTTTTTTTTCCTTGAAAATACTAGGATTTTCTCCTGTATCATGATGTAGTATACATATATAAATTTTCCAAAGGGCGAATATCCAGAACCGGAACTTGCGTTACTTCAAAATCTAAACATTACATTTCATTACTAGTCGTAATTAGGATTCCGTAGTTTCACAACAAGGAAGCCTTATAGTTTCACCATATCCGTCCTTCCGTCCGCCCATCCTTCCGTCTGCGGTTTTGCTCAGAGACCTTAGGTGCTACAACTCTGTAACTGTAATTTGGCAAAGTTATAGATATTAATCATGCCTAGAAAACTGTGTATAAAACTGTGTAAAATAAAATCATAAAATATACATTTTTAGTTTGGCTACTTCCCATACAAGTAAATGGAGGATGATTTTTTTTACCAGTCTATTCCATCATGTGGGGTATCGTTGAATAGGTCTTTCAAAAAAACTAGGGATATGGAATAACATCTTTTCGATTCAGGGTTCCGTTTGCGAAATATTTGGCTTTAAAGTGGTATTTTTTATTAGTCGTGTGTCCTCCCCCCCCCCCGCTCCTCTTCTGGTTTTGAAAATGTAAAAAGTATACAGGATAGTAGTACATAAATAATGAAGTTAAAAGAAAAACTATGACATCTAAGTAGAATTAAAACGAGTAATAGTCGACCAACTTATAAAATGCAGTTGGATTAGTAAAAAGGACAATGTCCAAAATCGTCCTGTGTAATAAAAGCTTCGGACATACACGATAATTAATTGTTTATTTTATTATAATAGTTGCAAATACTTTTATAACATGGACTAGTTGCATGCCAAAATGAACATTAAAATGTATTCTACTCGACTAATAACAAACATCATTTGATGTCGAAAAATAATTAGGGATGCCCAATCGATTATAATCGATTTTTGAATTTTTAATGAACTGTTGCATATTTTTTAATCTGAATTATATTTGTAAAAAGAAGCTACAATAAAAACATTAAATTACCATTTCTTTATATTCTTTTGTGTTGTGTGTGTGTGTGTGTGTGTGTGTGTATGTGTGTGTTTGTATGAGTGCGTGCGTGCGTGCATGCGTGCGTACGTGCGTGCGTGCGTGCGTGCGTACGTGCGTGCGTGCGTGCGCGTGCTTGCGTGTGCGTGTGCGGGTGCGTGTGCGTGTGCATGTGCGTGTGCATGTGCGTGTGCGTGTGCGTGTGCGTGTGCGTGTGCGTGTGCGTGTGCGTGTGCGTGTGCGTGTGCGTGTCCGTGTGCGTGTGCGTGTGCGTGTGCGTGTGCGTGTGCGTGTGGGTATGCGTGTGCGTGTGCGTGTGCGTATGCGTGTGCGTTTGCGTGTGTGTGTGCGTGTACAAGTGCGTGTGCGTGTGCGTGTGCGTGTGCATGTGCGTGTGCGTGTGCGTGTGCGTGTGCGTGTGCGTGTGCGTGTGCGTGTGCGTGTGCGTGTGCGTGTGCGTGTGCGTGTGCGTGTGCGTGTGCGTGTGCGTGTGCGTTTGCGTGTGCGTGTGCGTGTGCGTGTGCGTGTGCGTGTGCGTGTGCGTGTGCGTGTGCGTGTGCGTGTGCGGGTGCGTGTGCGTGTGCGTGTGCGTGTGCGTGTGCGTGTGCGTGTGCGTGTGCGTGTGCGTGTGCGTGTGCGTGTGCGTGTGCGTGTGCGTGTGCGTGTGCGTGTGCGTGTGCGTGTGCGTGTGCGTGTGCGTGTGCGTGTGCGTGTGCGTGTGCGTGTGCGTGTGCGTGTGCGTGTGCGTGTGCGTGTGCGTGTGCGTGTGCGTGTGCGTGTGCGTGTGCGTGTGCGTGTGCGTGTGCGTGTGCGTGTGCGTGTGCGTGTGCGTGTGCGTGTGCGTGTGCGTGTGCGTGTGCGTGTGCGTGTGCGTGTGCGTGTGCGTGTGCGTGTGCGTGTGCGTGTGCGTGTGCGTGTGCGTGTGCGTGTGCGTGTGCGTGTGCGTGTGCGTGTGCGTGTGCGTGTGCGTGTGCGTGTGCGTGTGCGTGTGCGTGTGCGTGTGCGTGTGCGTGTGCGTGTGCGTGTGCGTGTGCGTGTGCGTTTGCATATTCCTACATATTCTCATCTTATTATGTTCTACACACTGACTCATAATATTTTCATTAAAAAAACACTTCTTAAGAAAATGTAAATAGAAAACCTATTAATAAAGAGGGTGAAATACCTAACGCATTGTAAGTTAGAAAATTTAATTTATAAGTTCTGACATGGTTTACAACAGTCTACTTTTATAAACGCTTTAGCACACTAAACTTTTGCGCTTAATAAAACTATTATAAATTATTTAGTATAATGTTAGCTCAGCGATTATACATTGATACTGCAATTGGTAACCTTGTGTGTTATAAATTGAAACAAAATACTTAGTATTTAAACGCTAGTTTAGGTTTTACCAGTGCGAAAGTATCGATTCTATGCCTATCTGTGGAAATATTCTTAAAAAAGCCCATTTCAGTTATAGATTAAGAAATATATTTAATTTTAAAATAATTAATTATTTCATAGGTGCCGGTGGCCTGGTGGAGATTGCACACGGGATACTTGCGTACTGTGACAGTTATTGCGAGAGCTTAACCTCTGAGTTAACATGAATCAGTGTTAGTTTGACTCACTGTGTTTAACCGATTCTTTTGTTTATTGGTCGTAAGTGCGACTGCTGGTCACGACGTGCTGGATTCAAATCTTAGGTGACGTGTTTGCACACACTCATACACTATAGACATTATTATTATTATTTTAAATTGAGTAACGTCCGTAATACAACTCATCTACAATACTGGAATCAACGCGGTTTCGACTGACTTCAATACATCAACACAACAAAAAATCTTACCTTACATGATATCCATAACTCTTCTCTACAATATATTAATTTATTTTTAAAGATTATTATTTCATCTGTAATAATCTCTTCTATTTCTGAGTGTAGAGAACTGGAGACCCTTCTTACTGGAAACGAGGTATTCGATCTTATTCCTCAAGGGGGTGACAACACGTTTGAATTTGATTCTTAATTGAAGATAAATGTAGATGTTCATGAGCTACAGCCGTGGAAGCTCAGATGGTTAGCGCTTGCTGTAAGCTTCACAGTACGCGAGCAACCCGGGTTCGATCCCCGCCAGCACCAATGAAATTGTTAACTGCAATTTTAAGTGCTGATTTACCACGTGCTCGGTGGTAGTTTTTTATATCTTTTATCTTTATCGTTATAATCTAAAGTCCTTAATGAGATTTATTTCTTATATTTACCCAAATACTCCACGTCGAATCTAGGCGAATACTAAATTTTGGGAAAAAATTAAGTAAAATTACTTTTATTCCGTAGAAGATTAGATATAGAACACACTATGCAAGCATACGAGTGAGCAGAGTTGAATACCCTCGCACCGGTGATCCAGCGTGCCATTACTATCTGCAAAATTTGGTTACAAGGTATTTGGATGGATTTTCCTGTTATCAGCTTACCACCAGAACCGCGCCCACCAAAAAGTCGGTTTATATAATTTTTTATTACTTTATTTTTTAATTTGATATATATTTGCTATCAATTTAAAAATAATAATGTATTAAAATTAAATTTAGTTCCACCTTAATCATGTAGATATAATATGTATATAAATAATTAATTAAATAACAACAATACTTATTGATTTAAGAAATTTGTAGAATTGTATTCAAGTCGCCATTCTGGTGATATTCCTCTGGTAAAACTTTAAGGCATGCAACTTGCGTTTGGAAACCTGATCCGCAAATATCTAAATAAATACTTAAAACGGCTTGGTTTGGCAGTCAGATTATATCATTACTTCATAATTTTCACAATATTTTCATTATCTGTTAATCTATGGGAAAAATCAACTGAAAGTAAAACATTCGTATAATTACTCTATAAAAAATGTACAAATGAAATGCAATACTTTGTTTTGATAACGTCGCCGGCCACGAAAAATCGTTCAGGGGCAGTTCATTTAAATATTATGACGGAAAACGGCTAGCTACATGATTAAAAAACTCTCAATATTAATTATATTTCTCCATGCAATGGGGTAGTATGGAAACTAGCTAGCAGTTTTCATTTTAAGTTTTTAATGACTTTCCGTGGCATAGTTTTGAATTATTGGCAGCCGTTGCAAATGTCACTTTAGGTGATTTATTAAGTAACTTTTAGGCGCTTATTACGTATCGAGCTTTTATTATTTCATTTGTTCTACACAAGAAACAGAGAGAGAAGATTTTCATACAAGGTAGAGTCACGTTGAAGTGTATTATGGCTCGACCGGGGAATGACCACACTCATCCAGAGCACCAGCGTAAAGCAGCAAAATAATCCCTTTTACTAATAACAAGGTATTGCATCATGATTCTCAGGGGAGACAACTCTTTTGCATTTAGAACTAAATCGAGGAAGTAACATAGGTGACTGTAGGAACATCCGCTCGATATCAAATATAAATTTGTGCTAAATATCTTTTTGGCAGTGTGAATAAGGGACATAACATATTATAAAGGTTAATAGCATTGATGCAACACTGCAGAAATGTCATCATGGTTTTGCCGTTTCCATGAATTAATTTTCCCAATGACTTCAATAACGTGCGTACACCCTAAAGAAGTTACCACGACTACTGACTGCGTATAAACAGTGCGAGTCAGTCCTCGGCGCCAGAACTGGCGCCTGTTACTGACCCCGTGTAAATCAGCCTTTATGCTCCAGGAATAGTAACGAAATATCACTGCCTTTAATAGTCAAAAAGTTTTACTTAGATATGGAGGTTTAACATACAATTTTAGTTAATAATAACATTCCATCATCATCAGCTTGCGAGAACTGACAGTTGGATACGAGCTTCTCCAATTGTAGCGTTTATCCGTAATAATCGACACGCTTTGCAGCCATTGGGTGTAGCAGAAAAAGTATGAGAATAGAATAAACTCTGTAGAAAAGCGGTCATAAGTGTATGTTAAGGGCTGAATCTGAATGACAGGGTGGGAAATTCATTGATAAGAGAAAAGTGTGGTGTGCAAGACAATATTGTGACCAGGATTAAGAAAGGAATGCTTCGGTGGTTTGGTCAAATAGAAAAAAGAAGCAGAAGTGAACGACAAAGTCGGGAAGGGACGCCTCAGATGAAATTTTATCGACTAAATTGGCGATATATTACTAGTAATCCGGTAAAGTGAATTAGTATAGTATCTTAGTTCTCAAAAATGACAATTAATCTAAAGCCTTTTAATTTGAAGTTGGAGCAGGTGTACATAGGCATACCCGCCGAACGGGTTCCTGCCTTGACGTGGGGGGGGGGGGGGATTAGTAGCTGTGGCTTGGTCACCCACGGTGAACAAAGAGTAACCCTTTGGCTGGCCTGTGGTGTGGGGCCGGCCCGAGGTGGCCACTCCGAGTGGGCTTGGCGAGCCCGCTTTGGATGTGTGTCTGTGGGCTGCGGTGAGAGAGTTGTCCTCTCCCCCTGCCGCTGCAGCCGAGATGGAGTCGCGGAAAAAGAGGAGTGTTGGTATGGCGATGCGCCACTCGCCCTATCCTCCGCGACTCTGACGGGACCGCACCAATGATGCAGTGGTGGTGGGGCCGCGGGGGGAGAAGAGTGTCGGTATTGTGAGGCGCCGCTCTTCCTACCCTCCGCGGCTGAAACTTGGTTGGCGGCAGAGCCAGAAACCAGATCCGCCGCTGGGGTCGAGAAAGCGGGTGCTACTAAGCACTCGATTTTCCTGCCCCCATGACCTCCGCGTATCGGACTCGGGGGGTCCGATACGCAGGTGAAGTTGGAGGTATTGGAGGGAGGCGTGCCTTGTGTTCCTGGTACGCCTTGCCTGAGAAGAACAATGAGGAGGAGAGGTCCTCACCCGAGAAGGGGCTGCCATGGGGCGGCCGGCGCTAGTGGGGCCGCGGATATGTGCGAAAGCGTTCCCGTGGCCCTGCCAATATGCGGCAAAGGTGGAACACCATGAGGTTTTAGTCGGTGCGAGTCCGACATAACCCGTCCTTGCCTCCGCGAGGCGGGTATGCGCAGGCATTTCTCCATGTAAAAAAAAATATGTCCATAGGCAAAAATATGTCACTGATGAAGCTAGATGTTAGCTACGGTAAGGGTGTTTTTACGTGGTAAAGCCATGCTGTAAATATATTAGTAGTAAAGTTGTAGCACGAATGGGTGAGCTCGACCGGGTAAGGACCACGCTCTCACAGACAATTTATAAAGTAAGGTAGGTGTAGAGAAACGGAGTTACCCTTTCAACTGGAAAAGAGGCGTTCCATCTTAGACCTTATCCTATATAAAAATAAATAAAAAGAGTAACGCCACAATTGGAGCTATGGAATATTTGGGAGAAGAAATTATTAAAATATCTTCTTAAGTAGAACAAAAGCCAAGGCTAATGGTTGATTCCCTTAGCTGATTAGTAAATGATACTAATGGACACTATGAAATACGATGATTTTGACTGAACAAGTGATTAAATTATATCACTGCATTTTTTTTTGTTATAATTTTCTACTATATAATTCTAGATTAATATTCTATTTGATAAGTTCTAAGCGTTTATTTAATGGAACGAGATAAATAATTTACTGCCTAATGTTGGTAAATAGAGACGCGATACGATGTATAGTGATACTGAATTAAATCATAAATTCTCGCTTCTGAACGTATAGTACCAACCGCTAAAATGATGCCAATGTTTTTCCACAATATTTTTAATAACAATAAAATTATACTGTCAATACAAGGACTCAAATCTATTATAACAATATTTTAAAACATAAGCAATAGTATACTAAAATAAAATAATAATGTTTGCCATGTAGTGGTAGGACTACCCACTACCACATATCACCACGTAAGTCTTGTAAGAGCGACACAGGGAAACCTAACAACAAATCAGAATTTTCCTGGTAACAACACCACCATCCGCCCGCTAAGGAGGCAACTATTGCGAATATCCTCAATCTATGGAGGAGCCAAGCTCAGGTAAGCCTTTCCAGTAGATAAGCTCCCAGTGGAATTTAATACGCTTTGAATAAATGAATGAATTCAAATAAAATTTACTTTTAAAAGTTTACATATACTAGAGAAGATGTTTATCAATTCGACTGTATTTTTCTCCGAGATTGTAGTTTCACTTTCAAATTAATTAAAAAAGATATAATTGTTTACCAGTTGGTTTAAAATTGTCCATTACTTAAAAAATAAACATTTATTTTCAATATAGGTACAAAGGACAACTTAACATACGTATAAGTCGTATTGCAATAAGAACTGATCAGAATAAGCACATAAATTTTTTCATGTTACTTAAATAGAAAAGCGAGCTACGAAGAGGGCTACGCTCGGAGTTTCAATGCGTGATAGACTTCGAAATTAGGATATTCGCAGTAGAATCAGAGTAACCGACATAGCTCGAAGAACCGAGAACCGATGAGGAAGAAAGGTTCTCCAGTGGCAGCCTCGTACCGGTAAGTGAAGTTTAGGGCTTCCCGTGGGTGGCTAGATGGAGTGACGACCTCGTAAGAGATACAGGAAGTTGATGGATGCAGGTACCTCAAAACCGTGCTCTGTGCCGTTTTCTGGGAGAAACCTACGTTCAACAGTTTTGAAGGGCTTTAATGATGATGATCATCACCAAACAACCGAGTTTTGATCGGCTTTAAAAAATATAATTATCGGGATAAACTTGGAAAGCAAATCATTATCTAAAAACAAAATTTCATTCAAAGAGGGCCGTTTCAGAGAATCCAATTACATATTATACAAGAATTTCTGACATACAATTTCGATTTTTTTTATGTACGTAAGTTAATTATTTTATGCTGGTTCGTGATATTTTCAGTTATTTTACCTACAGCAGCCTGTTGATCATTACATCACATTTGGGTTATAATTGCGATTGGCACTTTGTCAAATATCTATTTTCGCTACATACTTTGGCGCTCCCGAGATTTGTACAATAGAACTACAAAGCTTACCTACTCTTACGTTTAATATTTGTAAGTTGTAAGTTATTAGATAATATACTATTTTATTTTGTATAATATTAATTTGTTAGTCTGTAAGTAAAAAATATAATATTAGCATTATGGATATTTGACCGTTTTCAACAATAATTATTTCCCAATTTAACGACTGGACATAGTTCCACTCACTTTCCGAGGGTTGAAACAGCGCCAAGTTCCTGACTCCGGGCTGCCACTAAGATTTTCTTGACAGAAAAACTCGATAATCTACTTTTAACTAGACCCAGTATTCAAGACCTGGACTCCATAATCAGCAGTCAGCTTGTAACTACTAGACTAACGAGAGATCAGACCAGACCAGAGAATCCACATGTTTGTGTGTTCCTATAAATACTTACCCACAAAGTAGCACACAGCATTAGAGTAGCAGCTATTGCCCGTTGCCGTGTTACAAGGGTATCAAATCTCTTCGGAATACCAGCCTTTTTTTTTTTTTTTTTTATAGGATAAGGGTGACAAACGAGCACACAGTCCACCTGATGGTAAGTGGTTGCTGCGGCCCATAGACATCTACATCTATCCTCGTTTGCGAATCAAAATGCAGATGCGTTGTCACCCGTGAGGACTAAGATGGAATGCCTCATTTCCAGTAAGAAGGGCCTTCGGCCACCTGCACTCACCAAGCGAAACGCAGAGGTAAACGTCTACTTCACGCTGGTATTCCGTGAGGTCGTGGTACCACCCCGGTTCGAGCCGGCCCATCCGTGCGACAGCAAAAGCCGCCGCGTGGCTCTACCACTGTTAAAGCAGCAGTCTTTTATAGCAGTGTATTTCTGATGTAATTATAATGTCGATAAACGCAACCCTTTTTACTGGTACTGAACCCTCCTATTGGTAACAAGGCATTCGACCTCAGTCCTCATGGGTAGCAATACATCTGCTAAATTAAATATCCGTATTAAGTTTAGTAGCATGCGGAACCCATTAATTTTCTTTCGGTTTATAATTTGAAATTGGGTTCCGCCTGCTACTGAACTTAATGCGGGTATTTAACTTAGGCTTTCAGCTTATAATGTAGTCTGTTAAACCGAAATAGAATTTTGCTTTGTTTATAGTTTCCTGTTTTAATTTTGTTTTCTATGCTCAAACTTGTTTCGGTCTTTTTAGTGCATTACTTTTTAATTGTCTTTTTTGCGGTTGGGTTTTGGAGTTTTTAATTATTTATTTTATTTTAGACCTTTTAGTGTCACGACGAGTTCCGACACAAACATGCCCCATTTCTTTCTACGCTGTCAACAGCTTTTTTAAACCAATTTATTATTCCCAATTAAATTATTTGGAAACCCTATACTCAATAGGTATAGTTATTTTTATTATTAATGTAATTACTATTTCGCGCCAAAAAACCGTCATTTTTTTTCGAACAGTTATCTAAGAACACTTACGTTTTAAAGACGAAATCTCTCAAAAACTTCATTATGCGACTCGTGACTATATTCTTAAGATTTTTTTAACAAATATCTATATACAATAATTTTATAATATACTTGACTCTAGCAAAAATTTTTTTTTTTATAGAATAGGGGGCAAACGAGCATGCGGCTCACCTGATGGTAAGTGACTACCGCCGCTCATGAACACCGCAACACCAGGGGAATTGCAGATGCGTTGCCGACCTTTTAGAAAGGTGTAAGCGCTTTTCTTGAAGGTTCCTAAGTCGTATCGGTCCGGAAAATCGCTGGTGGTAATTGATTCACAAGGAAGTCGTGCGAGGGAGAAAACTTCTTCTAAATCGCACAGTGGTGGACCGCCAATCATCCAGATGGTATGGATGGTAACGCGAGTTTGTCGCGATGTGCGATGGTGAAATTGAGCGGCTGGAATTAGTCGAACAATTCCTCAGAGCACTCCCCGTGATAATGCGATAAAATACGCAAAGAGATGCAACATCTCTACGCAGTGCCAGTGTATCGAGCCGATCAGAAAGAACTCGGTCGTCGACGATTCGAACCGCTCTGCGCTGGATGCGTCAAGTGGAAGGAGCTGGCACTGGGGTGCCCCGGCCCAGAGATGAGAACAGTAATCCATGTGAGGCCGAACTTGCGCTTTGTAAAGTTTCAAGCGATGTGCCGGCATGAAATACCTGTCTCGCTCTGCTGAGCACGCCAAACTTTTTAGAGGCCAATTTGGCCTTCCCTTCCAAGTGACCACGAAACTGCACACTATTCGATATGTCGACGCCAAGGGATTCCGATACTGGCTGAGGCAGTAAGGGGAGTGCCTTGAAACTGAGGAGATACGACACAGGGGTTCTTTTTAGCGGTAAACGCGCAAACTTGTGTCTTCTGGGGATTGAACGGGACTAGATTTAGTCGGCCCTAATCCGAGACTTTGTTAAGCAAAGACTCGACTTCAGACACAAATAAACACAGTATGTGATAATTACCAAAAAAAGTAAAATAAAAATAAGCATCCTATTCATATACTGCAAATGCACATTAAAAGCGTAACAAATTGCTGTTATTATTGTTTTTACTTCCACTCAGTTTACGGCAATAAGCAAGCCAAGGCTGTACCAACATCGACCAAATGACACACGTTATTTATGATATAAGTCGTTTTACTTATTATTTCTATAAATATACTATATTACATGTCAGCCCCAGTTATTTTTGATTTTAAAGATGCTATTAGCCATACCATATTTTTAACAGTGGTAGAGCCTGGCGGCAGCTTTTGCTGTCGCATGGATGGGCTGGCTCGAACCGGGGTGGTACCACGACCTCACAGAATACCAGCGTGAAGTAGAGGTTTACCTCTGCGTTTCGCTTGGTGAGTGCAGGTGGCCGGAGGCCCTTTTTACTGGAAATGAGGCATTCCATCTTAGTCCTCACGGGTGAAAACGCATCTGCATTTTGATCTGTAACAGAGGATAGATGTAGATGTCTATGGGCCGCAGCAACCACTTACCATCAGGTGGACTTGTGTGCTCGTTTTTCCACCCTTATCGTATAAAAAAAAACCATTGCCATTATAACTTATCGAAAAATCCACTGATTTACATAAAGGGATATATATATATACCGTAGTTGACTCGTTTGGCAAGCGGGTAACAACCGCAGATTATTATTATTATGAGTTTTTATCAGTAAGATGCTGCTGCCTTTGGTCGCCTCTTATGACCCCAACGGGACGAAATGAGGTATGGGATAACTTACACCGCCAAAACACAGCTGTTAACCATTACCATTGAAAAATCGTCTTCCGTAATTCGTACAACAAAGGAGTTTAATAATTTACCGGCGTCTGTCTTTCCGTCCGACTGCGATCTGAATGTCTTCAAGGCTAAGGCGATTAGGTTATTGTTATGCTAACACAGTGCGATTTACCGTATATAACTCATAATCACAGTTACAATAAATAAAAAATACCGTCAAACACCACACCAGTAAGCCTTGTTGTGTTACGAGTGGTTCTAGGCAAGAGTCAAATGGCGAAAAAGCAAATAATTACCTGTACGCATGTATTTTATCGCAGGCGAGTCAAGAATGTCATTATTATTACACTACGTCACAAATCCACTGCTGAACTTGGTCTCTCCCAAGCAAAACACAAACCGCACCTGCATCCATTGACATAAATGAATTATATTTATTATGCATAACTGCTCGAAGAGGGGAGGGTCAAGAGTACTCGGATACCTAGACGTGCATGTATGAAGAAGATAATGAATCTGAAAGAAGCGAAAGAGGTATGTAAGGATCGTGACACTTGGCGATCTGTTCTCTCTGGCTACCCCGTCAGGGATTGTGCTTCACGCACATCTTGAAGCGGGCTTCCATTAAAACATACTCGTATTTCAAGCCGCCGAAGAAGATTAGTCAGTTTTTACCATCAGTCAAGTGTAATATTCCTCTGCAAGATGCAGGAGTGTACAAGCTTGATTGTGAATGTGGTCTCTCTTATATAGGACAAACTAAAAGATATATAAAAACCCGTGTTAAAGAACACATAGCTGATGTGAAGAATAGACGCTCCGGGAAGTCTGCAGTCTGTGAACACGTACAGGATCGCCCCCGTCACTACATTAGATTTGATAGACCACAAATCCTCGCTAAAGAACACCGATTCCTTCCAAGGATGATTCGCGAGGCTATTGAAATCAAGAATCATCCTAATTTCAATAGAGAAGATGGCTGGGTGCTACCATCTGCTTGGGATCCCATAATTAATAAAATTAAATCCCAACCCAAGCATACAACTGCAAGACTTCATGATACTGTAAGTTCATACTGCGTGGATCGGAACAATAATTAATAATTTTTAATCTGGAGGTAGCCGTGGTAACTATGACATTGCGACGTCATACACCTCAGTCCCCCCCGTGACCATGGTGCTGTAAAGTGCTCGAAACGTCGGGAATATAAAATAAGTTAATATACGCGATAAAATCCGTAAAATTAGTTTTATTTAAACATAAAATGTGTCTTCTGCAGTGGAATACGGCACGGCTGCATACTTAAACAAAGCTATTCTGTATTTCGAACTGCGTGTCGAAATATATAAAGAAAATTTTAAAGACATGACACGGAATTCGAGACCGAAGCAACAATTTTTTTTATATAATAATAATACTTTATTAGACTCAAATAAAATGATATACAGGTTCCGATAGAGCACTAGCACCTGAACTAGGAATCCTGTAAGTCAGGAGCTAGTTCCCACACTTTATGCACAAACAATTTTAACATTAATTATAAACTTTTATACGTGGTAGAGCCATGCTGCAGCTATATTATTAGTAAACTTGTAGCAAGAATGGATCGGCCCGACGGGGAAGGATCACGCTCTTACAGAATACCAGCGTAAAATAGTGTGTCATGTCTATGGGTCACAGCAACCACAACATCAGGTGGACTGTGCGCGTTTGTTACCCTTATCTTCTATCGGAGGCAAGATCTCAGCCTTGGTTTGGTCGCTCCTGTAAAACTGCATTACGCAGTAAGCAGGAGTGTTATCAAGCCTGGGCTGCGGCTTCGGCGACTCGTGATGTAAGCACCAGCATACTTAAAAAGAAGTATAACTTCGCCTCCAGGTCCTTCAAAAGATTTATTGCCAAGGCAAAGTCAGAGCACATAGGCAGAATTGGCGAGAAACTAGTTCGCCTTCCATCGGGAACCGTGCATTCTGGTCTCTCGCCAAGGCTGTCCAAAGGAATTTCTGTAAGCCATCACTACCATCTCTGCACAGGGAGGACGAGTCACTGGCCCATGACGCAAAAGACAAAGCCGACCTTTTAGGCTCCCTTTTTGCGTTCAACTCGACTCTTTATGATGGGGGGAAAACACCGCCGACCATCCCGCGGCGTGAGTGCTCCATACCGGATGTGCTGTTCTCACAGCGCTAGGTTCGCAAAGCACTTCTCTCCTTGGACATCCAGAAGTCGAGTGGGCCTGACGGAATCCCCCCCAATTGTTCTGAGGACGTGTGCTCCGAGTTGGCACCGGTCGTAACGCGTCTATTCGGGTACTCCTACTCCCAAGGCGTAGTCCCGAATTCATGGAAGACAGCTTTGGTCCACCCAATCCCTAAAAAAGGCGACCGCTCAGACCCGTATAACTATAGGCCTATCGCGATCACCTCCTTGTTCTCCAAAATAATGGAATCCATTATTAACTGCCAGCTCATCCGGTACCTTGAGGATCACCAGCTGATTAGTGACCGCCAATACGGTTTTCGTCGGGGTCGATCAGCTGGTGATCTTCTGGTCTGCCTGACCATAGATAGGCGGAGGCAGTAGAGTCCAAGGGGGAGGCGTTGGCCCGTTAGTCTGGACATTGCGAAGGCCTTCGATCGGGTTTTGGCTCAAAGCGCTTCTTTCGAAGCTCCCTTCCTATGCGCTTCCCGAGAAATTGTGCAATTGGATCACCAGCTTCCAGCAGATCGGAGCATCAAGGTCTTTGTAGATGGTGCATGTTCTGACTACAAGCCTATTAACGCTGGTGTTCACAAGGCTGTGTGCTATATCACCAACGCTGTTTCTTCTGCATATCAATGATATGTTGCTAACTGCTATGTTGTATAAATTCATTGCTATGCGGATGACAGCACTGGTGATGCTAATATTAGGCCGTGCTAATATTTCTCGGGAAAACGTCTCCGAATAACCGGAACAAACTTGTGTCTGAAGTCGAGTCTTTGCTGGACACGTCTCGGACTGGGGGCGACTAAATCTAGTCCAGTTTAATCCTCACAAGACACAAGTTTGCGCGTTTACCCGCTAAAAAGAACCCCTTTTTCGTATCTCCTCAGTTTCAAGGCACTCCCCTAGTTGCCTCAGCCAGTATCGGAATCCTCGGCGTCGACATATAGAGTGACGTGCAGTTCGTGGTCCACTTAGAATAGAAGGCTCTAAAAAGCTTGGCGTGCTCAGCAGAGCGGGCAAGTATTCATGCCGGCACATCTGCCTGCAACTTTACAAGGCGCAGGTTCGGCCTCACATGGAATACTGTTCCCATATCTGGGCTGGGGCTCCCCAGTGCCAGCTCATTCCACTTGACCCCATCCAGCGCAGAGCGGCTCGAATCGTCCGGCGACCGAGCCCTTTCCGATCGGCTCGATTCATTGGCACTGCGAAGAGATGTTGCCTCCCTTTGCATTTTTTTTTCGCATCTACCATGGGGAGTGCTCCTGAGGAATTGTTCGGATTAATCCCAGCCGCTAAATTTCACATTGCGGCAGAACTCCCAATACATCCACACCATCTGGATGATTGGCGGTCCACCACTGTGTGATTTAGGAGATGTTTTCTTCATCGCACGACTTCCTTGTGGAATCGATTTTTCCGGACCGATACGACTTAGGGACCTTCAAGAAAAGAGCGTACTCCTTTTTAAAAGGCCGGTAACGCATCTGCAATTCCCTCCCTGGTGTTGCAGTTGTTCATGGGCGGCGGTAGTCACTTACCATCAGGTGAGCCGCATGCTCGTTTGCCCCCCCTCCTATAAAAAAAATCTTATAAAAAAAACTTCAATTTAATTACATTCCACTTTATTTTATTCAAATTAACCTAAATTACACTAATTTAAAGATGTTCTTACTGAGAAAGAAACAAAGAACACTGTATGGCGGTTAGGATTAGGCAGCGGAGGGTCAGTTATGTTAGCACCGCAATTTTGGATTTTAGTAAGTGAAAGTGTGCCGAAATTTTTTTGTCACGTACGTTTTTTACATGGGCAACCCACCTCGCGGGGGTAAAGACAGGTTTTGTTAAAATTCCCACATAAACATTAGACCTATAAATCGCAGACTACTATAGGACTAGCTAACATAATATGGACATCATTGGCTAGGATTTTTGCTACCAGGCCACAAATATACTCGTATATACTTATATATATTATGTAAAATGCCTCCGCATCAACACTTGTATTGTTTTTTCTTTAGTTTAATTTCTTAATTATTTATTTTTTTGTTTATTTTTATCTCAATAATGGTAATAAGCTAGAATAAAAACAAACTTCTTTAAAAGGTCAAAGTAATTTATTATATTATTTATTTATAAATCTTCAAATACAATGCAAATATTATATTAAATTTGAATATGTTTTGTAATTTTGGACGACTCGGTAACGTAGAGACAGTAAGCGTTGGATGCGATGTTGCGGAACCGTGGATTCGAATCTCGCACAAATAAAGTTTTATTTTGGCCTTCAAATAATTGTTCTTGATATCACCAATTGCAACGTATGTATGTGAATCACCGCTATGATACTTATGAAAATTCTAGTGGTTTTTTAAATGATAAATTATTTTTTACCAGATCAGATTTACCCTCGTAAATAAAGTATATACAGATATACTGAGTATATTTATACACGTGGATTCCCCTTAAAATTGAATTTCAAGTCGACGTGCATCGACACGACCGCTGGGCTGACACAGATCAACCCGGTTGTTTAATCTTATTTATAGTAAGTTTTTATCAGCTCAGATATTGATTGGAATGGAATCGTTTATTGAATGCAAAATTGAATAATATAGAACTTTACTTTAACTTAAATTAGGGCTAAGCTCACGTCTGCTGCATTTATTATCAGATGTGTAAAAACAAATCTATATATTAATACGTGAAGAGAAAACTTTGTACACCTTTTAAAGAACAGTGCGCGCACGGTGGAGTAAGAGATTTGGCATAGTTAAAGTTAATATGGGGCAGGAGTGCAGAAAGCACATAGTCGTGTGTGGGCAAACAGTCTCACAGAGTAGAAGTTTGCCAAAAGTATTTTAAAATATTGCAAATAAAATGTTTTTTTGTCTAAATTGTCATAATTCATAATTACGTAAATTGTCTAAATGAGCTGTGAATTTTGATTAATTTTATGTTTCTGTGTTTTATATAATATTAATGTGCCGAAAGAAGAAAGGAAAACCATGGTGGCTCAGGAGTGTAAATTTCACACGTACGTGAACAACCCGGGTCACAACTGCGCGGTTCCAATATAATTATTTATTGCAATTTCGAGGATTTACCACGTGTTTGGCGGTGAAGAAAAACATCGACAGGAAACCTGCATGTGTGAAAAATTAAAAAAAATAGGTCTTTACCTATGAAATTGCCGTTTTCTTTTGACATAAGTTAACGTAATTTTTTTCTATATTGATCCATATTTGCAAACACAAAGGCAGTTTATAGATAATTTTAAAGAAATCAGCTATAGCATAGCAGAGGCAACAAATTCTTCAAAGGCATTTTGTACTGTCTTTCGAATAATGAATTTTTTTCCCACTAGAAAGTTATCCAAATTCTAGAAAAAGTACAAATCTGTAGTTGCAAGGTCTGGTGAGTATGGCAGATGAAGGAGAGCTTCAAAGCGAACTCTTGTAACATGGAGACCATTTTACAAGGCGGGGACGAATGATTGATCAAAGCTAGTTGGAGACTTGCGAGCTTCTCCATCATTGTGTTAAATTTTTCACACAATACATCAGCGGTAATGCTCACCCTTTGATAAGAAGCTGTGATGAATCACACCGGCGCTAGACCAGCAAACTTTGACCATCACTTTTCTAGGTGTAAATTTGCGTTTAGGGCATTGTTTAGGTCTTGAACCAGAATCCAACCAACTTACTGAGCACTTGTGATTGTCAAACAGAATCCATTTTTTGTCGCAGGTAACAATGCGGTTCAAAACTCCATCGTTTGTGTACAGAAACAGAAACAGAACTTTTTTATTCAATATAGATTGTAAATAATACTTATTGAAAGTCACTCTTTTGTATAATTACCACTGGTTCGAAAAAAAACCTCTGTCCTGGGACGAACCAGCAGAAACCCAGCGGGACTTTTTTTTTAAATAACATCTTACAATCATGTATGGTTACACAAATTAACAACACAACAAATTAGAAATAGCTTGGTAGCGATCACCTCATTTCAGGGGTTATTATCATCTATAAATTCTTTAATACTATAATACCCTTTTTATACAAACTTAGTTTCATAAAGTTTTGAACTTTGAGCAGGTCAAATTTTGTATAATTTCTGGAATTTTGTTGTAAAAGCGTATACATCGCCCCAAGAATGAATTACTGACTCGATGGAGTAGAGTAACTGGTACTACTAGCTTGTGTCGTTCCTAGAATTTACAGAATGAATATCACTAATTTTTGTAAAACTACTTTATTTTTGTGTACGTATATTACACTTTCATAAACGTATTGAGAGGCCGAAGTTAAAATATAATTTCTTAAATTTTTGTCGCAGCGACTCTTTAACCTTTAAATCATAAATTGCTCTTATGGCCCTCTTTTGTAAAACAAATATAATTTCAGTGTCAGCTGCGAGTCCCCATAGCAAAATACCATACGACATTATGCTATGGATATAGCTAAAGTAAACTAGTCTAGCTGTTTCAACTTAGTTAGACTTCTAATCTTTTTACGGCATATGCTGCAGAACTAAGCCTGCTTGCTAGTTTTGATATATGTGGGCTCCATTGAAGCTTCGCGTCTAGTGTGATTCCAAAAAAAATGGTGGTATCTACAAGACTCAGTTTCTCCCCATTTAAAATTACATTAGTATTTAATTGTTTGACATTTGAAGTCATAAATTTCATACATTTCGTTTTAGTGCCATTTAAATGCAAATTATTAACATTGAACCACTTTACTAATTTAGATATAGCATTATTTACTTCGTCATATTTTAGCAAATTTTGATTTAATTTGGAAAATTAAAGAAGTGTCATCTGCAAATAATACTATATCATGGTTATCTCCTACTATGTAAGGTAAGTCATTAATGTATACAAGAAACAGAAAGGGGCCGAGTATTGAGCCTTGAGGCACGCCCTCTGTACCATCGACCCGAAAGAACCATACTGTTAATGACAACTTTTTGCGTTCTCTTAGTTAAATATGAAATAATTAATTTAAGAGCATCACTTCTTACACCGTTAGTGTTGAAGTTTCCTGATTAATGTTTCATGGTGAACACAATCGAAGGCCTTGGATAGGTCACAAAATATACCCAATGCATCCTGTGAATTCTCTTATCCATTAAATATATATTTAATCAGCTCAACACCGGCATCAGTTGTCGAGCGACCCCTTGTGAAACCAAATTGATTATTATGAAGTAAATTATTTATGTTAAAGAAATTTAACATTTGATCAAGAATAATTTTTTCAAAACCTTACTAAGTGTTGGTAGTACAGAAATAGGTCTAAAATTGGCTTACCTGTTGAACAGTGCAAGGCCACGAACCCAGTGATCGACGCGTACTTTGCGCTGGCGATCATTGAGTTCGTGAATGGGTGCCCCACTAATTCGTCAAGATTTTTTATCTTGTTATTTTACGCAAATATAGCAATATTGTTTTGAAGCTAGCATTTGGAAGCTGTTGCTAGCTCAGCCGTAGATTTGGGTATCATCAGCTTCCACAATCGCCGTTAATTCGTAATTTTTAACAAAATGTTTCAAACGATCACGGGCTTAATTTTTCAGGCACAAATCTCCGGAACGGAAGCGGGCAAACAATTAACAGGTGGGTACGTTTGTTTTACAATTCGCTGCGTAAACTTCGTTGATGTTGCGTGCCGCTTGTGCCACGTTGCTGCCAGACGGTACCTGTATTCCATAACTACTTGAATTTTTAATGTAGCCATGATGATGAAAAGATTCAAATGCGATGATAACTCAATAAGCAAATGAATAATTTTGAAAGAAGAATTCCATGGTATATAAATAAAATAATTTGAAGTTAGAATTCTTAGTCAAACAAAAATTACGATTAGAAATGTTTATTTGTGTGTGGAAATTGGACTCGTAATAACGTGATATTTTAAGTTTCCTATATTGTGAACCAAGTCATGTCAAAGAAAAATCAAATAGCGCGAAAACAAATAAATCACTAATTTCAAAACACTAATACACAGGCCTAAGTTGAAATAGATTTGAATTTGGAATTCCTAAACATACGCCAGATATTGTAGATCAAAATAGCTTGTTCTACAAAACGCCAATTTCATATTAAGGACCTAAATATATACTTGTATATACTTCGGTCCTTACATATATTAATGTATACCCGTATATTAATGGTTTATTAAAAGACGCCCAAAGCTTTTTGTTGTATTTTATGCTGTTATCCAAGTTTGCTTGAAAATCTTAAAAATAAAACAAATATTGTTCTAATATTTGTTTCGTTTTTAAGATTTGCTATAAACTCTTTCTAAAACTAAGCCGTTCAAAAAAATATATTGAAACCATAAAATAGGTTTTCCCCATAAGCACTTTCTGCAAATGCGACTTCAGTGACTTCAGTCCATTTTGTCAAGCCTGAATCCTGTATAATTAAAATTGCTGGGTTAAGTGTCGCCTCAGTTAGGCTGCATACAAAAAAGGATATATTTTTCTGTTTTATATTCCTTATGAAGAAAAACTAAAAATACAAAAATATCTGTGACTAATCTTTCTAGAATAACTTTATGTTATTATAACTTGCTACAATAGCTCACTACGCTACTCGTTGGCTGGAAGAGGAATGCCGCCATGCATTAAGTTCGCCTGTTACCTTAGTTGTATGATGTAACAAAACAGAATATATAAATAAATAAATAAAATAGATCTTCATCTTACACATATCTGTGACGTTTTGTCTTGGTAGTTTTATCCATATTTACCAAACAAGCAAAATCCGCTAGGTGTTTTATTCATGTGTACATTAATACTTTGTGTTTATTGAATATCAAAATTAGACCAAAAAATTAAATAAAAAAAAAACATAATTATTTATAAAAATAACCAACAACAGCCTACAAAAATCATTCATATACTCATTTACTCCTTCCGCCAATACTCTACGAAAATGGCTTCAAGGGCAATTCTAACATAAATCATATTAATTATTTCTTCGGAATAAATGTTATTAAAAGAGGTGAAAGTTTACATTTGTATTAAATTGTCAATTAATGCAATCTCCAGATTTTTCTTTATCATAAATTCTTCGTTAAAACAATTTTCATTACACAATTTAAAAAATCTATTTCATTAATTCATTACAAACCTATCAAATGCCCACTGCTGAACATAGGCCTCCTCATAGTTTGCTTCGTAGTGGAGATATTAACTACTTGTAACTACTAAGTGTGGCAAGCGGAATGTCAACAGTAGTTTCTAATTATTTTAAGTTGTTATAAGGAAGATGCTGCTGCCCAACTCCTGTTTTATTTCTTTCTGTTGCCTTCTTACGGCACCTTCGGCGTTATAATATGAGGTATTGGATAAGACTTATATATATTATTTATATAAACGTTACCCCCACTCCAGGACTTTCTTCTGTATCGGGGCAGTTTACAAACATAAATTGCACAAGGACAAACATCCAGACCCGGAACAATTACTTGCAGGTCATACAAATGCTTGTTCCGTACGGGATTCGAACCCGCGGCCCTCAAAACAGTAACCTCATTGCTAAGCCACTGACTGAGTTGTCAATATAACTTTTTATTTGGGAATTATTTTAATGTAATTTTAATAACAAATCTATACGTTTAGAGGTCCTTAAAGCCCGTACCTACTGTTTTTAAAAGGATTTACTGTTATTTATTTGTTTACATTCATACGTTTGTAAGTTTTTACGATAGTGAACTTTTTCGTCTAGCTAGCATATCTCGGGATAAGCCGTGGTTGCTAGGGGCTAAGTGCTCGCCGTAAACTAAACAGTAATCATGCAACCCGGGTTCGATCCCCGCTGGCATCAATGAAAATGTTAACTGCAACTTCGAGCGGTGGGGAAGAAAATTTGATGTTGTTTCGAGAACAAATGAAAACTGTCAAAACTCATTTGAGCAGCGCAAAGGAATAAATCTTTATATATATAAATTACGTGTCACGTTGTTTGTCCGCGATGGACTCTTAAACTACTGAACTGATTTCAATGAAATTTTGCACACTATGTGCATTTTGGTCCAACTTGAATGATAATATAGTTTTTAATCCGATATGTGACCCTCAATTTTTTTTAGGAAAAATAAGTGGTCGTCGGAAAGGGCAGTAGAACGTCTACCTGGTCAGCTAGTACCTTATAAACCTCTCAAAATGAAAGGATGCCTTTGCCCAGAAGCAGAAAATGTGCGCTATAACTATACGTTACTATGTACTTTACTTTACAACGTATTTTATTGCTGAAGTACGAGCGTTTTTCGGCCTCTGTAGAATTGTCCTCAAAACAAAGCCACAAGCAACAAATTATATCTAGGTACCTATCTACACCTATTCATTCCATTGTATTAAACATATATAGGTACACTGATTCCTGCACTGCAAATGTAACTTTGTAATCCTATATTTTTATATGGGACTACAAAGTTATTTATGCAGTTGGTGTATCTCGAAAACTAGACAGAAATTGCAAAATATTTTAAAATTTTCTTGGTTTATATACTTAATAATTATTTTATTCCAATATACAGCCAAATTTTTGTCGGGAAAACTAGCCCTACATGTAACTACTGTGGAGAGCTCGGGCATTCCTTTAAGGAATGTAATAACAAAACACATGCCCCCGTTTGCGCGACGTGTAAACGTTTGAAAAGAAAATGCGACCACAAAACTGGTGATGAAAGCTGTCGAGCACGTAAATTCGCAGAGGACAAATATATCAACTCCATAGAATATGAGGGCGCCTAAGAGCGCCGCGTATTATATTATTTACTTAGCTCTTAAACACTAGTTTTAGTTTATTTTTAAGCTTAAGTATGGCGAATCAATTACTCAATGACCTAGACAACTTTTCTGTGTCTGACGCTAAAACATGTAATGTTGATGACTGTAAACATTTCCTTCCACGTCCTGAAAATAAGTTAATGCCATCAAAAACATAGTTTGTAAAAAAGCCAGTCTTGCAACTCAGTTCTTCTACCATAAAAAGTTGTGAGATCCATGTAATACCAAGTCGGTTAATTTATTCAGTCCATATATTAATACATAGATTAACTGGCAATCGCATGACAACACAATATATGTCACAAGTAATACATATTATATTAAATAAGATTGTTTAGTGCGAATGCCAAGTCAATCTATATATCAATCTATGGACTGAAAAATTAACCGACTTGGTATTACATGGATCTCACAACTTTTTATGGTAGAAGAACTGAGTTGCGAGACTTGGCTTTTTTTACAAGCTATGTTTTTGATGGCATCTTATTTCTTTTTGTAGATAGTTATATCTAGGTAGCTATTTACACCTATTATTCCATTATACATATATAGGTACACTGATTCATTCAATGCAAATGTAACTTTGTAATACTATATGTTTATAAAGGATTACAAAGTTATTTATGCAGTTGGTGTATCTCGAAAACTGGACCGAAATTGTAAAATATTTTAATTTTTTCTTGGTTTATATATTAAACAATAATTGTGTTCCAAATTTAAAGCTTCTACGTCTACTAGAAGTGCCTTAGAGTTTTGATGATCTGTCAGTCAGTGAGTGACAAATTAAGAAATTTAACTAGTTATGATTCTTAAACTACCGGTTCAAATTTAATGAAATTTGAAATATTGCGTGTGTTTATACAATGCCTACTTGGTTATTGTGTATAAATTCACGCTTCTAGTTTTATCCACAACAAAGTTAAAGGGTAGCAAATATCCTATTATGAGATTATCTTTGTAGAGGCTATACCTAGCAATGGATTTTGACAGGCTGTTGGTTGAGCTGTGACGATGATGAATAAAAAATAATGTTAAACTAATAAAATGTTAAGCAAATACATAAATATTGAAACTTTTTTGATCAGGTGACTACAATAACTCCTATTAATAAAAATATTTGATTATCACTGTCAAAATACACTCATAATAATACGAGATAGAGTTGTTTGTATTTCACATATTTATAATCTGAGTTTGCAGTGACTGGTTTTTTATAAAATATATACAAAAATAAATAGTTCAGTTGGGGGAGTCGGCTTAACAATTGGATAGTTTATTTGGGATGTGTATTAAGCAGGGACATAATAAGGATATAGAACGTCGAGTGAACGCAGGAAATAGAGTTCTACTTTCTATTGTGGAAAGTCGGAATGTATCAAAAAAGGCACGTATGGCAATTCACAATGCTGTGTTAGTAATCCCTACTTAAATGTATGGTAGTGAAAGTTGGGTGTATCAGAAAAAGCATGAGAATAGAATAAGCGCTGTAGAAAATCGGTCATAAGTGTATGTTAAGGGCTGAATCTGAATGACAGGGTGGGAAATTCATTGATAAGAGAAAAGTGTGGTGTGCAAGACAATATTGTGACCAGGATTTAGAAAGGAATGCTTCGGTGGTTTGGTCAAATAGAAAAAACGAACCAACAAAGTGTAACAAGCAAGTCTATGTTGCAGAAGTGAACGGCAAAGTCGGGAAGGGACGCCTCAGGTGAAATTTTATCGACCAAATTGGCGGTATATTACTAGTAATCCGGTAAAGTGAATTAGTATAGTATCTTAGTTCTGAAAAATGACAATTAATCTATAGCCTTTTAATTTGAAGTTGGAGCAGGCATAGGCACACCGAACCGCGAACGGGTTCCCGCCTTGTAGTGGCGGGGGAGGGGGGGGGGGGGTATAGTAGCCGTGGCTTGGTCACCCACGGTGAACAAAGAGGAACCCTTTGGCTGGCCCGTGGTGTGGGGCCGGCCCGAGGTAGCCACTCCGAGCGGGCTTGGCGAGCCTGCTTTGGATGTGTGTCGGTGGGCTGCAGTGAGAGGGTTGTCCTCTCCCCCTGCCGCTGCAGCCGAGGTGGAGTCGCGGAAAAAGAGGTTTGTTGGTATGGCGATGCGCCACTCGCCCTATCCTCCGCGACTCTGACGGGGCCGCACCGATGATGCAGTGATGGTGGGGCCGCGGGGGGAGAAGAGTGTCGGTATTGTGAGGTGCCGCTCTCCCTACCCTCCGCGGCCGAAACGTGGTTGGCGGCGGAGCCAGAGACCAGATCCGCCGCTGGGGTCGAGAAAGCGGGTGCTACTAAGCACTCGATTTTCCTGGCCCCATGGCCTCCGCGTATCGGACTCGGGGGGTCCGATACGCAGGTGGAGTTGGAGGCCGTGGAGGGAGGCGTGCCTTGTGTTCCTGGTACGCCTTGCCTGAGAAGGAGAATGAGGAGGAGAGGTCCTCACCCGAGAAGGGGCTGCCATGGGGCGGCCGGCGCTAGTGGGGCCGCGGATATGTTCGAAAGCGTTCCCGTGGCCCTGCCAATATGCGGCGAAGGTGGAACACCATGAGGTTTTATTCGGTGCGAGTGCGACATAACCCGTCCGTGCATCCGCGAGGCGGGTATGCGCAGGCATTTCTCCATGTAAAAAAAAAGATGTCCATAGGCAAAAATATGTCGCTGATGAAGCTAGATGTACTACGGTAAGAGTGTTTTTACGTGGCAAAGCCATGATGTAAATATATTAGTGGTAAAGTTGTAACACGAGTGGGTGAGCTCGACCGGGTAAGGACCACGCTCTCACAGACAATTTATAAAATAAGGTAGGTGTAGAGAAACGGAGTTACCCTTTTAACTGGAAAAAAAGGCGTTCCATCTTAGACCTTATTCTATATAAAAATAAATAAAAAGGGTAACGCTACAATTGGAGCTATGGTATATTTGGGATAAGAAATTATTAAAATATCTTAATTTAAGTAGGACAAAAGCCAAGGCTAATGGTTAATTCCCTTAGCTGATTAGTTAATGATACTAATGGACACTATGAAATACGACGATTTTGACTGAACAGTGATTAAATTATATCACTGCATTTTTTTTGTTATAAATTTCTACTATATAATTCTAGATGAATATTCTGTTTGATAAGTTCTAAGCGTTTATTTAATGGAATGAGATAAACAATTTACTCCCTAATGTTGGTAAATAGAGACGCGATACGATGTAAAGTGATACTGAATTAAATCATGAATTCTCGCTTCTCAACGTAAAGTACCAACCGTTAAAATGATGCCAATGTTTTTCACAATATTTTTAATAACAATAAACTGTCAATACAAGAACTCAAATATATTATAACAATATTTTAAAACATAAGCAATAGTATACTAAAATAAAATAATAGTGTTTGCCATGTAGTGGCAACATAGGACTACCCACTATCACATTCACCACGTTAGTCGTGTAAGAGCGACACAGGGAAACCTAACAACAAAACAGAATTTTTCTGATAATAACACCACCACCCGCCCCGCTAAGGAGGCAACCATTCCGAATATCCTCAATCTATAGAGGAGCCAAGCTCAGATAAGCCTTTCCAGTAGATAAGCTCCCAGAGGACTTTAATACGCTTTAAATAAATTAATAAATTTAAATAAAATGTATTTTTAACAAGTTCACATATACTAGAGAAGATGTTTATCAATTCGACTGTATTTTTCTCCGAGATTGTAGTTTCACTTTCAAATTAATTAAAAACATATAATAGTTTACCAGTTGGTTTAAAATTGTTTTTACATTTATTTTCAATATAGGTACGAAAGGACAATTTAACGTACGTATAAATCGTATTGCAATAAGAACTGATCAAAATAAGCACATCAATTTTTTCATGTTACTTAAATAGAAAAGCGAGCTACGAAGAAGGCTACGCTCGGAGTTTTCAATGCGTGATAGACTTCGAAATTAGTATATTCGCAGTAGAGTCAGAGTAACCGACATAGCTCGAAGAACCGAAAACCGATGAGGAAGAAAGGTTCTCGAGTGGCAGCCTCGTACCGGTAAGCAAAGTTTAGAGCTTCCCATGGGTGGCTAGATGGAGTGACGACCTCGTAAGAGATGCAGGAACTTGATGGATGCAGGTACCTCAAAACCGTACTTTGTGCCGTTTTCTGGGAGAGACCTACGTTCAACAGTTTTGAAGGGCTGTAATGATGATGATCATCACCAAACAACCGAGTTTTGATCGGCTTTAGAAAAAAATATAATTACTTATAAATGTGTAATAAACTTGGAAAGCATATCATTATGTAAAAACTTAATTTCATCCAAAGAGGGCCGTTTCAGAGAATCCAATTACATATTATACAAGAATTTCTGACATACAATTTCGATTTTTTTTTTATGTACCTACGTAAGTTAATTATTTTATGCTGGTTCGTGATATTTGCAGTTATTTTACCCACAACAGCCTGTTGATCCTACATTTTGGTTATAATTGCGATTGGCACTTTGTCAAATATCTATTTTCGCTACATATTTTGGCGCTCCCCGAGATTTGTACAATAGAACTACAAAGCTTACCTACTCTTACGTTTAATATTTGTAAGTTATTAGAGAATATACATACTATTTTGTTTTGTATAATATTAATTTGTTAGTCTGTAAGTAAAATCTATAATATGAGCATTATGAATATTTGACCGGTTTCAACAGTAATTATTTCCCAATTTAACGACTGGACATAGTTCTACTCACATTCCAAGGGTTGAAACAGCGCCACGTTCCTGACTCCGGGCTGCCACTAAGATTTTCTTGACAGAAAAATCGACTTTTAACTAGACCCCAGTATTCGAGACTTGGACTCCATAATCAGCAGTCGGCTTGTAACTACTAGACTAACGAGACATCAGACAGACCAGAGAATCCACATGTTTGTGTGTTCCTATAAATACTTACCCACAAAGTAGCACACAGCATTAGAGTAGCAGCTATTGCCCGTTGCCGTGTTACAAGGGTATCAAGTCTCTTCGGAATACCAGCCTTTTATAGCAGTGTATTTCTGATGTAATTATAATGTCGATAGACGCAACCCTTTTTACTGTTGCTGAACCCTCCTATTGGTAACAAGGCATTCGACCTCAGTCTCCATGGGTTTAGTAGCATGCGGAACCCATTAATTTTCTTTCGGTTTATAATTTGCAATTGGGGTCCCGCCTGCTACTGAACTTAATGCGGGTATTTAACTTAGGCTTTCAGCTTATAATGTAGTCTGTTAAACCGAAATAGAATTTTGCTTTGTTTATAGTTTCCTATTTTAATTTTGTTTTCTATGCTCAAACTTGTTTCGGTCTTTTTAGTGCATTACTTTTTAATTGTCTTTTTTGCGGTTGGGTTTTGGAGTTTTTAATCATTTATTTTATTTTAGACTTTTTAGTGTCCCGACGAGTTCCGACACAAACATGCCCCATTTCCACGCTGTCAAAAGCTTTTTAAACCAATTTATTATTCCCAATTAAATTATTTGGAAACCCTATACTCAATAGGTATGGTTATTTTTTATTATTAACGTAATTACTATTTCGCGCTAAAAACCGTCATTTTTTTCGAACAGTTATCTAAGAACACTTACGTTTTAAAGACGAAATCTCTCATAAACTTCATTATGCGACTCGTGACCATATTCTTAAGATTTTTTTAAACAAATTACTATAAACAATATTTTTATAATATACTTCACTCTAGCAAAATAAACACAGTATGTGATAATTACCAAAAAAGTAAAATAAAAATATACATTTTATTCATATACTGCAAATGTACATTAAAAGCGTAAGAAATTGCTGTAATTTATTGTTTTTACTTCCACTCAGGTTACGGCAATAAGCAAGCCAAAGCTGTACCAACATCGACCAAATGAACACACGTTATTTATGATATAAGTTGTTTTTTTTTATTATTATTTATATAAATATACTATTTTACCCGTCAGCCCCAGTTATTTTTTTATTTTAAAGATGCTATTAGCCATTCCATTGCCATTATAGCTTATCAAAAATCCACTGATTAACATAAAGATATATATATATATATATATATATATATATATATATATCATCATCATTATCATTACAGCCCTTCACAAGTCCACTGCTGAACATAGGCCTCCCCCAAGGAATGCCACAAAGCACGATCCTGAGCCACCTGGCTCTGGGGGGACGCCCTACACTTCGCCTACCGGTACGAGACTTTCACTCGAGAACTTTTCTTCCCCATCGGTTGTCGGTTCTTCAAGCTATATGGCCGGCCCACTGCCACTTCAGCTTACAAATCCGTTGGGCTATGTCGGTTACTCTGGTTCTACTGCGGATATCCTCATTCCTAAGTTTATCACGCAAAAACTCTGAGCATAGCCCTCTCCATAGCTCGCTGAGCGACCTTGAGCTTCCTCATACGGACAGCAGTGAAGGACCACGTCTCAGTTCCGTAAGTCATCACTGGCAACAGGCACTGGTTGTACAATTTTGTTTATGGTTTTGAGGTATTTCTGACGAGAAGATGTGTCGTAGCTTCCCGAACGCTGCCCAGCCGAGTTGAATCCGTCGATTGACCTCTCGGTCGAAGTTGGACTTACCTAGTCGAAATATTTGTCCCAGGTAAACATACTTGTCAACAACTTCGAGCTTAGTGCTCCCAACAACTACCGGCATAGGTGTGATATGGACATTAAACATAATCTTTGTTTTGTCCATGTTCATCTTAAGACCTATCCGTTGGGAGACACTATTGAGGTCATTGAGCATAGTGCTTAGTTCCTCCAGCGATTCTGCCATGAGAACTGTATCGTCAGCAAATCGAAGGTGAGTGATGTACTCGCCATTGATGTTAATACCGTATCCTTTCCAGTCCAGAAGCTTGAAAACCTCTTCCAATGCAGCGTTGAAGAGTTTCGGGAATATAACGTCACCCTGTCTTACACCTCTCTGCAATTGGATAGGTTTCGTACTCTGGGTCTGTACTCGGATAGCCATCGAAGCTCTACTGTACAAACACTTCAGCACTTCGTAATAACGACAGTCAACTTGGCACCGCTGAAGGGACTGCAGTACCGCCCAAATTTCGACGGAATCAAAGGCTTTCTCATAGTCCACATACGCCAGACATAGTGGCAAATTGTACTCTTCGGACTTCTGTACAATTTGCCGTAGGGTAGGTATGTTGTCTATGGTGCTAAAGCCCTTTCGGAAACCGGCTTGTTCGGGAGGCTGGAAGTCGTCAAGTCTGCGCGCGAGACGATTCGTAACGACTCTCAATAACAGCACGTAGACGCGGCTAAGAAGGGAAATCGGTCTGTAGTTCTACAATAGAGCGTTATCGCCTTTCCTGAAGAACAAGACCACCGCACTTCTGCTCCACGCCTCCGGTGTAATGCCACCATGAAGGACGAAATTAAAAAGCTTCTGAAGGACTTCAAGTACCGGTCTTCCACCCGCTTTCAGAAGCTCTGCTGTAATTCCATCCTCGCGGGGGCCTTGCCGTTTTTATGATGCTGGAGAGCCATTCTAATCTCGCTCAGACTGACGTCCGGGATATTTGCGGAATAGTGTCGGATAAGACTCGCTCTTGGATCGTTACTCACACTTGCGTGTGCCTAAAATGATGACGTGTACAGCTGCCCATAGAACCTCTCAATCTCACTCAAAATTTCAGGTGCCCCGAAAACGATGCTGCCACACTCTGTCTTCAGCTTTGACAGTTGGCTTTTTCTGGGAGACAGATCTCTGGCAAAGACTTTGGAGGCTTGGTTCTGCTCGATCGCTTCTTCAATACGAGCTGTATTGAAGTTGCGTAAGTCTCGCCGCATGCATTTGGAGATCTGTCTGTTCAGTTGCCTGTATGCTGTCAAATCTGTTGAAGAATGTAGCCTCATCTCCCGTCTAACAGCCATGAGATTAAGAGTGTGATCGGAGAGCTTTTGTGTTCTTCTGCGGCGGGTCTTTCAGTACTTAGCTCCGACCGCATGGACAGTTTCCACGAGCTTGTCATTCATATCGTCCACTTCATTGCAGTCTTCTAGGCACTGATAACGGTTTTGTAACTCGAGGGTGAAAGGATTCGGGACTTTGGATTAGAGCACGAAGGCGACGGAGCGTTGACTTCATCAGACGAGACCTCTCCAACTTAACATTTAAGTTCAGTGTGCCTCTAACCATTCGGTGATCGTTGCCGGTTTTCACCCTCGCGATCACTGAGACATCACTTAACTCATTTTTTGTCGAACCGTCGGGGCTCGACCAGGTCCACTTCCTGTAGGGCCGCTTCTCAAAGAAAGAGTTCATCATAAAGAGTCCCTCTTTCTCCATGAAGTCGGCAGCTGCTGGCCCCTTGGGTTACGTTGCCCTATTCCAAATTTCCCTACTTTCAGCTCACCGTTCTCTCTTGTGCCTAGTTTTGCATTAAAGTCTCCCATTAACACCGTATATTGGGTTTTGGAGGAATGCATGTCTCTAGAGATATCCTCATACATTTCCTCCACCTCCTCATCGGGGTGTGCCGCGGTTGGTGCGTAAACCTGTATGACCTTCAGCGAATACCGTTTGGTGATTCTGAGTATAAGGTACGCAACCCTCGTCGACACACTCCCGATCTTTACAACGTTGTTAACGAGAGACTTGTGGAAGATAAATCCGACACCTCCTTGGGACAGATGGGTCGCCCTCCCGGTGATAGAGCAAGTTGCCGGATTCGAGGATTACCGTGTCCTCCCCCTCTCTTCGAACTTCGGATAATCCTATAATATGCCAGCGCAACTTGTCTATCTCTTCTTCCAGCTCCACGATCTTCTCGTCAGTCCTCAGGGTGCGTGCGTTGTACGTTGCCAGGTCGAGTCGTCGTAGGTGGCAACCGAACCTCCACCGGAGATTCTTAGCACCCCCTTAGCACTACGAGATATATATATATATACCGTAGTTGACTCGCTTGGCAAGCGGGTAACAACCGCAGATTTTTATTATTATAAGTTTTTATCAGTAAGATGCTGCTGCAATTGGTCGCCTCTTATGACACCCACGGGACGAAATGAGGTATGGGATAACTTACACCGCTAAAACACAGCTGTTAACATTACCATTGAAAAATCGTCTTCCGTAAATTGTACAACAAAGGAATTTAATAATTTACCGGCGTCTGTCTTTCCGTCCGACTGCGATCTAAACGTCTTCAAGGCTAAGGCGATTAGGCATTTGTTACGCTAACTTAGTGCGATTTACCGTATAGAACTTCATCATCACATCTACAATAAGTAAAAAATCCCGTCAAACACCACACCAGTAAGCTTTGTTGTGTTACGAGTGGTTCTAGGCAAGAGTCAAATGGCGAAAAAAAAATAATTACGCATCTATTATATCGCAGGCTAGTCAAGAATGTCATTATTATTACACTACGTCACAAATCCACTGCTGAACTTGGTCTCTCATAAGCAAATCACCACAAACCGCACCTGCATCCATTGATATAAATGAATTATATTTATTATGTATAATTTTATTTATTTCACTTATTAATTAACAATTTAATACACGTACATCAAATAAATACACGTTCTGTTAATTTTGTAATTACGTTCTGAAACCTTATGAAATATTATATAAAGTACACAAAAACGTCAACTGCTAAAAGAAAGTCACGGCAGAATGTTTTATGTGCATCGAAGACATTAAATTTCAGAACAGAATCATAAAATGTGTCTTCTGCAGTGGAATACGGCCACAGCTGCATACTTAAACAAAGCTATTCTGTATTTCGAACTGCGTAATTCAAAATGTATAAATAAAATTTTAGAAGACACGACACGAAATTCGAGACCGAAGCGACATTTTTTTAAATAATAATGATACTTTATTAGACTCAAATAAAAATTATATACAGGTTCCGACTGAGCCCTAGCTCCTAAACTAGGATTCCTGTATGTCAGGAACTAGTCCCTTCCATACTTTATGCACAAACAATTTTAACATAAATTATAAACTTTAATTTAATTACATTCTACTTTTTTTCATTCAAATTAATTAAAAATATACTAATGTAAAGATGTTCTTACTGAGAAAGAAACAACCAACACTTAAACATGGCTATGGCGGTTAGGACTAGGCAGCGGAGGGTCAGTTATGTTAGTACCGCAATTTTGGATTTTAGTAAGTGAAAATGTGTCGAAATGCGGCTGAAATATTGTTGTCACGTACCTTTTTTTACATGAGCAACCCATCTCGCGGGAGCAAAGATAAGTTTTGTTAAAAGTCCCACATAAACATGAGACCTAAAAATCGCAGACCACTATAGGAAAAGCTAACATAATATAGACATCATTGGCTAGGTTTTTTGCTACCAGGCCACAAATATATACACTTATATATATTATGTAAAACGCCTCCGCATCAACACTTGCATTGTTTTTTCTTTAGTTTAATTTCTTAATTATTTATTTTTTTGTTTATTTTTATCTCAATAATACTCATAAGCTAGAATAAAAACAAGCTTCTTTAAGGTTAAAGTAATTTATTATATTATTTTTTTATAAATCTTCAAATACATTGCAAATATTATATTAAATTTGAATAATTTTTGTAATTTTGAACGACTCTGTAACGCCAAGGCAGTAAGCGTTTGGTTGCGATGTTGCGGAACCGTGGGTTCGAATCCCGCATAAATTAAGTTTTTTTTGGCCTTCAAGTAATTTTTCTTGATGTCAATGTCCCACCAATTGCAACCTATGTATGTAAAACACCGCTATGATACTTATAAAAATCCTAGTGCTTTTTTAAACGATAAATTAATTTTACTGTCAAATGCAATTTTAAGCATTTACGAGGGAGTAAAGTATTTATACACGTGGACTTCCCTTAAAATTGAATTTCGAAATTTCGACGTGCATCGCCACGACCGCTGGGCTGACACAGATCAACCCGGTTATTTAATCTTATTTATAGAGAGCGTTCATCAGCAATGAATACTGATTTGAATGAAATCGTTTATTGAATGCAAAATTGAATAATATAGAACTTTATTTTAACTTAAATTAGGAGTAAGCTCACGTCTGCTAAATATATAAATAGATGTTTAGAAACAAATCTATATATTAATACGTGAAGAGAAAACTTTGTACACCTTTTAAAGCACATTGCGCGCACGGTGGAGTAAGAGATTTGGCATAGTTAAAGTTAATATGGGGCAGGAGTGCAGAAAGCATAGTAAAAACATAGTAGTGTGTGGGCAAACAGTCTTACAAAGTAGAAGTTTGCCAAAAGAATTTTAAAATGTTGGCAATAAAATGTTTTTTTGTCTAAATTGTCATAATTAATAATTATGTAAATTGTCTAAATGAGCTGTGAATTTTGATTAATTTTATGTTTTGTTAATTAGATATCTGTGTTTATATAATATTTACGTGCCGAAAGAAGGAAGGCAAACCATGGTCGCTCAGGAGTGTAAATTTCACACGTACGTGAACAACCCGGGTCACAACTGCGCGGTACCAATATAATTATTTATTGCAATTTCGAAAATTTACCACGTGTTCGGCGGTGAAGAAAAACATCGACAGGAAACCTGCATATGTGAGAAATTAAAAAAAAGTAGGTCTTTACCTATGAAATTGCCGTTTTTTTCTATTTTGATCCATATTTGCAAACGCAAAGGCAGTTTATAGATGATTTTAAAGAAATCTGCTATAGCATAGCAGAGGCAACAAATTCTTCAAAGGCATTTTGTACTGTCCTTCGAATATTGAATTTTTTTCCCGTCAGAAAGTTATCCAAATTATAGAAAAAGTACAAGTCTGTAGTTGCAAGGTCTGATGAGTACGGCAGATGAAGGAGAACTTCCAAAGCCAACTCTTGTAACATGGAGACCATTTTGTTGTGCAGTATGAGGTATGCGCGTTGTCACGCAGGAGCAGCGGGAACGAGCGATTGATCAAAGTTAGTTGGATACTTGCGAGCTTCTCCATCATTGTGTTAAATTTTTCACAGAATACATCAGCGGTAATGCTCATCCCGTTTGGTAAGAAGCTGTGATGAATCACACCGGCGCTAGACCAGCAAACTGTGACCATCATTTTTCTAGGTGTAAATTTTCGTTTAGGGCATTGTTTAGGTCTTGAACCAGAATCCAACCAACTTACTGAGCGCTTGTGATTGTCAAACAAAATCCATTTTTTGTCGCAGGTAACAATGCGGTTCAAAACTCCTTCGTTTGTAAACCTGTTGAACAGTGCAAGGCCACATACCCAATGATCGACGCGTACTTTGCGCTGGCGATCATTGAGTTCTTGAATGGGTGCCCCACTAATTCGTCAAGATTTTTATCTTGTTATTTTACGCAAATACAGCAATATTGTTTTGAAGCTAGCTTTGGAAAGTGTTGCTAGCTCAGCCGTAGATTGGGTATCATCAGCTTCCACAATCACCGGTTATTCGTAATTTTGACAAAATGTTTCAAACGATCACGGGCTTAATTTTTCAGGCACAAATCTTCGGAACGGAAGCGGGCAAACAATTAACAGGTGGTACGTTTGTTTTTACAATTCGCTGCGTAAACTTCATTGATGTTGCGTGCCGCATGTGCCACGTTACTGCCACGACGGTACCTATATTCCATTATTACTTAAATTTTTAATGTAGCCATGATGATGAAAAGATTCAAATGTGATGATAACTCAATAAGCAAATGAATAATTTTGAAAGCAGAATTCCATGGTATATAAATAAAATAATTTGAAGTTAGAATTCTTAGTCAAACAAAAATTATGATTAGTAATGTTTATTTGTGTGTGGAACTTGGACTCGTAAATAACGTGATATTTTAAGTTTCCTATATTGTGAACCAAAATGATGTCAAAGAAAAATCAAATAGCGCGATAACAAATAAATCACTAATTTCAAAACACAAATACACAGGCCTAAGTTTGAAATAGGTTTGAATTTGGAATTCCTAAACATACGCCAGATATTGTAGATCAAAATGGCCAGTTCTACAAAACGCCAGTTTCATATGTAAGGACCTAAAAATATACTTGTATATACTTAGGTCCTTACATACATTAATGTATACCCGTATACTAACGGTTTCTTAAAAGACGGCCAAAGCTTTTTGTTGTATTTTATCTGTTATCCGAGATTGCTTGAAAATCTTAAAAATAAAACAAATATTGTTCTAATATTTGTTTCGTTTTTAAGATTTACTATAACCTCTTTTTAAAACTAAGCCGTTCAAAAAAATAATTGAAACCATAAAATAGGTTTTCCCCATAAGCACTTTCTGCAAATGCGACTTCAGTGAATTAAGTCCATTTTGTCCACCCTGAATCCTGTTTAATTAAAATTGCTGGGTTAAGTGTCGCTCAGTTAGGCTGCGTACAAAAAAGGATATATTTTTCTGTTTTATATTTCTTATGAAGAAAAACTAAAAATACAAAAATATCTGTGACTATTCTTTCTAGAATAACTTTATGTTATTATAATCTTGCTACAATAGCTCACTACGCTACGCGTCGGCTGGAAGAGAATGCCGCCAGGCATTAAGTTCGCCTGTTACCTTAGTTCTATGATGTAACAAAACAGAATATATAACATAATAATACATAAACACTCACGCCTGTCACCCAGAGGGGTAGGCAGAGACTATGGACTTCCATTTGGCACGATCCTGACAGACTTCTCTCGCTTCCTCCACATCCATATACCTACGCATACACGCTCGTCGGTTAAAGGTACTATTGATTTGGCCCATTTTCAATATATCGCCAATTTGGTCGATAAACTTTCGCCTAGGGCGACTCTTCCCGACTCTGCCATTCACCTCTGCAACATAAATTTGCTTTGTCACTCTTTCCTCATTCATTCTTTCTACATGACCAAACCACCGAAGCATTCCTTTCTTAATCTTGGTCACAACATCATCTTGCAAACCACACTCTTCTCTTATTAAACAATTTCTCACTCTGTCATTCAGATTCATCCCTAACATACTCCTTAGTGATCGCATTTCTACAGCATTTATTCTACTCTCGTGCTTCTTCTGCCACACCCAACTTTCACTACCATACATTAAAGTAGGCACTAACACAGCATTGTGAATTGCCATACGTGCCTTTTTGGACACATTCTGACTTTTCACAATAGAGTGTAGAGCCCCATTCACTCTATTTCCTGCATTCACTCGTCGTTCTATATCCTTATCATATCTACCATCCTTGCTAAACACACTTCCCAAATACACAAACTCATCTACTTGCTCTACCAACTCCCCTTCTATTCTTATTTCACATATCGTTTTACTTTCTTCTCTTTCAAAAACCATAACTTTCGTCTTACTTGCGTTCACTTTCATTCCCTTTTCTTTTAATGTCCTATTCATTAATGTAACCATCATTTGCAACTCGGCCGCCGAAGACGCAAGTATGACTTGATCATCGGCGTACAAAAGGCATTTGACGGTTAACTCACCCATTCTTAACCCGCATTCTTCTACTTTCAAATTTTCCAAACAACTGTCCATAAATAGGTTGAACAGCCACGGGGAAGCCACACAGCCCTGTCTGATGCCTTTATGTATGCCAAACCAGTCCGAGTAGGCCCAGTTGATCCTGACACAGGCACTAGAGTCCCTATATAGAGACTTCAATGCCTGTATCAGACCAGCGCTCAACCCAAATGAGGTCAGTGTTTGCCATAACACGTACCTGTTCACTCTGTCATAAGCCCTTTCCAAGTCCATGAACGCACAAAAAACTTTCTGGTTTTTGGCCAAAAATTTCTCCGCAATCATGCGCATGGAAAAGACCTGATCCGTACACCCCATCCCCTTTCTAAATCCAGCTTGCACATCCCAAATTTTTCCATCAGTTTCTTCCATAACTCTTTCAATTAGCAATTTTTTATTTTATTTTTTTATTGCTTCCCATCACCTGATTTGATTCCCGCTGTTGCTCTTTTGACTGCCACGGGATGACATGGGCTATGGATATTCTTACACAGTAAATGTGTAGGTAGGTACTTCCGTATTATAAAAAAAGATAGCTGTGCCGTAAGAATCTCTTAGTCACTCTTAGTTGACACGGTCGTGTCTTTAACGTAAATACATGTACGTAACGTAACTACTTCAAAATGGCGACGCTTCGCCTTCAGCCGCACGCAAATGTCACCGTCATCACTCAACGTAACAAATCCATTGATCCTTTAGCTATCGAGTGGTGTAATTAAAATTTGTATGTAGATAATATATATGTACCTAGCTGCAACATCTAACTAAATATCACGATTTTAAATCATCAGTTTTCTGTATTGCCTACCACTATGGAAACAAAATGAATAAGGTATTCACGTCAAAAGTAATGTTGCAGTATATTTACATCCATTAAATTAGCATACAGTTTACCCACAATGCTAAGCAAGCTGATACCACGGTAGTTTTTACAGTCCTGCTGCGACCCTTTTCCCTTATATATTGGGACTATAACGGCTTTGCACCAGTCTTCCGGTACCCGCTTCAGCTTCCAACACAAGTTAAACAAGGTGTACAGCAGACCTGCAACCACACCCTCTCCAGCCCTTAGCCTTTCGAGTGATACTCTATCATACCCAGCTGCCTTACCTGCTTTCATGCTTTTCATTGCTTTCATTATTTCATCTATACTTATTTCTCTACCTCTCTCCACTTCTTCCGGAATTTCTATTTCACTTACTTCAGACGACTCTTCACTCTTAAACACGCTTTCAAAGTATTCCTTCCATCTCTTTAAATTCGAAACTTCATCATTCAGCATGCAGCCATTCTCGTCTCGTATAGCATTCATTCTAGGCTGTTTTGAATTTCCCCTGGCAGTTCTTACGAGCTTCCAGAACATTTTAATATTTGCCTGGAAGTTAACAGATATTCTTCTATCATTCTTATCTATCCTTTCTTGCTTTTTCCTTTCAACAACTTTTTTTACTCTCTTATTTATACGTCTAAAGTCTGCCTTTTTTCTTTCAATATCATCATTCATACCGCCAAAATTACCAGCTTTAGTTGCTAGTAAATCTAGCCATGCTCTCTTTTTTGCTTCAACTTCTATCCGTACCTCATCATCCCACCACAACGTATTACTTTTCCTTTCATTCGTTCTCTTACTTACACCACATACTTCGGTGGCTGTATCCACCAAAACTTTCTTAACATTATTCCATACATTCTTCAAGTCTAAATCATTCATACAAAATTCATTCAACACACTTATATTTTCCCTCAGTCTGCATTTATACTTCTCTTTCACACCTTCATCTTGTAACCTCTCTATTCTTATACGCTGTAACGCAGTGGTAGACACAGATGTCCGATGCCGCCAACGCTTGAATAGACCATTAATTTGGCATAAGACCAAGTAATGGTCCGTCCCTACGTTGGACCCCCGGTAAACCCTTGTATCTACCACTGCGCTCCTCATTCTTCCATCCACAATTATGAAATCTATCATGCTTCCATCATCCCCTCTTTCCCATGTATACATGTGAATCCTCTTATGGCGAAAGAAAGTGTTCGCCACAAAAAGATTCTTTTCCACACATATGGTGAGGAGGTCTTCACCATTCTCATTTATTCTTTCATCGCCAAACGCTCCTAATATCCTTTCATAACCAGACCTCTTCACTCCAACCCTTCCATTAAAATCTCCTAACATAATAATACTTTCATTTTCCTTGCATTTCGTCAACACCAGCCTTACCATGTCCCAAAACTGCTCTCGGATATAAGTGGGCTTAGACATATCTGGGGCGTACACTCCAAGCACAAACAACTTCTTTAAGCCCACTTTCATTCGTATCCACAGCAGTCTTGGGCTTACACATTCATACTCTTTCACACATTGACCCATTCTTTCTGAAAGGATGACACCGACTCCCTGGCATGCCCGCTCGGTCTCGTCTACACCAGACCAGTAAGCGGTATACATGCCATGTGCAGTGACATCTCTTCCCTTTCGTTTCGTCTCATTCACACATAACACATCTATTCTTCTATCATTCATCATTTCGCATATTTCATCCATCTTATCATTAATTGCTCCACATATATTCAGCGTAGCCAGACGGGCCTCCGCAATCCACTTTTCGCCCCTCCAGGAGACAGGACGTGACGGGTGGCGAACCTCGTCGCCGGTTTTCCTCCCGGAGATTCTTCGCACCCCTGCCCCATTAAAGGGGCGCCGGGAACTCGGGGCCATTTCTTTGAATTTTTGGCTCATGGTGCGACATAAGGGGTGGTAGATTTTACGCCGCTACCACACGGCGAGGAGCCGAGTCTGTCGTTTCGGCTTTGTCGCTCGTTTAGCACCACCCGGGGGACACGTGTAGGGTGGGCCTAGGGTTAGGTGGTGGAAGCCTACGGACGCGAGCGACTCATCCAGAATATATAAATAAATAAATAAAATAGATCTTCATCTTACACATATCTGTGACGAATAGAATAGAATAGAATAGAATAATTTTTTATTCAATATTGATTATTACATAATTCTTATTGAAAGTCATTTTTTATTTACCACTGGTTCAGAAAATACCTCTGTCCTGGGAAGAACCAGCAAGAAACCCAGCGGGACTTTTTTTTTCAAACATATTTCACTTAACAATAATTTCATTTATACAATTTTTAAATGATTTTTAATAGAACCAGCATGGTGGCGATCACCTTATTCCCAGGGGTTATTTTCATTCATGTATTCCTTGATATTATAATAACCCTTTTTGTACAGTTTTTCTTTAATAAAACTTTTAAACTTGTTTATTGATAAACTTTGAATATGTTCTGGGATTTTGTTGTAAAAGCGTATACATGGCCCCATAAATGAATTACTGATTCTGTGGAGTCTAGTAACTGGTATTACAAGCTTATGTTTGTTCCTAGTGTTTAAAGAATGCACATCCTTATTCTTATTAAAGCTATTTATGTTTTTATGTAAATACATTAGATTTTCATAAATATATTGCGCTGCCAAAGTTAATATGTTTATTTCTTCAAATTTTTGTCTGAGGGACTCTTTAAAATTTAGGTTATAAATCGCCCGAACGGCTCTCTTTTGCAAAACAAATATAGCTTCAATATCAGTCGCATTACCCCATAGCAAAATTCCATAAGACATTACGCAATGAAAGTAACTAAAATACACTAATCTAGCTGTCTCAACATCTGTGAGACTTCTAATCTTTCTTACAGCATATGCTGCAGAACTAAGTCTGCTTGCTAATTTAGATATATGGGGGCCCCATTGAAGTTTCGCGTCAATAGTAATACCGAGAAAAACAGTGGTATCCACAAGACTCAACTCCTCCCCATTTAATAGCACATTGGTATTCGAATGTTTTAAATTAGGTATTGTAAATTTAATACACTTTGTCTTATTGCCGTTTAAGAGCATATTGTTGGCGTTAAACCAATGTACTAATTTCGAAAGAGCATTATTCACATCGTCATAATTAATTAACTGCCGTTTGAGTTTGAAAATTAAAGAGGTATCGTCAGCAAATAATACTATATCGTGATTGTCCCCTACAAGATAAGGTAAGTCATTAATATAGATTAAAAACAGGAATGGGCCAAGAATCGAGCCCTGAGGAACGCCCATTGATACTACCGATCCGGAGGAACCTTTACCATTTATCACGACTTTTTGAGTTCTGTTACTTAAATATGAAGTAATAAGTCTAAGCGCCAAATTTTTTACACCGTAATGTTGTAGTTTCCTGATTAATGTTTCATGATGAACACAATCGAAAGCCTTGGAAAGATCACAGAAAACACCTAAGGTATTCTGTGAATTCTCCCAGGCATTAAAAATATATTTCATAAGCTCAACACCGGCGTCAGACGTTGAGCGACCCCTTGTAAATCCAAATTGGTTTTTATGAAGTAATTTATTTGTATTAAAAAAAATTAAAAATTGATCCAAAATAATTTTTTCAAAAATTTTACTAAGAGTTGGTAGTACAGAAATAGGTCTAAAATTAGCGGTGTCCAATGTACTACCAGATTTAAATAAAGGTATTACTTTACTATACTTCATTAAATCAGGAAACACACCAGAATCGATACAAGTATTAAAAATAATAGCAAGATGAGGTGCAATTAAATCTATTATGGACGCAATAACTGTCACGGAAATCCCCCACAAATCTGCGGTTTTCTTTACATCAATGGTTTTGAAGTATTTTACAATATCTTGCGGTAATACTTTTTCAAATCTAAATTCTTTTAAACAGATATTAACATTCTGTTTGAGTAATGACTCGGCGACAGTTGGAGAAGAATTCAAAGACTCTGTTGTCAAAATAGGAATATCAGTGAAATATTTCTCAAACACCGCTGCGACTTCTTGATTTGATTTAGTCAATTCATTGTTAATTTTTAATTGATAGTTTGAGTTACGAGGTTTTTCATTACCGGTTTCGCTGTTAATTATACTCCACGTCATTTTAATTTTATTCTTAGCCGTCTTAATTTTGTTGCTAATATGTAACGATTTGGCTGTGGAGCAAACTTTTTTAAACATTTTAGAATAATTTTTGACATATTCTTTAAAAGCATCAGAAGGATTATATGATCTTTCATGGTAAAGGTCATATAACCTTCGTCTGCTTTTATGAATTCCCACTGTCGCCCACTCATTAAATACCTTGCGACTGTTTCCGGAGAATGTTTTAGAAGTAAATGTTTTTTTTTAAATTCATTGCTTATAAGGGTAAATAATTCTCCATATAAAAAGTCTGCATTGTTCTTATAAGAAAGCGATGGAAGGTTTTTTTTTGGACGTTTTGTCTTGGTAGTTTATCCATATTTACCAAGCAAGCAAAATCCGCTAGGTGTTTTATTCATGTGTACATTAATACTTTGTGTTTATTGAACATCAAAATTAGACCAAAAAATTAAATAAAAAAAAAACATAATTATTTATAAAAATTAACCAACAACAGCCTACAAAAATCATTCATATACTCATTTACTCTTTCCGCCAATACTCTACGAAAATGGATTCAAGGGCAATTAGGTTAATTCTAACATAAATCATATTAATTATTTCTTCGGAATAAATGTTATTAAAAGGGGTGAAAGTTTACATTTGTAATAAGTTGTCAAATTAATGACATCTCCAGATTTTCTTTGTAATAAATTCATCGTAAAACAATTTTCATTACACAATTTAAAAAATCTATTTCATTAATTCATTACAAACCTATCAAATGCCCACTGCTGAACATAGGCCTCTTCATAGTTTGCTTCGTAGTGGAGATATTAGCTACTTGTAACGTTTAAGTGTGGCAACCGGAATGTCAACAGTAGTTTTTTATTATTTTAAGTTGTTATAAGGATATGCTGCTGCCCAACTCCTGTTTCATTTCTTTCTGTTGCCTTCTTACGGCACCTTCGGCGTTATAATATGAGGTATTGGATAAGACTTATATATATTTTTTATATAAAACGTTACCCCCCACTCCAGGACTTTCTCCTGTATCGTGGAGGCAATTTACAAACATAAATTGCACAAGGACTAACATCCACACCCGAAACAATAACTTGCAGGTCATACAAATGCTTGTTCCGTACGGGATTTGAACCTGCGGCCCTCAATACAGTAACTCATTGCTAAGCCACTGCGCCACGGAATCGTCAATATAACTATTTGTTTGGAAATTATTTTAATGTAATTTAATAACAAATCTATACGTTTAGAGGTCCTTAAAGCCCGTACCTACTGTTTTTAAAAGGATGTACTATGTTATTTATTTATTTACATTCATAATATGTTTGTAAGTTTTTACGATATTGATATTTTTCGTCTAGCTAGCATATCTCAGGATATCCCGGGCTCGATCCCCGCTGGCATCAATGAAAATGTTAACTGCAACTTCGAGCGGTGGGGTAGAAAATTTGATGATGTTTCGAGAACAAATGAAAACTGTCAAAACTCATTTGAGTAGCGCAAATGAATAAATCTTTATATATATATATATATATATAAATTACATGTCACGTTGTTTGTCCGCGATGGACTCCTAAACTACTGAACTGATTTCAATGAAATTTTGCACACTATGTGCATTTTGGTCCAACTTGAATGATGAGATAGTTTTTATCCCGATATGTGACCCTCAATTTTTTTAGGAAATTAAATAGTCGTCGGAAAAGGCAGTACAACGTCTGCCTGGTCAGATAGTACCTTATGAACCTCTCAAAATGAAAGGATGCCTTTGCCCAGAAGCGGAAAATGTGCGCTGTAACTATACGTTACTACGTACTTTACTTTACAACGTATTTTAACGCTGAAGTACGAGCGTTTTCGGCCTCTGTAGAATTGTCCTCAAAACAAAGCCACAAGCATCCCCGTAGTAATAACGAACCCTCCTCAGCTTAAAATCTTAATAAACTCTCCCTATAAAGACAGCAATGTTCTTTACATGTAATTAATTCCGCACGGTCTAGAAACTCGAGAAACACCGTTCCTCTGACATAATTAACAAGGTTTAAGCCACTGCTTTGTTAGAATCGATTTTCTATTTAAAAGCGTCAAAGCTTCTTGGGTTTAGGCAATATCAATTAATAGCTTCTCCATTTGTTGTTCTTATTTACTGTTGGCATAAACAGCGATATTTTTTATTATATATTTTAAATTTTAATAATAAAAAAACAAATATTTTTTTTTATAATGGAGCCGTGATAACTCAGTGACTAAGCGTTCGCTGTTGAGTTCACAGTGCGCGAGCAATCCGCGTTCGATCATCCTGATTCATCATGTGCTCGGCGGTGAAGAAAAAGGTCCTGAGGAAACGAGCATATCAAAGAAATAAAATAAATAATATTTCAGAGACATGTAAAGTCCGCCGAAATTCATTAGGGGCAGCGTGGCGAACATTTCCTGGAACTGAAACCTAAGATTAGAGGAGGCCTGTGTCCAGTAGGACGTATATAGGCTATAACTTTACTTTTTTACTTTTAATGGTTTAATCTATTTACGACTATATACAATAAAATACAAGACTTACGTACTCATAACGAGATATCCAAAACTTTACGTCCGATTGACTTGAAATTTGGCATATTTATACTCTTTTCTCGACGTAGATATACAGTAAAAACGATTTTGGAAAATTCAACCCCTGAGGGGGTGAAAAATGGTGTAACCTTCGTAAAACTTGACTTCAATATGAGAAAATAAACTGAACAGATTTGTACAAAAATTATGACCTGAGCAGTGACAGTAGTATTACGCTAAATCCATTTATGAGAAAAACCAGCTGTTTCCAGGCCGGTAGGATTACAAATGCCAATAAGAAACTCCATATCGAAATAAAATTCTATCGGAAATATTCGTTTTTTCAGCATCCCTTCAGAAATTGCAATTTAACGATTTTATGAGGCGTTTTCGAGGATCCACATTTACATTTAACAATAGAATATAGAAAAAATAAAAATCTCAATGCTAGAAAAATAAAAAAAACATTGCACAGACTTTAAAAGTGGAAAGTGAAAAAAAAAACTTCATATAAATGACATTACAGAATTCGATCAATGCAATAAATTAATGTTTTTAAAACTTAAACTGTGTGGCCTAAATTATAATGCTATAAGTATACTTCTGGTAAAATTTATATTGCTATATCTAACTATACGTTGATACAGCAGCACTCGTTCCATTTTTGGTTCCAATACCTAATAACATTTATAAAATGAGACGTGGTGATTTTCCCAATCGCGATAATTTTTATAAATACTCCACTTTTTATAGAGAAAGGGGGAAAACAAGCATGCGACTCACCTGATGGTAAATGATTACCGCCGCCCATGAACAACCGTAATACCAGAGTGATAGCAGGTGCGTTGCCGGTCGTTTTTAAAGGAGTAGGCTTCTTGAAGTGTTCTAAGTATTGTATTTTAACATTTTTATTTTATTCCTATTAGGGAAAGGCATCATTTATATCCTTAACACTATTTACGAAATGATGATGATGATAATGATTGTGGAAAGTCTTTCTTAAATATTTCTTATATTCTATACTATTAATAAAACTGGTAATGAGATTCATAGTACGTTCGCCTCTTACCAGGTGGTTCTACGTGGTAGAGCCATGCTGCAGCTATATTACTGGTATAGTTGTAGCACGAATGGGTCGGCTCAACCGGGGAAGTACCACGCTGTCACAGAATACCAGCGTAAAATAGCAGCTTGATGCTGCTGTGTTTCGTATGGTGAGTGTAGACAACCGGAATCCCCTTTTTACTGGAAACGAGGCATTCCATCTTAGTCCTCACGGGTGACAACGCATCTGCATTTTGATTCGTAATTGAAGAGAGATGTAAACGTCCATGGGTCACAGCAACCTATTACCATCAGGTGGACTGTGTGCTCTTTTGTCACCCTTATCCTATAAAAAAGAGTGTCCGGTTAAAAGCACCTTGTGAGTAGCGCGTTAAAAATTCTAACTAGGAGGCAAAATAATAGCGCTATAAGTGACTTGATCAGCCTATTGTTATTTCTTAAGGTTTTTAATGACTTCTGTGACATTATTTTTAAACGCATATGCTAATTAATATTCTTATTAAGGTAGCTTAAAATATACATATATTTTATTGTAAAGCCACAATATAACATATACAGATCAGTTTGATCAGAGAAGAACCACCTACAGTGCTGCATTTTCTTGTATGGTGCGTGACGAAAACTAGAGAATCTCTTTATTAGTAAAGAGACATCCTATTTAGTCCTCAGGAGTAACCGCGAACTCGAAAGGTCGTGGGTTCAAATCCGCCATTCGACTACTGTCGTGAACCACTTCTAACACAAGCATTTTAAGCTTACCAGAAGTGGTTAAAGGGAATACTAGTAAGGTTTAATAGCATTACTAGTATTTAAAAAAAAAGTCATCAAGGAATTTTTATTCTCTATTGATGCATGTTTTAGGTGGCTTTTGGCTACAGCATTAATCTCTCATCAGGCAGCCTGTACTCGTGTTATAGCCTACGTTCGTGAACCCTTACTTGTATTAAAGAAAACTGTATCAGCAAGTTGACTGTTTGTGCACATTTATTTGTATTAAAAGATAGTCTGAATAAACGGAATTCAGATATTAGCAACTTTATGAAGGTTTACCTTATACAAAATCACTGATAATAAGAGTAAATTTTAAATCTGTCTCCTGATACATGGACTTAAGTGTCTTGCAGAAAATCTTATATATTATATAATAAAGCTGTATGAATTACACATTCCGCCAAAGAATTTAATTTAGAACCCAACAAATTTTACTGTCGCCTAATTTATGAACGCTGCAGACTAAAAAAAAATATTCAAAGCGGTGCTGGATTTATTATGAAACTAAACAAAAAGAGGGGTGACGACGTTGCGTTTTAATTCTTAACCAAATATAGATGTGGATCTGGCATGTTACGAATGTCATATTTTTCACATTCACGAATACGAATGCGAATGCGAATTTTCGGGATGCGAGTGTGCGAAAGAGAATGTTTGGGAATAACATTAAAAAGAAACTTTAATCAACTTAAGCCATAATTTTTATTACTTATAATAGGAATATGAAAACATATTGGAACAGTAAACCAGTGTTATACTTATACAGTAAATATGTAATCTAATAGTCAAAGTTTAAAAGAGGGATGTTATATTTCAGAAAAAACAATTTTGCAGCCTCTTCGCCCATGAGGCGATTTCTAAGAGGCTCGTATATAAGGCCGGCTGCACTGAAAAATTGCTCAAAAAAAAATCACATCACATTCCGCCTGTGGCACCGCACTCGTGCGGTCGCTTCAGGTAGTCCGCGCGCCTAACGTCCTAACGTTAGTGCCCCCAGTTCCGCGAATCGCGCTCCACAGTGTTGGCGCTAATTAAGCGCTGAAGCTAGGTGAGTGTTTAGTCGCTAACTCTCAGTTCTTACCCCCCCGCTCTCGGTCGGGGAGGTCTAACTGAACGCTTTTTTATTGTAGTACACTAGTACTGTATATGTTTATTAGTTTATTATAATTATTTGTGTAATATATATAACGTGTATATTATATTGTTTCTTGACTTAGCCCCCGTCCTTTTGAGGACAGGGGAGAGTTTCAGAGTAACTGAACGTCCCGTACTTTTCAGTGCGGTGATCCCCACGTCATTGTGATAGTTTTAATAGTTTTTAGTATTTTTTAGTTTAGTATTTTTTTAAGTAAGGATAAATTAAAATGTCCGCTCAGGATTTAAAATCGTCCATTATCGAGGCCGTCTCTAGGATGGACGACCCGCAGGCGCTTGCCGCCGCCCTAGCCCTTCTGACTTGTCCCGCCCGTATGGCAACCATCCCGCCGCCCGTGTTAGCTGCCCACTTAGAGTCCCAGAACTCGTTCGCCACGTTAGAAATCGATATGGAGTGCTCTCACTCCGAGTCCGACGCCGCGTCGTCAGTTTCCGCCTCTCGGAAGAGGCCCGCCAAAAAATCCGGCACCAGGACATCGGAGTCCGACTCGGATGACACCGGTGAATCGTGCGTATCATACACCACGGTGTCGTCAAAGCGCGCGGCGAAGCGCGCCGCTAAAAACCGTTCGCCACCCGCCGCAGCGGCCCGTGCCGCTCCCCCCTCCCCCGCAGCCTCCGCCGCTGCCTCAGCCCCCGCAGCCCTAGCTGCCGCATTAGATACCTCGGCGCCAACTAAACCGGCCACGCGTTGCGCTCCGCAATTAGCCAAAAAACAAGTCCCGCCCCCTGTCTTATTAAGAGATAAGGCTGAATTCACCAGGCTTAGCAAGATCTGCTACGACTCGGGAATAAAATATGATCTAGCTACTAACGTGGGCGTAGCTATTAAGATAGTCCCATAGTCCATCGACGACTTTCGTCGTATAACTAAACTTTTTACATACGAACGTGTATCATATCACACATACGCTCTTCCGGAAGAGCGAAAAGTTAGGGTCGTCATCCGAGGCGTCCCGTTTGAACTCTCCAACGAGGAGATACTTGAGGACCTTAAGTCACAAGGTTTCCCCGTTGAAGCGGTTCATAAGATGCATAGCAGGACCGGGTTGAGATACCCGGTTATATTAGTAATTTTAAGTAACATCCCGGAGGCAAAGACCATCTTCCGGCAAGTACGCACGGTATGCGGCTTGTCTGGAGCCAAGGTTGAGTCACCGCGTAGGCGCGGTTTCCCGGCGCAGTGCCACCGCTGCCAATTGTATGGTCACGCGGCGGCCAATTGCTCCGCCCCACCCAGGTGCGTTAAGTGCCTAGATCCACACATCACCAAAGAGTGTCCCCGGCCTTAAGATGCCGTATCCCCGCCCGCGTGCGTCCTGTGTCAACAGACAAGCCACCCGGCAAGCTACAGAGGATGCCCGTGCACTCCTCGTCCGCGTATAGTTAGACAGGTACCACCGCCGGTAAATGACCGTTCATTCCCGGCTTTGTATGTCAGGAAGCCCCGTCAGGGCGTATCTCAGCCGTCTTAGGGCTTTGCACGACCCCCTCAGGGTCCCCTGAGACCACCACAGGCACCGCTTAGGCCACCTCCGGGCTTCTCAAAGCCTATGCAGGCTCCAGTTTTTCCCTGGGGCCCCAAAAAGGTAGATCCACCGCCACAAGTAACTTCTGCTCCGCAGCAGAAACAGTCGTCAATCGGAGATGACTTTAACACGGTTTACGCCGCGATAAGGAACATTGACATAAACGAAATCTCGGTGTTAGCAAGTAAACTGCGCGCTGCCCGGTCCCCTCAGAACCGTCTTTTGGCTCTAGCAGAGCACAGTAATTTATTGCGTTCGTTGTAAGTTAACTTAATTAACTTAGCTTACAATGACAGAGCCTTCTGCTCTGCCTAAAAGTCACGGTCGTATCAAGCCCAAAGGGCTATCGCTTATTTCATTTAACATTTGCGGATTGCGAAATAACCTCCCAGAGCTTGAGCTCTTCCTTAAAGATCGCAAAGCTGATTTTCTCCTCTTACAGGAAACCAATCTTAAACACAAAGACAATAAAGGCTTATCCATTAAAAATTATTCACTTCTTCGTAATGATAGGCACGACCTCCGAGGTGGTGGCACGGCCATTTATTACAAGAAGACACTACATTGCTCTCTTATTGATACTCCGCAGCTTACCAATATGGAAGCTACGTTATGCAGGTTATCTATGACGGGACATCAGTCTTTAGTCATAGCCTCCTGTTACATTCCCCCTGGAATCCTTCCCCTCAAAGATGATTTTGAGGCAATCTTATCTCTAAGTAATTCAGTCATTATGTTTGGAGATTTTAACTCTAAACATACTGAATGGACATGCCGTTCTATTAACCGTAGTGGTAGGATACTGCGTGATATAACGCAGTCTCTTGACATAACCGTTTACAGTCCGCTCGGTGCAACGCACTATCCTGATGCAACCGATTTTAACCCAGATGTATTAGATTTTGCGTTACTCAAAGGAGTTTCACTCAACCTCAGGTCTATTGAGACACTAGACGATATAGGATCAGATCACCGACCGGTCTCTCTTATTCTTGGCCATCAGCCACCCCCTATTATAACTACGAAAACCTTCACTAACTGGAAGGGTTTCAAGGACTCCCTAGCAAAAGCTATGGACTCGCAGGTTTCCCCTAATTACCTATCGTCGGATTTAGACTTAGACATTCCCGTAAAAATCGACACCGCGGTCGAATCACTTTTAACCCTAATTAAATCCTCCCTTAAGGAGAATGAAGGGGTCGTCCCGGTTGCTAATACTAATGGGCTTCCCCTATATATTAGCAACATATTAAAAGCTAAAAAAGCTGCTTTCCGGAGAGCAGCTAAATATCCCACCCCAGTATATAGGCATACGGCTAATCGTTTTCAACGAAAACTCCGTTTACACCTTTCTGAATTTCGAGACCTCCAAAGGAGTGAACTCATGGAGAATATATCTCCCTCCCATACAGCGTACTATCAGATGGCTAGAGCCCTCCGTATAGACGCTACAATTCACACACCCCCCCTCTCCCACCCCGACGGTACGGTTGCCTTTGAGGACGACGAGAAGGCTGAGTGCTTTGCAGACAGCATTGCCTCACAATGCTCTCCTAGCTCTCAACCTGTCGACCCCTCACACATTCAGGAAGTGGAGGATGAGGTCCGCCGCCGGAACTCACCCCCCACAACCTCTGAACCTATCACTGGGTCCAATGATGAGATCTCATCCCTCATCAAAGGAATTAAGCCCAAAAAGTCTCCGGGCGCGGATGGCATATCCAACCAAGCCCTTAAACACTTTCCAGAGCAGGTGTTAACCCTCTTATCTATTATCTTTATCTTTAACGCCTGCTTCAATCTTAGCTATTTTCCCACTACTTGGAAAGAGGCAACTGTCATTGGTATTCCCAAACCAGGCAAGCCTCTTAACCTCCCCTCCAGTCATCGGCCCATTAGCCTCCTAAAGGCCATGGGCAAACTCTTTGAAAGAGTCATTCTAAATCGAATGAGGCGCCATCTGTTTCCCACAGACGGTGACCCCCTTGTCATCCCACACCAATTTGGTTTCCGCGCGAAACACTCATGTCCACAGCAAGTACACCGCATTGTGGAATATATCCTCAGCGGTTTTTATCCACGTCGACTAAAGACAATCGCGGTCTTTTTCGACATTGCCAAAGCCTTCGACCGAGTCTGGCATGTAGGCCTTATTTACAAATTATATAGGATAGGACTCTCCGATCGTCTAGTACGTCTCGTAGCCTCTTACTTACAACATCGTACCTTTCGTTTTAGACACGAAGGCACGTTATCCTCTCAGCGCTCCATTAAAGTTGGTGTTCCTCAGGGATCAGTACTAGCTCCCCTCCTGTACATCTTGTACACCAACGACATTCCAATCCCGTCGAATGGTGTACAGCTCTCACTCTTCGCAGATGACACTGCTCTATACTTCAAAAGTCCTAGGATATCTTCCGCAAGGAACAAGATCCAAAAGTCAGTCGATGACCTAGGAGATTGGTTCCAAAAATGGCGTATCGATGTGAACCCGTAAAAGAGCTCCGCAGTTCAATTCGATATTAAAAGACACCGTAATAAAAACAAGAAAAATACTCCACCCATACGAATGCTAGGGACTCCTGTCCCATGGCAAATGTCAGCAAATATTTAGGTGTCACCCTTGACTATAGGCTTACTTTTGAGTCTCATGTCAAAAGAGTAACACGTTTAGCTCGTTTTTATCTAGGTAGGCTTAACAGTATGTTAGGCAGACATAGTAAAATGTCATTAAGAAATAAGCGAACCCTTTATAAGGTTTGTATACGACCGGTAATGTCTTACGCGGCTCCTATTTTTGCACACGCTAACGATAAAATTATTAACGAACTCCAAGTAGTTTAAAACCTATTCTGTCGTCGAGCTACGAACGCACCTTGGTACGTCCGTAATGCCGACCTTCACCGGGACTTAGAAATCCCAACAATCCAGCAATTTCTTAAAAAACTCTCTGAAAACTTCTTTAAAGTATCAGAGTCGCATAACAACACATTAATTCGTGAGGCAGTTACTTATACAGCCCCACTCCCCTCCCGCTACAGCGTCCGCAGGCCGAGAAACACTCTCTCGGACCCGCCAAATAAATTGTCAAACGACCTGAACTGCATTAAAAATTATTTAAAATTAATAATATGCCTTCGTAGGCACTCCCTAAACGGCATTTAGCCGTCTGCGCCCTCTTTTCCCAAAAGAGGGTCGCTTTAGATACGGCATAAGAAGCTTTCAACAGCTGGTTGCCAGTCCCCAAAGGCAGTTTTTAGGGGGTATCACTTAGGTTCCCCTTGTAGGCAGTGAGTCCCCCATAACCACGATGGACCGGCCATCGTGGTATTTGTAATGCATTTTCTGCCTCCCTCTGTGGTAGCCCATTTCCAAATTGCTTCGGGTGCAAAAAAAAAAACAATTGCTCACTCGGAATGCTGGCCGGTGGAGCGCTTTGATAACTGCGGGCCAGATCTGTCAATATGTCGTATTTAATTTAGTTTTTCACCAGTCGAGAGGGTTTTCATCGAAAGAGGTTCGTTTTTCTTTAAGATAGACCTTCAATTGAGTTTTAATTTCACATTTTTAGTGTCTCCAGATTCTACATCCGAACCTTAGTTTTCGCTGGAAAAATCGAAAATTCATACCAGGTTGCTTATAAGAATTTTAGCAGAATTTGTTGAAGGATCATCAATTTTGCTTGATATATTACTCAACCTTTTAGTGCCTGAAGCTAAACGCCGATTTTTATCACCATCTCGGTTAGACAGACTTAGAGCCAATTCCACAATTTCAGAGTGAAATTTATCTTTCGCAATATCACTGAAAAATTTATGCTTTTATCGTAGGACCAGGAATGAGGAGATCGTGAACAAGGTATCATTCTCCAGGTTGCCAAACTTCTTGTTTATTTTGGTTTTGGTAAATTTGATTAAGCTGATAATAATGTTATAAACGGTGTCGCCTTCAGTAGGTATCTTTGTGTCATCGAGACCTTTTTTCAATGTGTAAATAATCGGAATCACGGACGAAATTAAAGCGCTTGAGCTGCTCAAGTTGCGTGTAGCTTCTTCAAATGGCTTAAAAACTGTTACACAATACTCCGTAGCTTTACATACTTCGGATGATATGTTGGAAATGTCATTGTCGTTACCATACCGGTACAAAGCATTTTTTAGTTTTAAAACTTTCACTGTCCAAGCAGTTATTACAAATTTCCCGCAACATCCAAGCAATTATATTTAGTATGTGCTGGGTACCGCATGTGGATCCCTAAACTCCCTGGGCTGATTGGGACGAGTAATTAGCATCAGGAGTCCGAGGTCCCACATGTGACCCATTTTTAATTTTAATCTGTGGGGTTATTTTTAATCTATACTACATTTTGTCATTAATCTATATAAATCAACTGTTTAAATTTTTTAATAAAATTGTTTAAATAAAAACGAAAGATGTCTCGCAGAACAAATGACGAAGATATTTTACGGTATTTAGAAAACAGTGACGAAGAACTATATTATTGCAGTGATTCGTCATTAGATCCATTCCACGCTAGTGATGAAGATGATCCTGATTATGAAGTGCCTCAAGATAATCGACATGATTCAAGAAGTTCTGATAATGAAACATTGGAAAATATGAATAGATTCATTCAATATAATCAGCCCCAACAAATGCACTATGATGAGGAATTATTTTTACCGCAAAATGATTCAGACCAGAGAGATTTTGACGACATTCCTATGAATATTGCACAGTCACCAAATCCCATCGAAAATCAGGTGCCGTCGGTGTCTGCAGTTTCAGTAAGTGAAATTTCTTCTCAAAATAGCCTTCGAAGTGATCCACATGAACATTTGAAAACTAAAGATATGAACAACGGATGGATTTATACCGTTCGTGATCTACAACGTTTACCATTTACTGCTGAAGAACGTTTAGCCGTCAATGTTGAAAGTCATTCCACTGTGGAGTCTATTTTTTGTTATGATATAATGTTGATCATGATTATGGTATAATGATGATGTCTAGTGTCTCATTGTTTCTTTTTCATTACAGATTCTTCAATACATAATTGTTTTGTTACCTCTTTTAGTGGAGTTTCTTACGGTATATCCACTTTTGAATCCTTGGCCTCCGATTCAGTATGGATCAGCATTTCGTATTCTTTGGAATGAGCCGTTTCCAACTGGGTTCGCAACGCCCAGTTAGTCGCCCAATTGTTGAATAACTTTTCTCACAAAGATTGCATTTCGCGTATTCTCGATCGATAGGTGTAAAAAATCGCCATATTTAACTTTTGTGTCCCGGTGCCATGGGAAAAACTGTCAATATAGCTCAACACAATTCTTAATTCAAAAACTACTTGTTTATTTACGTAATGACTAGTTACAACTGACTGACAACTAAACCAAAACAAGCCAAACTAACTATAGTCCGTTCGCGGTAAGAAAATATTGTGTCATCAGTGCAACTACAGGGTAGAGGTGTATTCACAGTGAAGTAAAAATTCTTTTTTTTTCAATATTTAATTAAGTTTAATGGAAACAAATTTTCTTAAAATAACTTAAATCACTAATCAGTATCGCTTGTTTCTCCAGTTACATTAATTATGAAAGAATTTTATTCTGCAAGTTCCATGATTTCATCCAAATTCCACATGGTATTTTCTTCGCTTATCACGTGGTCGCAGCACTTCTTCCAACGATTAGCGTCTATTAATGCTATTGCGTCATCTAATAATTTTTTATGTCACTCATTTTGAAAGTGGAGTTATTGGCACCAACATAATTTTTTATTTGGGCCCAAACCATTTCAATTCAATTAAGTTTGCAATGGTAAGGCGGTAGGCGAAGAATTGTAATGCCATTACTTTTGGCAGTCTCATCTATTAAATATTTATTATATTGTGGGGCGATTTATGCAACTTTCATTAATTATTCTTTTTTAAATAAGTCATGTCCATGGATTGGCCTCTGATTTGCAGCCAATCTATTAGTCACTGTGAACTCGACTTTCTAATTTCTTGCATTTTAATTGGCTGCGGGGCGTGGTCAGGCCGGCGGACAACGATGACTCACTATTTTCTTAACGCGAACGGACTATAAGCAAGCAGCGGAAAATCAACGCTTTTTCTATTGGTTGAATGAAACACGTGACGCCTTCTACGCGTGCGACGATCGATCAAATGTGCGACCACCGGGCGAGAAACGATACGACCTGTACACATTTGCATTCGCAAAACATTCGCATTGCTTGATGCGAATGCGAATGTTGATGTGAATGCTTAAAATGATGCGATTCATTCGCATATGCGAATGCGAATGCAAATATTCCTTACATCCCTAACGTGGATGTGGGCCACAGCATGCAATTAGTCTTATTCTATATAAAAAATGTTTGGCATAGTAATTTGCATAATTGGTTATTTTAGAATTATGTGAAAGCGTAATTATTAGCTTCAACGTTATATAAAAAATGTTCATATAATGATGAGCATAATTTTATTAGCTTTTAATTCTAAAATCATATTGTAGGAACGTCTAATTAAACTGTCGTAGAATATCATAGTGTGCGCCATACCAAAATACAAAGTTAGTATTACTGGTTTTAAAAATCGCTCATTAGTAGTTTAAAAAATATGTGATATCATGGTTATAATAAGAACAGTTCGGCAGTTACAAAATTTATCTTAAAATTTTAACGATTTTTTTACATTTACATGAATAATTCGCATTATCCTTTATTAGTCCGTGAACGTCAAAGGCTGAATATAGGTAATTTCCGTTATAGGGAAGATTTGTCTTAATTTCAACGCTTAACAGGCGAATTGGTGATCGCAGTACCAGATGGCTTGCACTTTCAAATCTGCCATTCGACAGTGGACAGGATATTTTACATCTGGCGTAAACGAGTTTGTTATAACTGTCAGATGCTGAATTCTTTCTTTTTTTACATTGTCGCTCCTTACGACATCCGTGGGAAGTAATAGGGTGATCGTTTTTCTTATGCCACCACGACATATATTAAAAAAATCTTATAAGTATCCAATGTTACCGATTTATTATTTGCTGCATTTAATTTTAACTTATATTTTAACTATTGTAATCATATTAAACATTACCACTCCAAAATATATAAAAAGTAACACGCTCGCTAATATGTATATTTATTACAAATGTACATAACATTTACCAACTATTACCTGTAAATATTAAGAAGGAAGTAATAAATAAATAAAGTAATAATAAGTTGTTATTCCCGTCTTTGTATTTGTTAATCAATAATAGAATACGTTTATCAATAATAATATACTACAAAAGGTACTCCGTTCCAACCGAGTGTTCCACGACACCCGCACATGTTTTTCTTCTTGGTATATTTTACATGCAGCCATTTGTTAACATTAAGATTTATACTATTGACGGCACACTAATTAGTGATACTATTGAGAGTTTTTTTTTATTAATTTAGTGTCTTCAACTGAATTCGCGATTTTATAAATTTATAAATAATCATCAAAAAGTGAGCATTTGCAATGCTTTACCTTTCTATCATTTATGTAGGTCAAAAACAACAAAGGTCCCAGATGGGAACCTTGTGGTACCCGGACGGATCGATGTATCTCTTACAATTAACCACTTTTGCTACTGCCGTCTGAGGTCTCTGGCTAAGATATAATTCGAATTATTTATTTAAAGAGTGAAAGCTTGTTTATTAAAAATCTAATGATCAACCTTATCAAATGCGCTACTAAAATCGGTATAAATACCATCGATCTGTTTTCTCTTACCTACCTCTTCTAACAGATCTGAGGTGAAGTTTGACAAGTTAGTTGTAACTGATAAACCGCTTCTGAAACCGTATTGAGCACTTGTTATAAAGTTGTTCACATGTTTGATATTTAATTTAAATTAGGTTTACTTCATTAGAATTTATTTTATGGTAATATTATAGACTAAAGAATGTTAGTCAATCATTTTTTTAATTACAATTCTACCTAATAATAAGTTTCTGACCAACAGGAGTTAGGGCAATTATAAAATGCATATAATGCATAAAATTCAATATGAAATGCAATGTATATTTTAAGTAATACATATTATATTAAATTAGATTGTTTAGTGCGATTGCCAAGTCAATTTATTTATTTAAAATATAACAGATTTTTAATATTGATACGGCCACTATAAGATGTTGTTGTTAGCTGATTACGTAATAACTTTAAGACAGAAGGACCCTTAAGTAGGGACTGAATAAATTAACCGACTTGGTATTATATGGATCTCAGAACTTTTTATGGTAGAATAACTGAGTTGCGAGAGTTGTTTTTTTTAAAGTTATGTTTTTGATGGCATTTTTATTTTCTTTAGAAACTTCGACTTCAACGATTTAAACTTAATTTAAGTTATGCAACTGTATCTTTCAAAGAGAATATTGCTAACTATGTGGATATAAAGCAACCACTAGTTTTCTTAAGCTTTAACAACTATGCTTAAAAGCAAATGTTTTTGCAAACAATTTTCATCATCGACTTGAAGAATTCTTCAAATATTTCCTTTTAATTCGCAAACGATCTGACAATTGCACACTTGTTTAAAATTTGATCAAATGGAACTATTATTATAATATATTTATTATATATACTACTATAGATTGAAAATTCGTCGTGTAATAAAACATTTTTAAAATAATTCACTACCTAATGACATGTCGTGGACAGTGCCTGGTATAGAAATTTTATTCTATACATAATTGGTACTAACAAAGGCAAGCTTAGCGCCTCCTGTGGGTAAATCAGGCCCTTCCTGTGGATGACGTAAGGGATGACAGGGGGAAATTAAATTCACCAGGGGTACCTATATAATAGTGTACTCGTATATTGTGGTCAAAGGATCCGCGCCGGTCCACGCAAGAACCTCACACGACCCACATATAATGTAGACGATAAGAGTAGCGCTAGTTAACTACAGTAACGGCACATCTCATTACTATACCGAATCAATAAATTTTTCTTATATCAGATCTTAATGAACACCTCTCCTCGTGGAGTTAATTTACGCGTATTTGTGTACGTTTACAGATTCATAAAGAAATCATCTGGCTCCAGTTCAATAGCAGTTATCGACGTCCAGAAAGCATAATTATAGGCGATAATCAAAAAGGACATTTTGTTCTCGACATTCAACAACTATGGAGCTGGTTAAGACTGCTCTCGTGCTCTAATGAAGCTTAAAACATTTTAATGTGATAGCCTTATTTACGATGGTGGTAGTTTTACTAACTCCGTTTTGAGCTCAGAATCCAAATTTTCGATTATTTTACCGCATCACGACGTGATTGTTGAGTCGTTGTCGATTACTATAATAAAAATATTTACACGCCAGAGTTACTTGCGTCTTTTTTAAGATAACGTTTTTGGATCTATCACTCATATTAGCCGTGACTTCTACGGTCCTATATCCAGTGATTAAATTAGCAAAACTTAACAAAGTATATTTACTTGTTTTTTATTGTTTCTTCTTTTTTAAAACATTACCTCCACACTAGTATTTTCTACTGTATCTTGGAGGCAGTTTACAAATACAAATTGCACTAGGAAAAACATCCAGATACAGAACAATTATTTGTATGCCATACAAATACTTTTTCCGGGCGGTATTCGAACCACCGAACCCCAGCGCAGCAACTTATTGCTAAGCCACTGCGCCACGGAGCCGTATTTGCTTTAATAAGCGTGCACTCCACATCGAAGTGGCCACGGATCTTTCCACTAAGTAAATTGTTTTGTCGCAGATTTAAGGCGCTTCCTTTCGATTGTCGCATAAAGTGTCTGTGCTCCGATCAAATTCTTCGGCACTTTCTCTTATCTACGCGAATTATTACGAAAAAGTTAGTGTAAAGCCCGCGTTTTGCAGAATAATTTGCGGAAAGTCTCATTAAACTCAAGTTCATAGCCCCTAACGCCCTGCCTCTGCCTGCCCGCCTGGGTACTGATTAATATTTTCACTTTTTCTGTGATAGAGGGTGGTATACCATCTTGTTTATGCTACTCGTTTCTATAAAATACACAGGTGCAACGTGGAGTAGCGTCAAAGCTGCGATACATCAAGTAGTGAGATCGCAGTGCCTACCAACGTGGCGATTAAGGCAAATGCGATTCAAAATGTAAGATAATAGGCAGCTATTGGTTTGTTATAGAATTTTTTCCTCTTCATTTATGTCAAGTGGCCTTTTGACTATTGTTCCAAGAAGCATAGATTTTTTTTACTATTATAAGCCTTATTTTTACTATTATAAGTCCTTAACCACCAAAGGCTTAGTCCTCACGGATGACAACGCATCTGCATTTTGATTTGTAATCGAGGATATTTGTAGACGTCTGTGGGCCACAGCAACCACTTAACATCAGGTGAGCTTTGTGCTACCCTTATCCTATAAAAGAGATGTCCATGGGCTGTAACCAGCAGTAACCTTTTATCCATCACGGGCAAAAGTCTGTCCCAAAGAGGAGGAGGGTCCCGCTGAATGATCATATAAGTATGTACATCAACTTTGGTACACTCCGATGAGCAGACCATTTGGCTATAGTTGTGGCCCATGTCTCTTTCTAATTTTACCACATATGGTTCTCTATACCCTTTCGCTGTGCATGTACTACTGTTAGAAAGAGGTACGTAGGGCACGCAATAAGTGAGATTTACAAAAAGTATTCTAGATATTTATTTAACATCTTTTCAAAATATTCTCCATCATGCTCTATACAAGGTTCTATTTGCCTAAACCAACTCTGAAAACACTTTTGCCAGTCTTGATCTGACAGGTCGGAAATTGCTTCTTTGTAGGCAGCTACGGCTCCTTCGGTGCTTGAAAAAACTTGCCTTTTATTATTTCTTTGACTCTTGGTAACAAAAAAGAAATTACAAGGAGCTAAGTCAGGGCTGTAGGGTGGGTGACTTAGAGTTTCAACACCAGATTGCTTAATAAATGCTTTTTTCTAAGGGAGGTATGTGAAGAGGCGTTATCGTGATGCAGCATGATTCCCCGAAGCCCGGTCCTTGGTCTTATCTTCCGCACAGCTTGAAAAGCTTTGTGTAATGCAACAGTAGTATACCATTCGGAGTTGACTGACCTACAATTTTCCAGCATTGACGTCGACAAATGTCCACTCCGCGAAAAAAACTATTAACCTTTTTTTTGCCGACGTTGCGAGGTTTTTGCAGTTTTGTCGATAACTGTCCTTTTGAGTAAACCCATACCGATGATTGCCTTTTATTTTCCGGATCATATTGATAGATCCATGTCTAGTCGCCAGTAACAAACACGCCTAGATGCCCCGTTTTTAAAACGTAGACGCATTTCATGGCGCCAATCTACACGAGTCTGTTTTTCGCTTTCGGAGAGCAAACGAGGGATCCATCGACAACAAAGCTTTCTCACTCTCAGATTTTTATGTAGAATGGTATGAATGCTCCCCGAACTAATGCCTACAATATTTTCGGTGTCCGTATATATGATTTGTGGGTCTTCTCGTACCAATATTTCAGTAGTCCATACATTTTCTGCCGTTACTGCTGTTTGCGGGGCCCCGGTTCTTTAGTCATCTTTAAGATTACCCCTTTTGAATTCAGCAAACCACCTAAAAATTGTTGTGCGTGGTGGAGCTGAGACCGTTAATGCTGATTGTATCCGTTGTAAACGTAATTGTTCGGTTAAACCGAACTTAAAATCATAATATATCATAGCGCGCAAATGTTACCGTTAAGATCCATCGTATTAAATGAAAAGCGCGGGAAGCTTTGCAGGTAAATTAATAAAACTTTGTTTTTAAAAAGAGTGATTGGCTTATGGAGTTTTATTTTTAAATAAATTTGCTGTTCAGAAACATATAACACGGGTGCGTTTAAATGTCGAGCATCTTAAAACTAATTGAGTGACCTACGCAAGAGGGTTTTTCCTAGCTACCTACCTAGATGGACTCCTAGGCAGAATGGAATTTCTACCATCCATAAAACACATAGCTGTCGCGTGCTTTCTGAAGCACGGCGCTGAATTACTGCGAACTTCCTGACTCCGAGTAGCTGCCCTGAGCCGTGGCCGGACCCGGGATTCGAATTTTTTCATCGGCAGGACTTTATTCATCGGCAGTCGCGTTTACGACCACTAAACTTACGAAGCAGTCAGCAAAAAGTATTTGAACATTAACATACATTTTAAATATTATAAATAAAACATTTTGTGACACTATTTGAAACTTAACTTAACTTATCTTCACGCACAATCCCTGACGGGGTAGCCAGAGAGAACAGATCGCCAAGTGTCACGATCATTACATACCTCTTTCGCTTCTTTCAGATTCATTATCTTCTTCATACATGCACGTCTAGGTATCCGAGTACTCTTGACCCTCCCCTCTTCGAGCAGTTTGCTCACATGGTCTTCGAAAGTTAATCTCGGTCTACCTCGACACCTTTTAATATTAACTTTCGCGCTATATATTTTCTTCACCATTCGGTCTTCACTCATTCGCTCAACGTGCCCAAACCATCGAAGCACGCCCTTATCAATTTTTGTGATAAGGTCATCTTTCAAACCTGCCATATTGCGAATCTCTTCGTTTCGCTTTCGGTCGGCCATGGTAACGCCGCACATTTTACGAAGAGATCGCATCTCCACTGCATTCAACTTGCTTTTATGCTTCTTCTGGCACACCCAGGTTTCGCTGCCATATAACAAAGTCGGTACCAACACTGCGTTATGTATTGCAAGGCGTGCACTCTTCACTACGCCTTGCCTTTTGACTAACGCAGTCAGGGCACCATTGACTTTGTTCCCGGCAGCGACACGCCTGTCCACATCTAAATCACCGGCTAAAAGCACTCCCCAAGTATACAATTTCATTTACCTGTTCTAGACATTCCTGATTTACCCATATTTCACACTTCGTTCTCTCTTCGTCCCTTTCAAATACCAGAACCTTAGTTTTATTAGCATTCAAACGGAGACCTTTAATTTCACATTCCTCTTTCATACACGTGACTAATGCCTGCAGTTCTGCCTCTGATGGTGCAATAAGCACTGCATCATCAGCATACAACAGACAATTTACTTTTATGTCACCCAATTTCACACCCAAACAGCTATCTTTCAGGTTCTGTAAACAGCTGTCGAGATACAGTATGAACAGCCAGGAAGACATGACACAACCCTGTTTCACGCCCGTTTGGACGCTCAACATGGGTGACAGGTCATGCCCTACCCGCACACAGGCTTTACAGTTACAGTAAAGTGACTGCATAGCCCTTAGCAATCGACCATCCACACCGCACCCCGGCAACAGTTCCCACATTTTCTTCCTTACAACCTTATCAAATGCTTTCTCAAGATCCACAAAAGCACAGAAAATCTTCTGGTTAGCAGCCAGAAGCTTTTCCGTGATCATGCGTAGAGAAAACATTTGATCCGTGCATCCTCTTCCAGGTCTAAATCCGCATTGTGCCTCCTATAGATATCTTTCCGATTTCTCTTGCATCCTACGTGTCAAAACCTTCGAGTAAACTTTACTTGCTAAACTGGTCAAGCTGATCGCCCGATAGCACCCGCAGTCAAAATGTGAACCTTTACCTTTATATAAAGGCACAATGACTGCGGATCGCCAATCATCCGGGACATCCCCCGTCCGCCAGCACAAATTGCACAGCAGATAAAAGCTGTCCCAGACGCGAGGCCCACCATACTTGACCATTTCAGCAGTAACTCTGTCTAGTCCCGCAGCCTTACCACATTTCAAACTTCGAATCGCACGTTCAATCTCTTTCATACTGATGACCTCAGTGTCATCGAGGTCCAGGTCTGGCGTACCAGTCACGGCGTCATCCCCGGATCCCTCACTAAGATCATCACACGCATACATTTCTCTATAAAATTCGCTCCATCGCTGCATGACGTCCGATTTTTCTGAGAGGACGTCATTAGTTCTCGAAAGCACTTTGTTCATTCTTAAGGCCGTCGCACCACTTCGGGTCCTTCCAACCTCTTTCCAGAAGAGTTTGGAGTTCTCCTTAAAGTTGTGCGACAACCTTTCGTCCGCTTCCATCCTACACCTTTCACGCATTTCCTCAATCAATGCTTTCGTGTGAACTTTCTGCAGCTTATATCTTTCTTTCATCTTCTCTCTCATATCCTTATCATTACTAGAGGGCAAGTAGTCTAACCATGCTTTCTTCTTCTTCTCTACAGCTTCTTTCACTTCATCATTCCACCATGCATCTCTTCTTTTACTACTGCCTCTTTTTATTGTTCCACACACTTCTTCCGCTGCACTTACCATTCCATCCCTAAGGTTCTGCCATGTTCTTTCCACACATTTATTTCTGCCATCGATGGTGTCAAGCTTTTCGGCTACCCTCGCATGATATTTGTCCCTAGTATCCGCTTCCTGAAGCTTCCAGCTTCGGATGCGACAGACCGACTGTGGTTCTGTTACCGCCGTCCGGTAGCGCCAACCCGCGAACAGACCCCTAAATCTAGTAATCACTAGATAGTGATCCGTTCCCAGGTCAGCACCCCTGAACACTCGCGTATCCATCACCTGTTTTCGCAGTCGGTCATCCACCAGAAACAAATCGATCATACTTCTCTCATTCTTTCTTTCTCTAGTATACATATGGATTTTCTTGTGATTAAACATAGTGTTTGTCACAAGAAGACCCTTTTCCTTGCATACCGCCAGTATAAGCTTTCCAGCATCATTAACCCTTTTATCGCCAAACTTTCCAAGCACCGACTCGTACCCTGGTCGAGCGGTACCAACCCATCCATTCAAATCACCACACACAACAATTCTTTCGTTTCCCCTAGCCAAATCTAGAACTTCTCTTACATTCTCCCAAAACTCCTCCAGCTCAGCCCTGGACAACGAAGCTACCAACGCATAAACAGCAAAAAGGAATAACTTCGTCAGTCCCAATTTAAAGCGAACCCAGAGAAGTCTTGAGTTCACAACCTTATATTCAGTCATAACATCGACCAACCGAGACGACAACAGCACCCCCACTCCCTGGCGGGTGCTCTCGCTCTCCGGGAATCCGGACCTTAGAGCTAACGCCCCGCCAGGGAGCTCTTCAGTATCACTCGCCTTCCGTTTGGTCTCCGACATACACACGACATCTAATTCTCTTTCTTTCATTATTTCGATCAACTCATTCGTCTTATCTCTCATGCCTCCTGTAACATTCCATTTGCTAACTCTGCACTCTGTCCTCCACCTTCCGCCGTGTCGGGCTGTGCGTGACGGGTGGCGGTCCCCATCGCACCTTTGCGCGCTGCATTCCACACCAACGGGGACTAGCTGGTGTGCGTCGCCTTGTGGGACGCCCTAACCCTCGTTAGCATGGGTGCGCAGCTGAGTAGAATTGCAGCCCTGAGAAGGGCTGGCAGGCGTTGCGACGAGCAAGCTTCTACAATGACTATTTGAAGAGGGGCATACAAATATATTGTAGAGGCTACGGTACTTAATGACATGCCAGGAAAACAAATGAGTGAGAATAGCTAAAAGGTACGGAGAACATTTCGGTGAATTGGCTCGAATGTGATGCGATAGATCTTTCAGTCCCACATCACTCACGAATAGTTTATTTATTTCATCAAAAAGAAAACCACAGTGGCTTTATGTTTAAGGACATGGAATGTGAAACTCAAAAGTCACGGTTTCGAATACACCATTTGACTACTAGCGTGAACCACCCCCTAACATTTTATTCTTAGTCGGAGTGTAAAAAGGGCTATCATTACCGTTAACAACACTGTTAGTATTGTCTTAAAAACAATGTTACGATTCATAATGCACGGATAACAATAAAGTGCTCGATATCATTGAATAATAGGTGTTTTCAAAGTTCAATGGTTTATTGATTACACACTTTTAATTGTTTATCATATAAAAATTGTTTAAAAAGAGCAATAATAATAACAATAAGCAAAAAATATAGCGAACGTTGTCAAACGTAAATAATGCAGTTAGTACAATTCTTAAAAATGATTTTTTATAACAAAATCAAGCCCTTCTCCATCAGTTAATACAGTCAATATTTTATTCGCAAACATTGGGTGTAAGCTTGACGATGACATTCAAAAGAACAATAATTAATACCCAGCTCTATTCTTTCCCTATTTTAGATACTAATCCTAATGAAGTCCTTAGTACACTCATGACCTTAAAATCCGATAGCGCTCCGGGTTGTGATAACATACCCACAAAATTTGTGAAATTGGCTAGTTCTTTATTAGTGCCGATAGTTTGTCACTTGGCCAACCTCTATTTTTCCTTAAACGTTTTTTTATTACACCTGTATTTAATGGTAGGAGCAGAGATGATATAAATAAATATAGGCGAATTTCTATCTTACCAGCTTTTTCCGAAATCTTAGAAAAATTAATTAGTAACAAATTAATACGGTATTTATATAAATACGAGTATAATGATTCTATCGCAAACACAACGTGGGTTTAGAAGAGGAAAAAAACACACAGAACGCTGTCAAATATCTTACTACATATAGATCACCATCACCTAAATAAAAAATGTCTTAATGTATTTTTGAACCTAAAAAAGGCATTTGACACCGTCTCTGTTTCTATTTTTTTTAGGAAGTTGGAAAAAATCGGTATAAGGGAAGCTCAATTAGAATTAATGGAAGATTATTTAAGGAACAGAACGCAAAGTACTAGAATAGGAAATTATATCAGTAACGAGACGACGAGAAAATATCTAGTACCACGTATTTTTAACGAGATATTTTTTGAAGATGAATGTAAAAATAAAGAAAACTTCAAAAGGAAGTTGAAAGCGTGGTTGCTAGATACGTGTTAATACTTTAGTCTTAATTAATAGTTAAATGTGAAATTATTAATAAGTTTAAATATGTGTAAGTTTAAATATAATTAAGCATATAGGTAGTATTGCTAAGTTTTAATTTAATATTTCTGTTTTTTTTTTATTGTTATTTTTTATTTTTATTTTTAGTTGTAAGTTATTAATTACAGTAGGTACATATAATGTAAGTGGGTGATGTATTCGCCAAAAAACTGCCCTGCAGTTTGGCGAAAGTAGTGTAAGAAATAACCGAATGTATTTTTGTATAAAAAAAAAAATGATTTTCAAAAAACCTTTGGGGTGCCTCAAGGCAGTGTACTAGGCCCTACGTTTTTCTCGTTTATATTAATGACCTCTGTAGATTAAATCTTGACAATGGTACAATTTATTCGTATGCGGACAATACTGCTATCGTTTTTAGGGGTAAATCATGGGATGAAGTCTACGACACAGCAGAATTTGTACTGTCCAAAATTGCGGACTGGCTTCAAATAAACTTGCTTACCCTGATCACGTCTAAGACAAAATATATATGATTTTCCATTAACCACAGCTGTGTATTTTTAGATTATGTGCTATGGGTTGTGAACGTTTACAACCCATAACACATAATCTAAAAATACACAGCTGTGGTTTGCGTAATACTTGCACGTGTTCTACTATAGAAAAATTAGCTAGTACTGGATATTTGGGGGTTATAATAGACCAAACTCTTACATGGCATTCACATATAGAAGCAACTAACAACAAATAACGTTAACTTATTTGGATCTTTAAAACCCTCAGACATGACGCAACTCATAAACTATTAAATGAAATATACAATGAAAGCTCCTTATTCGCGCTTCCTTCATTCGCGTTTTCACCATTCGCGGATTAAAAAATTGCGACCCGATTCCTATATTCGCGGCTAAAGATTTCTTAATTTGCCGATCTAATCGGTACTTCGGTAGATACATATTAATAAAAAGGATTCCAATAGATATCCAACCCAATATACCTTGTAAACGCTTCGTCAAATGGACTAACAAAAAAGTAAAATATGTAGAACTTATTACAACTATGCTTAAAGTATGTTACTAAATGATATTATCGCTGTATTGGTTCGGCCTTTGACATAAGCCGCTTTCGCCGCAGTCGGTGTTTTTGAGAATGTAAACAAACAGAATGAAAACAACCTTATTACTCAAAGCATAAAGTATTTTTTTAAATGCTGCCAACATATAAGACGTTCCGTCCTTTGCTAAAAGCTGCTTTGCGTGTTTTATTGTTTCATCTTTCCATTCGTTACAAAAATTGTGATCGAGTAACACATCTCTACCGATGTCTTCCTAATTTATAATGTCGACTAAAAAAAAATAAAAAACGAGTTACGACGCGAAAAAAATCTGTGTTACCGCTTAAGTGAAAATAGAAATGCTTGATCGTTTACGCCTTGGAGAGTCGTTTGCATCCATATCACGCTCATTCAATGTCAAGGAATCAACTGACCGACCGATAAAAAATCCGAAGATAAAATAAGGTTGTCTGTAGTTTCAACTTTACTGTCAGCGAAAATTGTTCGTGATCCAGCAATAGAAAAAATGGATGTGGCGTTGTCATTATGAATCGAAGACCGCAACCAAGAAAGGGTGCCCCTGAGTGGTCCAATGGTCCGGGCGAAAGCAAAGCGTCTTTACGCACATTTTACGGAACCTGGTGATAGTTGTGGTGATGAATGTGCAGTAGGAAGATTTCAAGCATTGGGAGGTTGGTTCAATAAATTTATAGTAAGACAATCATTGAATAGCATTGAAATCATTAGAGAAGCTGCATCTGCAGACACTGCTGCAGCAGAAAGATATCCACAAGAATTTGCAAACCTAGTAGCTGGTGGAGGATACAAATGTGAGCAAGAATTTAATGCAGACGAAACTGCACTGTTATGGAAGAGAATTCCAAACAAAACAATTATTTCCCAAAGCGAACATTCTGCCCCTGGATTTAAGGCAGCAAAGGATAGAGTTAGAGATTGTGTCATTTTTTTTATAGGATTAGGGTGACAAACGAGCACACAGTCCACCTGGTGGTAAGTGGTTGCTGCGGCCCATAGACATCTACATCTATCCTCTATTACAAATCAAAATGTAGATGCGTTGTCACCCGTGAGGACTAAGATGGAATGCCTCATTTCCAGTAAAAAGGGTCTCCGGCCACCTGCACTCACCAAGCGAAACGCAGAGGTAAACCTCTACTTCACGCTGGTTTTCTGTGAGGTCGTGGTACCACCCCGGTTCGAGCCGGCCCATCCGTGCGACAGCAAACGCTGCCGCGTGGCTCTACCACTGTTAAAATTATATCACTGATTCTTTACAGATCGTTAAATCCTCGTGCTATAAAAAATTAAAACAAGGACGACCTACCAGTGTTTGGCGTGCTAATAAGAAAGCGCTTTTTTTGTGACTGGTTGTGGAATTGTTTTTTTTTTCCGAAATTTAAACTTATTTAAAAAAAATAGACTTTAAAGCAGTTGTAGTTTTGGACAATTCACCAGTTCATCTTCGCGAACTTGCAACTATGCATCCAAATATAAAAGTGACATTTTTACCTCCCAACACGACGGTTTTGCTTCAACCTAAGGACCAAGGAATAATCCAGGCTTTGAAGCTCTATTTCATTATACAAACCTTCAAAATTATATTGAATGTGATCCTGATATTAATGTTATGGAATGCTGGAAGAAATTTGACATAGCAACATTTTGTTCATTCTTTTAAAAATAATTATTGGAAGAACTGAAGCCATACACATTGAAATCATGCTGGAAAAAACTGTGGCCTACTCTGACTGCGGAAAATGATGAAGGATCTATACAAATTCATACTTTGACTGCAAACATAGCCGAAATAGTGAATGCAATAGGATGACATGGGTTCGAGCAGATACAATCAAGTGACATACAGGAGTTGCTTGAATCGCAAGATGAAGATTTGACTGAAACCGACTTAGAGGAAATGTTAAATTCGCAGCCCATTGAATAAGAGGCTTCAACGACCACTGGAAACGTGACGTTTAATTTGAAAAATCTTAGTAAAGGTTTAAGAATGGTAAATGAGTTTTGTGATTTATTTATGAAAATTGATCTAATTGAACCAATTCTAATTTTTAAGAGGCAAATTATTAATGCCACCGCTGAATATCATTTTGAATTGAAGCAGCTTTTAAAAACTACCAAGCAAAAAAATAACAAAATTCTTCAAACTATTGTCTAAGCCTGAAGATAATAATTAATCAACATGGTCAAAAACTTTAATTAAATTGATTTTTAATTTATTTGTTTTCATTTTGTCACCTAGGATTGTATCCCCTATAATCCCATATAAATTACCATTCCATATTCACGGTCTCTGTATTCGCGGCTTATTTACAGAACATATACCCCGCGAATAAAAAGATTTACTATATGCTGCACTAGCCCAATCGATTTTAACAAATTGTATATCAGTTTGGGGTGGTGCTACGAAAACGAAAGTCCTACAACTCGAATGTGGTCAACGATTATTAACAAAGGTCATTTAAAATAATAAAAATAGATTCACTACAGAAAAATTTTACTAAGTTAGTGGTTTACTAAGTGTTATAAAGTTATACATATTAAATTAGTTGTTAACAAAACATTAAACAGCTGTCTACGACTGCAAAAGTAGTAATAAAAGAGGAAAAGCTTTCAAGCCAAATTTTGTTATTCACCAATTTAAAAGACAGGCTGGTTATTTATACAATGTAATCAACCAAAAACTAAACATTTATTCACTGAACTCTAATGAGTTCAAAAAGACAGTCACAGAATGACACCTGAAAATTTAGTATGATAAGGTCGAGGCATTACTAAAAGTTATTAATAAAATTTACATACGCAGCCAAACACACACATGTGCACATATAAACACACACACAACACATATACACATACACACAAACATAAGCACACACACACACACACACACACACACACACATTTTTTATATAGATCAAAAGGTTGTCGGGAAAATTGGTCACTATATGGATTTTTTATTATTTTTCCTTGCACGTGTGTCTGTTTTCTGCTAAATAACAACGTCATCTTTACATACATACTGTAATCGGTTTTATAACTTTAAAAAAAATTCGCAATTATTGTAGATTTTATCCAATGATTGAATTTAGACCGAAACAGTTTTACAAGCATTATAATGTTCTTCATTAACTTAACTGTCATATAATTGCTATAATAAGGGTTACAAACGAGCACACAGACCACCTGATGGTAAGTGGTTGCTGTGGCCCAAAGACATCTACATCTATCATCGTTTGCAAATTAAAATTCAGATGCGTTGACAGTCGTGAGGACTAAGATAAAATGCCTCTGTTCCAGTAAAAAGGGTCTCCGGATTTCTACACTCACCATACAAAATACAGCAGTATTGAGCTGCTATTTTACGCTGGTATTCGGTGAGAGCGTGGTACTTCCCCGGTCGAGCCGACTCATTCGTGCTACAACTATACTATTAATCTAACTGTAACATGGCTCTACCACGTTCAAAATACACATTTAAAAATACACACACACACACACACACACACACACATCCATACATACACGCACGCACGCAGACACGCTCGCACGCCCGCACGCCCGCACACACACACACACACACACACACACACATTAAATAAATATAAGCTTAGTTTCTTGTATATCTTTTATTAAATTATTTTGTGTTTATTTAATTCTTGCTATAGAAGAGCAGGGCACCCTGTCACAAGTATATATTTGCTTAAAAGGATGTTCCACTTACTCTCATACCTATATAATGTATAATCTTTTTAAAGAAATAAACAATTTTTCATTTTTTTTTCTTAATTTTCATATCCCAAGTTCCCAAATAACAAATGTTCAACCCAAGTAGATTTTACAATATCTATATAAGTTAAGTTTTAAAAATCTGTGCATAAGAAACTAATATCAAGAAAAATGTATTTCTTTCAAACTCACAACTGTCATCTAAGATATTATACAAACAGATTTATAAAATATTTAATTTAACGTTACATTATGCATTGAACGAGACGAAAAATACGAATAAATACCGCCAATACTACAATCGCACACGTAACATCGCCTATGGAGGACTACACATGCATAGAATGTAATCCTAGAGGCACAAGAAGAACCTCCGTACCATCTTTGAAGGGACGAAGAGCGCCACCGGCTGGCTTGGGACCTGCAGGAATTATCATTTTACAAGAGGACCCCACTACTGATGGTGTAGTGCAACGACGCCTGCGCTGAAATAAAGAATTAAATATAAGTGTTATGCGCGCGTACTATAAGGTTACCCAAGAAGGAACCAGTCTTACATCTTATGGGCATAAAATGCTGTATTCCAACAACTTTACTCCAACCTAACAAATTTTACTGCCCAAAGACTTTCAGATCAAGTACGTGTTGGCAAATATATGAGAAGAGTTTTTGAATGTTATCTTCTGGAGTATAAAAATATTCCTATAGAAATAGACCGAAACTACCTAAACTTCCTAACAACAAAAAAACCTATATTACCAGTAGCATCAGTAAATATTCTATGTAAAGAATATTTAAAAAAAAGTAATTATATTTCGGAAACTATGTCTCTTCTTTACTGTTGTGCCCATGATGTATGTATGATAATGAAAATTCCTGTCATTTCAGTACGTAATTTTAAGAAAATAATACAGAACCTAAATGTAAACAAAAAATCAAACACGATTTGACAATACTCGCAAAATTATAGGAAAATTAATATGTTACCAAACAGGTAACAGACGTAAAAAAATAATAACTTTAGTAAATCCAATCGCTAATGAAAATAATATTAGCCAACTAGATTCCCATTTTCCGGATAAAATTACTGACTACATTGATAAGCTAAAACAAAAGTTAAGAGCATGGGCCAACAGTATTAGACGATATTCAGAAAGACCTAAATGGTATTTCTAGAATCGCATATTCGAAAGTAACCAAAAGTGGGTGTATCATGAAAAAACAATGTATCTCTAATAATTTAATATAATATGTTTACATATTGTATTAAATTAGATTGTTTAGTGCGATTGCCAAGTCAATTTATTTATTTAAAACATAAAAGATTTTTAAAATTGATATGATCACTATAATATGTTGTTAGGTTAGCTAATTACGTAATAACTTAAGACAGAAGGACCCTTAAGTAAGGACTGAATAAATTAACCGACTTGGTATTACATAGACCTCACAACTTTTTACGGTAGAAGAACTGAGTTGCGAGACTTGTTTTTTTTTACGTCATGTTTTTGATGGCATCTCATTTCTTTTTGTAGATAATTATATCTAGGTACCTATCTACACCTATTATTCCATTGTATTATACATATATAGCTACACTCATTCATTCACTGCAAATGTAACTTTGTAATCCTATAATTTTAAATGGGATTACAAAGTTATTTATGCAGTTGATGTATCTCGAAAACTGGACCGAAATTGCAAAATGTTTTAAATTTTTCTTGATTTATATACTAAACAATAACTCTATTCCAAATTTGAAGCTTTTACGTCTGCTAGAAGTGCCTTAGAGTTTTGATGATCGGTAAGTCAGTGAGTGACAAAATAAAGAAACTTTAACTAGTTGTAATTCTTAAACTACCGGTTCAAATTTCATGAAATTTGAAATATACCGTGTTTATACAATGCCTACCTGGTTATTGTGTATAAATTCACGCTTCTAGTTTTATCCACAACGAAGTTAAAGGGTTTCTAAAATGGCCTGAATTGCTTCGAGAAAAGGATGGTACGGCCGAACTTTTTTGCTCGACTTGGCGGGGGCACTACCGTGCCACCAGATAAATAAAAATAAACAAAGAAATTATAAACGCTGTAAAAAAATAGGCTGACATTATTTTAAGGTATGAATCTGATCAATATTCCCCAAGAAACCTACATGTAAAAACAACAAAAATAAAAGCTTGGACCTCCTAATTAAACAATATAGCTCTTCAAAATTTTAAACGATATTTCGACAATTATTTTTTCTGTAGCATCAACGCGCTAGTATGGTGATATAATATATGGCTTCTACGTGTTCAAATTAGTTTGTTCACGCCCATTAAATAAAGGTAAACACTTGTAATCGTGAATAATGTATGGTTAGCGTTTTCCTGGACTATAACTTATAAGTTAATTAACCATTTCAACTTCTGTGATTGGACTTTTTCTCTACAGAAATATTAAAGATATTATAGACAATTATCATGTAATCTTAACTTACATAGAATGCCGTCGAAATTCAAAATTTAAGTATATCATTAAATATCCCTAAGTAAAAATAAAATATAATAATTCTCCTGAGGTAACTTTTATTTGTGGAAACAGAACTAAGTTCCATAAACCTTTTTGAATGTCACTTACATTAAAAAATCTTTTTCGGTTTATTTTTATTGAGTTAATACTTACTTAATTTTTACTGTGGTCGAGCCACGCGGCAGGTTTGCTGTCGCACGGATTGGCCGGCTCGAACCGGGGTGGTACCACGACCTCACAGAAAACCAGCGTGAAGTAGAGGTTTACCTCTGCGTTTCGCTTGGTGAGTGCAGGTGACCGGAGGCCCTTTTTACTGGAGATGAGGCATTCCATCTAAGTCCTCACGGGTGACAACACATCTACATTTTGATTTGTAATAGAGGATAGATGTAGATGTCTATGGGCCGCAGCAACCACTTACCATCAGGTGGACTGTGTGCTCGTTTGTCACCCTTATCCTATAAAAAAAAATTAATCTTAATATTAATTAAATGCGTCCAAATAACGTCCATTGACACTTTTCGTCTCGTTGAAGTTGTGAGTCTATGGTGTGATAGATGCGATCAATAATCAGAAATAAGTTATTGTTTCCGCGTGACGATTAAGGGCACCTCCACGGGGAGGCCCATATGCAGCTTTGGAAGTTACGGACTATACTAGATAGTCCTATGACCTGATATCTTAAAAAGGCTGTTGATATGCGTTTATTTTTAAATTATTACGCGATAAAATCCGTAACCATAGTTTTATTCAATGTGTAGTGTACGCGTAAATATAAGAAATCATTATAGGATGATAAAGTTAATATTCACTTAATATAGAAAATATTAAGTACTTTTTTTAAAGCCCGAAACTATTATCCAACTTTCTCTAATTACTGGGGTAAAAAAGCAAAAAAGTGTTTTTTTTTCACAAAAGTAAGTAATTTGTATGATTAAAAGAAAGGGATGCCTTTTGTTAAACGAACCTTGTTACAGTCATGGACTTTGAGGGCACATCTCAATTAGTCTAATTTCATAGTAATGGAAATCTTCATTTCACCCCTGTATCAGCTATAACGTTCACCAAACCTTTACATGCTTATTATAATTGTTTCTTTCTCCGTTTCTTTTTTCTATCGGAGAAACCTCATTTAGAATATAAATGTAAACCACGCCTTTAGACGTTTGACACATTGATCAATGAAATATTAATTTTCTACGTCGAAGATCACTAATAAACAAAGCTATTAGTCAAATGTCGATTTTACTTTTGAATTTCATAATACAATATATTAAACGAATCCATATCTATCAAACGAAAACCATCTGCAGTTAACCAAAATATTTTGTTAGTTGTGAAAGATGTTTATTTTAGAGGCTTATTCAGATATTTTTATCATTATATTTAAAAAAATATATTCATCACAAGGAAAAAGAAGACATTCTGATGAAACGTTCTCTATGTTGTACATTGTCGTACATTCTTCATACACTTGAGTATTGCGGTAATTCCTCCATAAATATCTCAAAAATCACTATAAGAAAATACTATTTAGATAACTTCTTTTTTTAAGCTATTATAATTACCATTATAGTTTTTGATCTACTATTTGAATAATAAAGTTCAGATTAAATATTTGATAGGATTTTAATTTTTTTCCTTGAAAATACTAGGATTTTCTCCTGTATCATGATGTAGTTTACATACATAAATTTTCCAAAGGGCAAACATCCTGAACCAGAACAATTATTTGTAGGCCATACAAATACTTGTTCCATGTGGGATTCGAGCCCGCGGCCCTTAATGCTGCAACTCATTGCTAAGCCACTGCGCTAAGGAGCAGTTCAAGACTTGCGTTCCTTCAAAGTCTAAATATTACATTTCATTACTAGTCGTAATTAGGATTTCGTAGTTACACAACAAGGAAGCCTTATAGTTTCGCCATGTCCGTCCTTCCGTCCGCCCATCCTTCCTTCTGCGGTTTTGCACAGAGACCTTAGGTGCTACAAATCTGTAATTTGGCAAAGTTATAGATATTAATCATGCCTAGAAAACTGTGAAATAAAATTTTAAAATTTTTAGTTTGGGTACTTCCCTTACAAGTAAATGGAGGTTGTTTTTTTACCAGTCTATTCCATCATATGGAATATCGTTAAATAGGTCTTTCAAAAACACTGCGGATATGGAATAACATATTTTCTATTCAGGGTTCCGTTTGCGAAATATTTGGCTTTAATGTGGTATTTTTATTAGTCATAACCCCTCCCCCCTCCTCTGCTGTTTTTGAAATATAAAAATATACAAGATAGTAGTATATATTATGCTGTTAAAAAAAATTATGACATCTAAGTAGAATAATTAAGAAGTTATCGAGTAATAGTCGACCAACTTATAAAAGTAAAAATTACGTTACAACTCCATATAAAATGACCTAAACCTAGCTGCATTATAACTTTGTAATGTTATTGTAAACTGCAAACAATAAACATTTTATTAAAAAACACATGCATTATAGCTTTACCTTTTTATTTGTGGAATAGGCAGGGAGAATCTTTCTTACTTAATACTTTCACTTATTTTTTAGTTAGTAATCATTATACGCCTCATTCAAAATATTCATATCATCATATAGCCTCATAGTTTCATTCGTCACACTTTTGCTTTACGTGGGCGAACTCAGGATAATTTAGAGCAGTGGTGGTTTACGTGAAGGTTCGTTACGATCGTATATATAACCCTTAGATATATATATCTTATAGGCAGTGCATATATATATATATATATATAAATTTGCACTGCCGGGAATATAAAGATAGATAGTTAACTATGATCATCTTTGTATCTTAGCATGTGAATGATTTCATGTATATTATATTATTTTCAATATCAAAAAGTTTTCACTCTCCATAAGTCTGATTTGAAAATAAGTCCTTGTTACGACTTTCTTATTCGAGCCCATTTGCAATTGTTATAGCGGTCAAATCGCGAACTCATTTACTAAGCTCATTATCAAGAAAGCCAACGTATTGTGTCGGGCAGCTAGAGAACCCTACTTCTACATTGTGCTTGACACGCACGATTTTTAAGAGAGTATTTGCAACAAGTAAGAGTCGACCTCGCAGTTGAAGACATTTAACACTTTCACTGTCCGGTTTCCAGACACAATAGTAAGACAATAGCAGTGCCCTATATGTAGTGCACGGGACAGCGAAAGGGTTAAGTATCATTGTAATGTTATCTTTTACTTCCAAGCATGTGGTAAATTTAAAGTTCAAACTATGATTAAAAGTGTTAGTGGTAATGGCAGAAATCGAAGTCGGATTGCCAGGTTAAATGAAATTATTGTAGAACACTCACCATGGCTCACTTTTTATTGAAGTTCAAAAAAAAATAGAAATCTTTAATGTGGGTCCACTCTTTATAAGTACATTTATTTAATTATTACAGCACTTCAAAAGTCCTTTTCTGAACATAGGCCTTCCCAAAAATTGCCTTTAATGAGCGGATATTTACTAAAGTTGGCAGGCTTGGTAGACGGGTTGTCAACTGCAGTAATTTATTGTATTTAATTTTTATCAGGAAAATGCTGCTGGCCATCCTCGTTTCTCTCTGACGACACAAGATCATATGGAGTAGTGGAATCTGTTACGATGTAACTACAGGACGGTTTCGGTTTTGATATATATTTTGATTTTTACGTTAAGAAATAGTAGCGTATTCACAAGGTTTGTCTATTGAGCTTGTAATTTGCAATTAAACTTTAATCCCAAAGTCCAAATAAATGTTTTCAAGCGATAAAGTTCCACGAGGGTTGGCGAGCTTTCAATACGTTCCAATAATAAGTGTGTACAAAAGTTCAAAACATTTCATTGGCACCCTTATTTCTATAAGAAAAATATTTCCACCATACAAAATCAAAACTTAGAAGCGTATAGTTTACCGAAAAAATTACAATTTCAGAGCAATTCGGTGGAAAACTAGAGATCGAAAACCAGCAAACGATATTACTTCAAGTTGAAACAATGTTATTTCGAGCTAACAGTTTCAAAGCTTTTTAGGGCATTTCAACAATTCATTGGCATAATCAGTGGCAGGAAATCGTAACAAACAATAATAAAATTGTTTATTTCGTAATGAATTCAATATCCTCCAATGTTTTTCAGTAAGAATGGAGGTTATTATTATAAAACTGTTAATTTAAATCGTTATTACTTTTCAAAGTTATGACTATAAATTATATAAGAACACCATATCATTTAGAAATAAATCTATAATTTGGACTCATCTCTCTTACTGTTTTGCAATATGGATAAACCTATCGAACAGCCAAATTCCGTATTTTCGAAACTCTCACCTGACAGCAGTAAACAAGTAAAGCAGGTAAAGTTACAGTCATTATACGTCCTACTCCCGAGCAGAGGCCTCTCGTCATTTCTAAAAGGATTAATGAGCTTTTAGTCCATCGAACTGTTTCAGGGCATGTTAGCGGACTCATATATCTTCGAAGTATTTTTTTTTTATTTCTCAGATATACTTGTTTTCTGTCTACTTCCAAAAAGGAGGCAGTACTCAATTCGACTGTATGTTTTTTATGTGTGTTACCTCATAACTTTTTACTGGGTGAACCGATTTCGATGATTCTATTTTCTGCCGACTTCCAAAAAGGAGACGGTACTCAATTCGAGTGTATGTTTTTTTTTTTTTTATGTGTGTTACCTCATAACTTTGTACAGGGCGAACCGATTTCGATGATTCTTTTTTTATATGAAAGCTGATAGTGCTCGTGTGGTCCCATATGAATTTGATCAAGGTCAGACCAATGGTTATTGAGTTATTCTCAAATAACCTATATTGAAGTCGGCTGTACAAAATTTTTAATTTTAAATTATTATTTTAAAGCTGATACTTATCGTGTGGTCCCATACGAATTTGATCAAGGTCAGACCAATAGTTTTTGAGTTATTCTTAATAAATTTTATTGAAGGTGGCTGTTCAAAATTTTCTGCCGACTTCCAAAAAGGAGACGGTACTCAATTCGAGTGTATGTTTTTTTTTTTTTTTTTTTTTATGTGTGTTACCTCATAACTTTGTACTGGGCGAACCGATTTCGATGATTCTTTTTTGATATGAAAGCTGATAGTTCTCGTGTGGTCCCATATGAATTTGATCAAGGTCAGACCAATGGTTATTGAGTTATTCTTAAATAACCTGTCTTGAAGTCGCTTATATTGAAGTTGGCTGTACAAAATTTTTAATTTTAAATTATTAAGTTTTAATTATATCACGAAGTTTTTCTTCACCAGCAAACACAAGGTATATCAGCACTTAAAATTATAATACTACCTAGCTACCGGGGATAGAGCCCAGTCGCTCGTGTACTGTGAAACCACGATGAGTGCTTAACTACTAAGTTATCCCGGCATCAAATAATAATCTTATTTACCGTGTAGTGGCGGTGTAACAACATCCAATAACTATCATCCCATGGGTGTCGGCAGCCGCGTCCTCCTAATAACGACTAAAATAAAACTGAGACAATCTATGCGGGGGGGGGGGGGGGGGGGGTATGTTGAGCAGTGGACTCTAATAGGCTGTAACGGTAACGGTTATCATACAATGTATATATTATATTAAATATACTATATAAAAATTAATAATATATAATAAAATAATAATATATTTTATTTTTATTAAACAAATTGTAAGGTTATTAAAATATTATAAATTTATAATAAAGGTACAGGTAAAGGTAAAACTAGTAGTATTTTCGTAATCTCTCACTCGACAAGCGACAGATTCTATAAATGATCCTTTTATTAATCCTGACGTCAATCATGCTTTTCATTTTCACTTGCTAACCAAGCTTCTGTTCCTTAAGTTATAACTGAATATTTTAGCAAATTAATTAAAAGATGAAATTGAAAAAAAAGTTTGGATCATAGATGTTTAATTTTATATAAATAAAAGAGTTTACATATTAAGTAAAGTAATTAATTATCTATTTTTTAATTTTATTTCATAAAAATTTAAATATAATATTACCACGCTCTCGTGGAATACCAGCGTTAAATAGCATCTTAATGGTGCTGTTTCGTATGGTAGGTTTAGAAAACCGGAGACTTCTTTTCTTTAAACGAGGCGTTCCATCTTTTATTGCTCAGGGTTGAAAACGCATCTGAATTTTGAATCTTGATCGAGGATAAATATAGATGTCTATGGGCCACTGCATCCATTAACCATCAGGTGAACTATGTGTTCGTTTGTCACCGTTATTCTATAAAAATATGGTTTTAGCCCCCAAAACGAGATTGCTGGATGATTGATTATATATACAGCCAGTTACAAAGCAATAAAATTAGCTTATATGTATGAAGTCTGAAATTATTTTAAAGCTTGTAATTAGTTTAAATTCCATTTACTTTTAACTTAATTGTTAAAGTCGATAATAACATACATAAAATTAATTACGAATTTTAATTATGAAAAAGGAAATAAAAATTCCATAAAAACTCATTGTTATGTTTTTTAATGATATGTAAAATATAATATATCAAAAAAATTTCGTTTATATATTAAAATACACTAAACATAATTTATCTCGACCAGGGTAGGACCACGCTCTCACAGAATACCAGCGTAAAATAGCAGCCTAATGCTGCTGTGGTTCGTATGGTGAGTGTAGAGAACCGGAGGCCCTTTTTACTGGAAACGAGGCATTCCATCTTAGCCCTCACGGGTGACAACGCATCTGCATTTTGATTCGTAATCGAGGATAAGTGTAGATATCTATGGGCCACAGCAACCACTTACCATCAGGTGGACTAAATGCTCGTTCGTCACCCTTATTCTATATAAAAAAAAGTAGCAATTATCAACAGTAGGTAGTTATTTAGTCTATGGAAGGTATCTCGTAGTTTAAAACGCATAATAAAATTTCTTCTAAGTCATTGTCACATACTAGAATAGACATCATGAAGAAAATCCGTGCGACAGAAGAGGGCACATAGAATAAGGTACGAGGGTGGATTGAAAAGTACTCGGCCTAACCAAGAAAATAAACACATACTAAATCAGTTATATTTTTATTTTTCTACATAATCACCATCAAGTTCAATACACTTTTGCCACCTTCCAAGCATTTAGACCGTTGAAAAAAAATGTTTCTTCCTTAGAGTCAAAATATGCGTCTACAGCTGCTTTGACCTCGTCGTTTGTCGAAAATCTTTGACCTCCCAAGTGTTTTTTTAGCTTAGGGAACAGAAAGAAGTCTGATGGTGCCAGATCAGGTGAATACGGCCGATGCGGTAACAGTTCAAAGCCACAGTTGTGAATTTCAGCCATAGACTGTACTGACGTGTGAACACGGGCGTTATCTTGATGAAACAGGACTTTTCTTCTGAGCATTCCTCGACGTTTTTCTTTTATTTCCTCTCGTAAATGACGTAGTAAGATGCAGTAGTAATCATAGTTTATAGTCTGACCCCTTTCAAGATAATCAATCATAATCACACCTTTCGAGTCCCAGAATACTGAAGCCATCACCTTATTTGCCGACAAAATCGACTTAGCCTTTTTAGGGGGTGGTGAACCAGGTCTTCTCCACTGTTTTGATTGTTGTTTTATTTCCGGTGTACAGTAATGAACCCATGTTTCGTCTATAGTAACAAAACGATTCAAAAATCATCTGCATCGGCTTCAAATAACTCCAAACAGTCGCGTGAAATAGTCAATCGCGTCCTTTTTTGTTCAACTGAAAGCAGTCGCGGAACCCACCTCGCAGACACCTTGTGGAAACCCAACTCGTTGACAATGATGTTTTGAGTTCATTCATAAGAGATGCCTATAATCTCGGCTATCTCCCTAATTTTTAATCTGCGGTCTCCCATTATTAAATCAAGTACTTTTTTAATATTTTCGTCAGTAGTTGACGTCGAAGGCCTTCCAGAGCGGGGTTCATCTTTCACACTCTCTCTACCACGCTTAAATTCTGCTATCCATTTTTTGACGGATGAATATGACAGAGCACAATCGCCTAATGTACTGACCATGTCATCATGGATGGCTTTTGATGATAGCCCCTTCTTATGGAGGTACTTAATGACGGCACGCTGCTCGATTTGCTCCATTCGCGGAAATTATGTCCGATTACTTTGTTAATAAATTTATAATCATCATCATTACAGCCCTTCACAAGTCCACTGCTGAACATAGGCCTCCCCCAAAGAATGCCACAAAGCACGGTCCTGAGCCACCTGCATCCATCGACTTCCTGAATGTCTTACCAGGTCGTCACTCCATCTTGTGGGGGGACGCCCTACACTTCGCCTACCGGTACGAGGCTGCCACTCGAGAACCTTTCTTCCCCATCGGTTGTCGGTTCTTCGAGCTATATGGCCGGCCCACTGCCACTTCAGCTTACTAATCCGTTGGGCTATGTCGGTTACTCTGGTTCTACTGCGGATATCCTCATTCCTAAGTTTATCACGCAGTGAAACTCCGAGCATAGCCCTCTCCATAGCTCGCTGAGCGACCTTGAGCTTCCTCATACGGCCAGCAGTGAAGGACCACGTCTCAGTTCCGTAAGTCATCACTGGCAACACGCACTGGTTGTACAATTTTGTTTTAAGGTTTTGAGGTATTTCTGACGAGAAGATGTGTCGTAGCTTCCCGAACGCTGCCCAGCCGAGTTGAATCCGTCGATTGACCTCTCGGTCGAAGTTGGACTTACCTAGTCGGACTATTTGTCCCAGGTAAACATACTCGTCAACAACTTCGAGCTTAGTGCTCCCAACAACTACCGGCATAGGTGTGACATGGACATTAAACATAATCTTTGTTTTGTCCATGTTCATCTTAAGACCTATCCGTTGGGAGACACTATTGAGGTCATTGAGCATAGTGCTTAGTTCCTCCAGCGATTCTGTCATGAGGACTATATCGTCGGCAAATCGAAGGTGAGTGATGTACTCGCCATTGATGTTAATTCCGTATCCTTTCCAGTCCAGAAGCTTGAAAACGTCTTCCAATGCAGCGGTGAAGAGTTTCGGGGATATAACGTCACCCTGTCTTACACCTCTCTGCAATTGGATAGGTTTCGTACTCTCGTTCTGTACTCGGATAGCCATCGTAGCTCTACTGTACAAACACTTCAGCACTTCGATATACCGACAGTCAACTTGGCACCGCTGAAGGGACTGCAGCACCGCCCAAATTTCGACGGAATCAAAGGCTTTCTCATAGTCCACATACGCCAGACATAGTGGCAAATTGTACTCTTCGGACTTCTGTACAATTTGCCGTAGGGTATGTATGTGGTCTATGGTGCTAAAGCCCTTTCGGAAACCGGCTTGTTCGGGAGGCTGGAAGTCGTCAAGTCTGCGCGCGAGACGATTCGTAATGACTCTCGAAAACAGCACGTAGACGCGGCTCAGAAGGGAAATCGGTCTGTAGTTCTTCAAGAGAGCGTTGTCACCTTTCTTGAAGAACAAGACCACCGCACTTCTGCTCCACACCTCCGGTGTAATGCCACCATGGAGGACGGAATTAAAGAGCCTCTGAAGGACTTCAAGTACCGGTCTTCCACCCGCTTTCAGAAGCTCCGCTGTAATTCCATCCTCGCCTGGGGCCTTGCCGTTTTTAAGGTCCTGGAGAGCCATTCTAATCTCGCTCAGACTGACGTCCGGGATATCTTCGGAATAGTGTCGAATAAGACTCGCTCTTGGATCGTTACTCACACTTGCGTGTGGCTCCAACGATGACGTGTACAGCTGCCCATAGAACCTCTCAATCTCACTCAAAATCTCAGGTGCCTCGGAAACGATGCTGCCACATTCGGTCTTCAGCTTTGACAGTTGGCTCTTTCTGGCAGACAGATCTCTGGCAAAGACTTTGGAGCCTTGGTTCCGCTCGATCGCTTCTTCAATACGAGCTGTATTGAAGTTGCGTAAGTCTCGCCGCATGCATTTAGAGATCTGTCTGTTCAGTTGCCTGTATGCTGTCAAATCTGTTGAAGAATGTAGCCTCATCTCCCGTCTAACAGCCATGAGATTAAGAGTGTGATCGCAGAGTTTTTGTGTTCTTCTGCGGCGGGTCTTGCAGAACTTAGCTCCGACCGCATGGACAGTTTCCACGAGCTTGTCATTCATATCGTCCACTTCATTGCAGTCTACTAGGCACTGAAAACGGTTTTGTAACTCGAATAAATTTATAAAATCACAACTAATTATCGCACACGTTTCGAACTTCACTCAATGAACTAGTCTGAACTGAACTAAATAATGTGGGTAGATTTGATTTTTAGAGTTGAATGGATCTGTGTTAGGCCGAGTACTTTTCAATCCACCTAGGTACAGATACCTTCTTTATGGCACACACTAAGTAAGTTTAAGCCCGCCGGCCCTAACACGAGTTGCAAATACCTAAGTCTGTGCGTATTTTCTAGTACGAATTACACATTCCACCTGATGGTAAGTGTATGCTGTAGTCCATACACATCTACAATTATCCTCAATTAATAATCAAAATTCAAATCAATTAAGAGCCGTGGTAGCTCAGATGGTTAGCGCTCGCTGTAATGTGCACAGTACTCGAGCAACCCGGGTTCGATCCTCGCCGGCACCAATGAAATTGTTAATTGCAATTTTAAGTGCTGATTTACCACGTGCTCGGCGGTGAAGGAAAACATCGTGAGGAAACGTGCATGTCTGAGAAATAAGAAAAAAAATATTTCGAAGACATGTGAAGTTTGCCAACACGCATTCGGGCAGCGCGGCGGACTTTTTCTTGCCCTAAAAACCTTCTCAGAAATGAGAGGAGGCCTGTGCCCAGCAGTGGGACGTAAATAGTCTGCAACTTTACTTTACTTTACTTTAAGAATCAAAATTCAAATGTGTTGTCACCCTTGAGGACTAAGATGCAATACCTCGTTTTCAGTAAAAAGGGTCTCCGATACCTACACTCACCATACGAAACACAGCAGCACTGAGCTGCTATTTTACGCTGGTATTCTGTGAGAGCGTGGTCCTTCCCCGGTCGAGGCGACCCATTCGAGCTACTACCATGTTACAGCTGCAGCAAGGATCTACCACGTAAATATAACAGGAAATCAGTCACGATATTTTAGAGGCTAAGCGATCGCCATAAATTTCACCATCGATCTCCATTGGCACTAATGAAATTAACATTGCAATTTTAAATGCTGATTTACCACTTGCTTAGTAGCACCGGTACCGCTATTGGAAAACATCGTGATGAAATCTGTATATTTGAGTAGTTACATAATACTTTTAAATATAGTAAAGTCCGCCAACACCAATGGGGGTAGTGTGGTGGACAATTGCTTACCGAAAAACCGTGTCAAAAATGAGGGGAGGCCTGTGTCCAGCATTGTTATTACAAAGGCAGTATATTTTTTTTATAGGATAGGGATACAAACAAGCACACAGTCCACCTGATAGTAAGTGGTTGCTGTGGCCCATAGACATCTACATCTATCTTAGAGTATTCAACTAACAGGAGACGCCATGCGCATGAAGTTCCAAACAAAAAAGTCTGTCACTTCTAGCGGGAGGCGAGGTAACGCACACTAAGCAAATCGTAAACATTGGGCCACGTCGTTACGCACGCACACAGCATAATATGAGCACACGATTAAGCAAAACGCACACAACCTTGAAAATCTCTCATAAATGTCTCATCGTTACAGTGCATAAGCCATAAACAACTAGTGCGAGGGCCTTGTCGATATGGATATGTCGATGAAATTTTATGCAAGTTACATTAGCAAATTAAATAAAATAAAAATGAACAAATGTTTAATGTGTAATATTACATTCAAAGTAAGTTTAAAAAAATACATAAGGTACAAAATAATAATACAAAATTACCAAAATTAAAACAAATTGGAAAAGTAGGTAGTAGGTTTTTAAAGTGAATAAGTTTGGTATATATGTGACGAATACACTTTTTGGGATCACTCTTTTTTTGCGAGGTAGCTAATTCTAGTGCTTGCATATTTTCCATCACCAAGTTTGCCAGTTCAGTGTTATGTGGAACGTAATCATTGTCGAAATAATGTTCCTGTATGCCTTAAAATATATAATATGCCTAGTCTATGAAATATTTTTACCATTTTTAATGTCATGATCAACCGAAAAGGTTATCTGTATAGGGGTTTTAAACGGTCTAATTTTACAGATTTTACCCAACCTATAGAGTTAAACCGTTTTAAGGCTTAGGGTTGAACTACATCTGGCAGCACGGAATCGCACTTTCCTGTGCTTCTATCCTTTTTGGTCACTCAGAAACGTTATTTACTAGAGCAAGAAAGAGAGCGGGAGTGTATAGTTTCACCCTCAAAAAGCCGATTGTAAACCGGTTTCAAAAGTTGATCTATCATTCTTGACAATCCATACTAATATAATATTATAAATGTGAAAGTGTGACTTTTTGTTTATTTGTTTTTGCCCTTCCTTTACGCAGCAACGGAATGGAGCAATTAAAAAAAATTAAACATTTGCTATCTCTTGGCCGAAGTTTACGCTTAACCAAACATACTTTTTTTTGTCATTTTACTTAGGATTGAAAATAATTAATGTCGTCGTAAAAAGCGGTAATATTTTGTGTTCTACAGTACAAAAGTGTAGTACTCTGTATATATATAATAATAATAGATTATAAATATGACACTGAGATTATTTGTTTGTCCTTATTTATTTATTTAAGCGCTAATAATTCGTGTCTTATCTGAAAACAACAATTTGGTTGACAGCATCTAAGACGATATACTTATAAATAACATTTTAAAATGAATAAATATCATTCACTAAACCTTCCATTTCGATTTGTTACATGTTTTAAATTTTATCCTTCATAATGTAAAATAAACCTGTAGCAAAATAATAAACTTACTTCCAATAATTTCAAAGTCAGTACAGCAGTTTCATTTAGTTTCCTTTTATTATTTGATTGGATTACGAAAACCGATTGATCAAAATGCTCGGAACAAATAGTGCTTGTTCGTTTAGGTACCCAGGTTATATGATTGCTACATGCTTTTATCCAAACTTGGCGCCTGTAAGGATCTTTTGGAAAACTGTAAAACCAAAGATCTTTTTTAAACACGATTCAACACAATTTGTATTGTTCAGAATTAAATAAATATCAAATATCAATATCCACGTTGTACAAAAAAGAATTTTAAATAACACCTTGGTATTATATATCAAGGTATTAATTATAGTCAAATAAAAATATCGACACTAAATATAACAGTGAACATCACTATTATTGCCTTGATGATACCATTTTATATACTCGAAATTACCCTTCTTTTCCTTTCATAACGTAACATAATGAAATGAAAATATCTATTTAAAACGTTTTATATACAATAAAACAATTTAAATTGATGTTTTCATTTCGTTAAAAACAATTAAAGATTATAAATGTTGTTTGAAATAATATAGTTTTGCAAATAGATCACAATAATATTACTGAATTTAAGACTATTCAATAACACGATTTTGTCTTGTGTAATAAGAACAAAGAGAAACGACATTTGTCTACAATTAAGCAAAATTTAATTACGTCCTAGTGGTGCAAAAGTCCCTACTATAGTATTAATACTTTAAATTGGCAACATACCCTGCTCAGCTATATTAATCAGAATTTTCGTGATTTAATGCTTATATTAATTATTTAAATCAAAATAAATACTTAAAGATGAAAGGTAACGTCGTCTTTTTGTAAATTTGAGGTCTGTGATCTTTTTTTACAAGAAAACACACTGCAACTCGGCATTTTTCTGGAGGTCAACTCACGCTTACGACTACATGTTAACTGATGCCGTACGCGGCGCAACTAGTTTGATATAACGGGAATGATCCGCACTCTCGTACTTTTGACAGAGGGGAACGCTCTCCAATGTCGTCTCCTGTTAGTTTAATACTCTAAGACATCTATCCTCGTTTGCGAATCAAAATGCAGATGCAATGTCACCCGTGAGGACTAAGATAAAATGCCTCTGTTCCAGTAAAAAGGGTTTCCCGTTCTCAACACTCACCATACAAAGACACAGTATTGAGCCGCTATTTTACGCTGGTATTATGTGAGAGCGTGGTTCTTCCCTGGTCGAGCCGACTCATTCGTGCTACAACTATACTGCTAATATAGCTACAGCATGGCTCTACCACGTATAGATATTTAGATAACTATACTTTTTTATGTCTTTAATCTTAATAGTTATCATCTAAAGTCCTTAAAGGTTAAATTTCTTATATTGACACTAATACTCCACGTCGAATCAAAACTAATACTTAATGTCGGGAATAAAAATAGGTAAAATAGTTTATTCAGTAGAAGATTTGATATAACACACCAATTCTCACCATACTATGCAAGCATGCGAGAGACCAGAGTTGAATACTCTCGCACTGGTGATCCAGCGTGCCATTACTATTTGCCAAATTTCGTTACAAGGTATTTGGCTAGATTTTCCTGTTATCAGCTTATCACCAGAACCTCGGCCACCAAAAAGTCGGTTTATACAATTTTTTTGAAAAAAAAACTGTTGTATTAAAATTAAAATAAAATTAGTTCCACCTTGATCATGCATATGAATATAATTAACTAACTAACAAAAATACTTATTGATTTAAGAAATTCGTAGAATTGCATTCAAGTCGCCATTCTGGTGATATTCTTTTGGCAAAACTTTGAGGATCGCAACTAGCGTTCGGAAACCCGATTCCCAAATTTCTAAATGAATATTTAAAACGGCTTGATTTGACAGTCAGGTTATATCATTACTATGGAGTGTAGAGAGAAGAAGGACCATCTCTATATATGAAAAGTGTCCCTCAAAACATGTCCAAGAAGGGTGGTGCTGCAGTAGCATAGGATAAATTTAAAAAAAGCGCCAAAAATAATTAAAATAAGATGGAGAAATAAACAAGGACCGACCAATCCGCTTGGTTTTATACTACATAAATAGTTGAGATTTTGTATACTGACATTTTACTAACTACTCTAATCATGATTTTTTTTAAATATTTGTATTCAGCTGACGTCACTCCGTTCAAAACATCTATCTTCATATCGTAGTTTTTCAGACGCCAGCGCTATTGTGGTAGGTTTTGGAACCTCTATATTCAGTAAATAGAAGAACATTTTTTAAACTTTCGCTCCTTATAAGATCATTACTTCAAAATTTTCACAATACCGTTCATTATTTGTTTATCTATTGGAAAGATCAACAGAAAATAAGACTTTCGAATAATTACCCTATAAAAAGGCTGAAATCCAATACTTTCTTTTTATATGTAATGTCGCCGGCCACGAAAAATCGTTCAATGGCGGTGCATTTAAATATTGTTACGGAAAACATGGCATTACTGGCTACATGAAAAAAATTCCAAATTTTAATTATCTTTCTGCGTGCAATGGGGTAGTATGCAAATTTGTTAGCAGTTTTCATTTTAAATTTTTAATGACTTTACATCGACGTTGGAAAGTTGTTTTTATTGCTTTCAACTCTATACGTCCGTGGCATAGTTTCTGAATTATTGGCTGCCGTTGCAAATATCGCTTTATGTGATTTATTAAGCAACTCTTAGGCGGTTATTACAAATTGAGCTTTTATTATTTCATTTGTTGTACACAAGAAACAGAGAGAGAAGGTTTTTATATGAGGTAGAGTCACGTTGAAGTGTATTTGACTCGACCAGGGAATGACCACGCTCATACAGAGCACCAGCGTAAAGCAGAAAAATAATCCATTTTACTAATAACAAGGTATTGCATCATAATTCTCAGGGGAGACAACTATTTTGTATTTAGAACTACATCGAGTATATAATATAGGTGACTGAAGGAAAATCACTCGATATCAAATAAAATTTGTGCTAAATATCTTTTTGTCAGTGTGAATAAGGGACATAAAATATTATGATGGTTAATAGCAATGATGGAATGCTGCGGGAATGTCATCAAAACCCGCAAAGTATAATTAATTGTATGGCCCGCAACTAATTGTGGCCGGTACAATAGAATTCAAAAGAGACCAAGAAATTATTATTGCATAAAGAAAATCTCCCCAAGTGTCGGACTACCGTTAAATAGAATAAGGATATAAAGAAATAATTCGCATAATTGCCTTTGTGATAATGCTTAGGATATAAGATATAAATATTTTAACGAGGTAAAATCATGCTGCAGCTATATTATGGTGGTAGCACGAATGTGTCACCTCGACCGGGAGAGGACCATGCTCTCACAGAATACCAGCGTAAAATAGCAGCTCATATCCAATTCTGTGTTTTTTATCGTGAGTTTTTTTTTATAGAATAGGGGGCAAACGAGCATGCGGCTCACCTGATGGTAAGTGACTACCGCCGCCCATGAACAACCACAACACCAGGTGAATTGCAGATGCGTTGCCGACCTTTTAGAAAGGTGTAAGCTTGAAAAGTCTTGAAGGTTCCTAAGTCGTATCGGTCCGGAAAATTCGCTGGTGGTAATTGATTCCACAAGAAAGTCATGCGAGGGAGAAAACTTCTTCTAAATCGCACAGTGGTGGACCGCCAATCATCCAGATGGTATGGATGGTAACGCGAGTTTTGTCGCGATGTGCGATGGTGAAATTGAGCGGCTGGAATTAGTCCGAACAATTCCTCAGAGCACTCCCCGTGATAGATGCGATAAAATACGCAAAGAGATGCAATATCTCTACGCAGTGCTAGTGTATCGAGCCGATCAGAAAGAATTCGGTCGTTGACGACGATGCGATTAAATAGTATTCCATGTGCGACCGAATCTGCACCTTGGAAAGTTTCAGGCGGTGTGCCGGCATGAAATATTACTTTCCCGCTCTGCTGAGCACGTTTAGATCTTTAGAGGCCAATTTGGCCACGAGGAGTGGCCACGAAACTGCACGTCATTTGATATGTCGACGTCAAGTATTCCGATACTGGTTGAGGTAACAAGGTGAGTACCCTGAAACTGAGGAAATACGACAAATGGGTTCTTTTTAGCGGTAAACGTGTAAACTTGTGTCTTCTGGGGATTGAACTGGACTAGATTTAGTCACCCCTTATTATGATATGTTTGTTTTTGCAGGATTGAGGTGCTATTTTACGTTTGTATTCTGTGACCGCGTGATCCTATCCGGTCAAACTAACCCATTTGTGCCACAACCATAATATTTCGACACTAGTCCAAAACGATTTGATGTTGGAAACAAGGAGTCAACAAGATCTACAGCAGGAATTACAACGTTCACTAGGTCCGTAAGGACAAAAGTTCTATGGCCCACAAGGACCATTTCGCGGGCCGCAGGGTCTCACACAGACCACAGAGCTTACAAAAAGGTGTTCAAGATTAGAAATACTATGCTTGAAGCTGTTGACGAGTATGTTTACCTAGGACAAATCGTCCAACTATAGTTATACAATTTATATGACATAAAAGCTTGTCGCGAGATTTAAGTTTCTATTCATTTCTACTTACTCCTATTTACTTTAAAAATTAAAATCAATCAGATCCTGTTTATCTACAAAGGTAAATCTCGCGACAAGCTTTTACATCATATAAATTGTGTAATGAAGTTTTAAAGGAAAAGTTTATTTTATTCTTTTTAGCGCATTTAAAAAAAAGCTTGTTATAAAAAAAAGTTTATTTTACTTTTTATTTATTTTTTACTTTTTAGTTATCGCTGGACAGGTTTCTCAGTCTGATCTTCTCATTCAACGCATCCTTGTTGCAAGGTCGTCTGTCAGTTAATTTAGAACAGTCTAGCTCTACAATAAGGAGACCTTATAATGATTTTACCCTAGTTAGGGCCACGTATGCTTGACCAGCAGCGAAGAGCTTTGAACCTAAGTATACAACGGCATGGTCGACAGTGCATTTTGTGTACTGTGCAAGCCCAACATAATATAATTGGCAGCATTCTTCGTTCGGCAGTTTCGTGACTATATTTTGCTGGAAATTGTACTTACCATTGTCAGACTGAGTGGCATCAGGGTGTAACATGATGTCAATCCGTCTGAAATGTTGGTGTACTGGGGTTTCGGAGTCCTCGATTATGATCAATATCGAGCAATTTGACCTATAGGTCAAATTGACAGATTGACATCATGTTACACCCTGATGCCACTCAGTCCTCGGCACGGCCTCATTTTGACTCGGATGTTTGGAGGAATGCATTACTTATTTCAGCTTGAAGCTTACTTGTGCCTTACGAAACACAGTTCCAGCTTTGATTTTGGAGTTACCCTTCTCCTGGACAGGTTGCAAACCAATGCCGTTACGCCTATCTCGCCGAATTACACAAGTCAAAGTTAACCAACCGATGCTACAGACTCAAACAATTCGACCTCTATATCATTATCGAGGACTGCAAAAACCCCAGTACACAGAAATTTCAGACAGACTGGAGCAACCGAGTTTATGATCACCATCTTATTTTTGGTTAACTCGCATTCTCATTCACTCAGCAAATCCTTTCATTATATACGCATATTGTAGGAAAGCATAAAAAACGTGGTCCGCTATCTTTAGAAGTCCGCCAAATTGGATTTAGAGTGACGTCACTTTATTTTTTAAGTTACACTAAGCAAGTCCTTTCATTTGAAACCCATACTGTAGGAGTGCATTAAAAATATCTAGTCCGCCATCTTGGGTGTTTCGCCAATTTGGATTTAGAATGACGTCACACAGCTAATCATGCATTGTCACCCAAACTTAACGTGTATACGAAATTTCAGCTCAATCGATTAAAGATATCTGCTTCAAAATTGAGTTGCAAGTTTACACTCGAACAAACATAGTTGCATGCAAGTAAAATAAAGCTGGTAACCCAAACTATGGAAAGTGCTTTGATCGGATTTTCTCCACGCGCTAAAATAGGCTACAAAAAACGTTAGTAGAAAAACAACAGTTTCAGTAATAACCCAGAGGTGTTAGACTTGTGATCGATTATTATTATGATGGTGATGATGATGGAGCATACACAACGACCTGATGAAACGTGCAGATAATTTAAGGCAGTAGGTGGCAATAGTGGCCTTCTGATGGGCTCTAATGATAATGATGATGGAACATACGCATGTATTTTTACTCTTCATCTATGTATTTAATTATTAATTAGGAAAGTATTTTAACTGACATTATAAACATAAGAAGCTTAGCGTAAAATAGGAATACGATTTTCGCGCAGCAGTGACTTGAAGTTCATTAATTTTGCTACGGACGCGATACATTTCAAGACCGTACAGAATTTTACTTTTGCAAAACAGGTGCGTTTGTGAATTGTGAATTCGAATTTAAATATTAAAGAGTAATTTATCATATATAAATATAAACATTTATATTATGTACGGAAAAATATATTTAAACGTTAAATATATCGATTTGAACAATTCAATTTGTCAATAAAAATATTTTTTTTATTTTCAGTTTGAATATTTTCTCCTGTACCGTGGAGGCAGTTTATATTAATAAATTTCATAAATTCGCTCAGTTGCTTCCTATTTTAGATTATGCTGATATTGCTTATCCGGATATAACTGAGGCGCTGCTTAGAAAACTCGACCGAGAGACTTGAGCAGACTCAATCTGTTTATACCTATATTTTTGAATAGCGCAAGTTGGATCATATATCACAATTTCGCTCAAGACTTAAGTGGCTCGACTTCTGTTTTCGCCGGAACACACACCTTCTAACTACTTTGTATGGTATTTGTCACAATCCTTGTTCCCCAGCTTATCTGAAAGAGCGTTTTACATTCTTAAGCTTAAGTTCGCCTTTGTACCGTTTTTTTTGTTTGAGTGCAATAAAGAATTTTCTATCTATTTATACATTTTTTACCAACTGACTAAGAAGAAGGAGGTTCTTAATTCGTTTTTATCTTGTTTCTTTTTGATGATGTATGTTACGTGATATTTTCGTTAATTATAAACTGATTATTATATTTTTTTTTATTAGATAGGTAATACTTCAGGGGTAATTCCTTATAAAGTTGAGAAAAATACATCCTTAAATGTTGAAAACTAGGAGACGAAACTAAATTAACTTCTTAGGTGGCATTCTAGTTATTAAAATTCATAGTAATAATATCACAAGCTCAATGTGCTTGTGATTTTCTTTAGTCTACTTGTGATCAATAAGTACCAATAACGTAACCAATAACGTAAGTAGCAATAAACACTAAATATCTAACAGTGTAGACGCCGTGTAAGAATTTCTATTACCCCATATCATCACGTGGATGTCGTAAGAGGTGACAGAGGGAAATTTAAACAAGTGATGGGCTCCAACTCCAAATATTAAAAAACAGCGTTTGAAAACCGTATTGACAAGCATATTAGGCAATGTATGGTATTCTATGTTCAGCAGTGGAGCAAGTTTTATAAACTGTTATGGTAATGGTAAGCGTCAAAATTAAGAAAGCTGACTTCAAAGAACTGAAAAGGTTAAAATAAATAAATAATTAAAAAAAATTCTACATAATTAACTTTTGATATCGGTTATAAGATATAACTTATAGAGTAATTAAAGCATCGGAACTTTCTTTTCTTTTGTAGAAGAGTCGAACGACGCCCTTGAAAAACTGCAACACCAGAGTTTGTGTTGCATGTCCGTTGATTCATTCTTCTATAATAAAAATTCTATAATAAACATTTATGTAAAGTTATTTTATAGTTCAATTTAAAGTAGTAGGTTGAAATTCGGTAGAATTAAACTTTTGAGGGGATGGGGGACATGTAACATTATTTTATAGGATGAGGGTGACAAACGAGCACACATTCCAGCTAATGGTAAGTGGGTCAAGAATCAACATTACTCTGTGATTATAATGCAGATGCAATGTCACCTTTGAAGACTAAGATGGAATGCCTCGTTACTAGTTAAAATTAAGGTGCTATTTTACGCTGGTATTCTGTAAGAGTGTAATTCTTCCCAGGCCGGACTGGTACGTATGAGTATTCGTACTGTAGTTATATATAGCTGCAGCGTGACTCTACCGCGTATAATATAAGATTAGGATTAAGATTTTTTACGTGCTTGCGAGTGGGAATGCGAGCGCGTGTCCTTTTGTTTGTATGTGAGTTCGTTCATCATAAATTAGCATGTTACCAAGCTCTTTTATTCCGTTTGATTTTCAGCAATGCTAATTACTGAACCGAATGTGGTTTCGAACCTTAAAATAAAAAGGATAAACCATTTTCTATCATTAAATTATATTCCTTTAATTATAAGTGTTTTTGGTTTTTTCGTTGTTTCTCAACCTATTCTCATTTTTGTTATTAAACATTGGGATATACCAAACATTAATGACGGAAATACAAAACTTTGATGACGGAAGATACTGCTGCACATCTCCTGTTACAGTTTCTCTTACGTCACTTACGGGATGATTTAGGATAGTAGATATTCTAACACCACCACCACACGGTCTGGAAAATATATAATGCTATTTTACAATTGCTGAAGACTATAGAAAATCTTAGTTCTCAAAATTTCTGATAAATAAAGCCTTTTTTCGCTTAATAAGAAGGTAATTTATACTGAATATAAAATAAATGTCAGCTGTTTAATATTCACGTAAGCGCAAATAACATTACTGGCACGTTCGTTTCGTCGCGCGGCGGAAGGTTATAGAGGTGTTCATGCACAAAATTTTGAAATTTCCCTTCTGCAAATTTGTCCTTATAAATCAATATTATGTAATCCATGGCTCCATTAAAATATAGAGTGGCGGTGGAACTTCAATCTGACAGGTTCTCCACCTAACACTGATGATGATTAGTGTTAATTCACCAATAAGGATAAGTCCTTTTATCACCTGGAGAGCAGCAGCGGACTTTAATGGATTGATTTATAAGTTTTATGGTTAGGGTAAATGTGGGAATAAGCAAACTTTTACTGCAAATGTCTACCATGCCTGCGTTAAAACCTACCGGCTGATGACCAAGTATCCGGCGATGGACTTATGTCGTAATATATACTGATGGGTTGTATTAGCAATATGAATGGGAGTGTATGAGTTACCAATTCCATTGTGAATTTGGGAATCACTTTTAAATATACATCAGATATCGGCACGTTTCTGAAGGCATCAACGAAAGTAGTGGGGATAGTTAAGCGTACACAAGCACACGAATTAAATTAACCTGATTTATCATACTTTAATAATTATTACTTACCTTATTATATAAATTATATTCGTTAGTATAAAAATGTTTAAGAATATTCGTTATGTTCACGCATTGTTATTTTTTCTAAATAATTTTCCCTTTCGTCATAAGAGTGCATATCCGTAATATTACAGAGAATCTTGCAATAAATAATGTTACACATTTACTCAAAAATTATTTGTAAGTTTCATGCAGCCTTAAACTAGTTTAATTGTAACAACAAGTTTAGATTAATTGCACGTCTAAAAGTTATGGACATCACTCTTTTTGTCAAAGATTTTAGTATTGCACTATAACCCTGCATTCACTTTATCACAAAAATATAATGTATTAGTATTTAACAAATTGTAATTTTTTATAGCTATGTCGATTTCAAATCTAATAATAAGTTCAATGTATAAATATTGTTGGAGCTCCGAAATAAATAAATAGATTCCTACATAAATATATTTAAAAATAAATGGTGATAAAACAGCTAGGTCGCTTATTTCTTTAATGTACCTCTTGGCCTAATAATGTAATAATTTCGACTAGCTCAATTCTGAAGTATTAATATACTTAATTTCTTTATTATAACTTATACTTTTTTACAACAATAATCCATGAGACATGTTTCTATGGAAATAGTCGAAATAAACCAATTCGCGTCAACAGTAAAATATAAAACCCGACTTAAAAAACTGACAAGAATAAAATAATTTAGAAATTGTTGAAGTAAGTACTAAAACAAAAGTGTATCAAATAATTGAAACCTCTACTCCAAAAGCTATGGAAATATTGTGAGAAATATTTAACTAAGAAGTCACATCCGCGGAGCGATTAAACCGTTTTAAGGTCTTAACAGTGGTTGAAATGCCTAAATCTTGGATATTTAAGTAAAAAAATCTCAATAACTGTTCATTTAATCCACAAAGAAAAAATACAGGGTAACAGAAGAGGATTTGGTAAATGTTTTTAATTGAACAAAATTGTATTTTTGTCAACCCCTTATTAGAAAAAAAATCCGCAAAGAGTACCTATCTTTGTCATATTTTGCAAAATTTCTCCAAAACGGCACAAGCTTTTTAAATAGTTCTTACAAAAAAAAAAAGCTCTTAAAAATATCAATATTTTTAATTGAGAGTCTTATTTTTATTCCCCGTTTTATAAGAGAATATATCATTTTTCCCTGAAATTGAATATATTTACGCGAGCGCGCATGCTCCGTCGCCCTGTCAGCCTGTCACAGTCCGTTTTCGGACTTCATTGAGGGTGGACCGCGTGTCGGTGTTGGAGCAACTTCGTTCAAATATATATTACTTTTTTAAAAGTTTATACTCAATTATACATATTTTTATGACTAGAAATACTTAATTTAGTTAATATCTGTACACTGGTAACTGTAAATATTATTTGCTAAATAAATTAATTTTTAAAGTGCCCAAAGAAGAAGAAATTTTCGCGGCGACGTTGATTAGTGAAATTGAAAAATGCATTTTTATATAATTTAGATGTGGAACGACCAACATGCTCTCGTTACTTAGATTTCGATAGTTTTTAATACCTACGTAATTTTATTGTTGCATATTTTTATTAATTAGTTGATACTGAATTTTATAATTATGTATTACAATACATTACAATAAAACGCTGTTTTTATGAGTATGACTTTGTAAAATATTATTGGGAAGGGAAATATAGATACAGATACTTACATTTAGGTACACTGTTATCAAATTAAATCAAACAATTTAAATAAATAAAAAAATGGTGCTTCCCTAAGTATAAATAACTATATAAAGACATTCGTGGGTTTTGGTTTTTTTTTATGTTAGACAAACTATCATCTAAAAAATGAAAAAATTTAAATTGGAGAGGAGTTTCTCTACGTGATAAAGTTAGAAATGAAGATATTCGCAGTAGAACCAGAGAAACTGACATAGCCCAACGGAATATTACAGTGAAATGGCAATGGGCTTGCTATATAACTTGGAAAACAGATAAAAAATAGGAAGGTTCTCGAGTGGCAACCTCGTATAGGTAAGCGAAGTAGTACTCAACTTTTATTCCTCTTCACGTATTCTCATACGCTTTTCTTCACACACACACACACATACACACACACACACACGCGCGCACACGCGCACACACACACACACACACACACACGCACATACGCACACACACGTGCACACACACACACACACACACACACAAATAGGTCGCAAACAATATTTACCTACAAGGCAAGAGTGAATAGGTTTTTGTTAAGTCAGTGCAATTCACCATTACCACTACATATACGTAATGTATATACAGGCTACATAACCACTTACCGATGGGATTGTAGTTGCTTTACTACTTGCTGGTTAAAAATAGTGAAAAAAAATTTACCCTGTGAAAGTTTGCATTTAGATATAATTTTTCTAACCAACCATAAAAATATGATGAAAATATGTATATAAGTATAAAGGTTACCTCACACGGGACAGTAATATAATATTATATCTTCCATTATCTACGCATGAAAACTTTTAAAATCTCTGAATGCCGAAGTATGTTCATATTAAGAGGCTGAATAGAGCCACATTGATATGCATGGGGATCGTTTTGTAATTTCACATCGTTATCAAAAAAACATTGTACGTATTTCAGGTGGCGGTTTGCAAAACACGATTCCACAAAAATTCACTCAATAGAAAATAATTGCAATGTTGCTTCTGAAAATACTTAAATTTTCAACGTCAATTTTTTCTTACGTGGTAGAGCCATGCTGCAGCTATATTAGTAGTAGGTATAGTTGTAGCACGAATGGGTCGGCTCGACAGGGGAAGGGCCACACTCTCACGGAATACCATGTAAAATAGCAGTTTAACCCTGCTGTGTTTCGTATGGTATATGTAGAGAACCGGAGAAAGTTTTTACTGGAAACGAGGCATTACATCTTAGTCCTCACGGGTGACAACGCATCTACATTTTGATACGTAATCGAGAATGGATGTAGATGTCTGTGGAATGTAGCAACCACTTACCATCAGGTGAACAGTTTGCTCGTTTGTCACCCTTATTCTATTAAAAAAAACTTCCTGAGATTTCAGTAAAATTATGTTAAGTATTGTAAGCACTCGTACAATTATATATCTCATGTTAATAAAGCTATTGGGCTATTTTGATTTTTAATAAAGTGATTTTACTTTATAGGTTAAATAATTTATTTACCCTTCTATATCAAGAACCGTTTTTCAGTCACTCCTATTGAGTTTGACAGTGCTTGCTGAAATTTAGCATCTTTAGATGGATCAGAATCGCCCGCTGATCCGGCTGTTAGGTATTGCAAAACTAATCGAAAATATTTATTTTTACTTTACTGCCGAAGATTAACTTGTTTTATTTTATTACGGTCAAATAATATTTATTAGGTTATAAAGCAAGTATTTACAAATATTTTCATTGTTTTGTTATTCTATTGTTTACAGTTTTTATCACGTCTTAGCTTTACACCAAGAATTACATTAGAAATTCTTGATGGGATGCGATGTAACGCGCATACTTTATTTTCATCAAGAACTATAATATATATATATATATATATATATATATATATATATATATATATATATATATATATATATATAAGTATATATTTGTTTTTTTTTACCAGTGGAGTTTCAACACAATCTTAAAAAGGTTCAATAAATTAAAAAAATGCCGATAATTATATAATTTCAAGTCAGTGTTTTACATTTGAAGATCAGTTATAAAGAGCCAAAATTCTTATTTTCATTTCGATTAATTTAATTCGAAAATACAATAAATGTGAAAGGGCTTTTATCTGCAATAATAATTTACATCAAAAAATAACATAGACTTATAAAAGTCATATACACGGTCAATCATACTGAAGATTATCAATTGTACTACAAAATATTTAAAAGACTATTTCCAGTATAATGACCCGAATATCATGATTAATGTTTGACTGGCACACTTAAAAGTTTTATCACATGGCTAAATGATTGACTATTATATTATGATAAGGTCATGCTTTTCTATAAAAAGTTGCAAGAAATTTTAAATCACGGCACCTATTGGTTTGTTTTACTTTTCACTTAATTAGTGAAAAACAAGATGGACTGATCTAAAAGTTTACTTTCTTGTGTAAAAAGTGCTATTTAAAATTTTATGCATATAAATGATAATTAATGTTTCTATGTAAATAAGTGTAACATGGCGGGTATTATATTCAATGGTAGCGGCTATCCATATTTGCAAAGCCAGCATCATTTTCTGTACAGAAACTGGCAAAGTGTTGCTCAAGGCACTATAAACAAAGCAGCTGATAAAATGTTATACTCATAACTGTTAACAAAAACTGTTTCTGCAAATGGTCTTATGGATAATAATAACTATTCCGCCATGTTAGGTGCTAATAATAGCTCCATTAGAAGGAAAAGAGGTAAAATTTTGTTTTAGAAATGCGCAATCAATATTGTTTTGTTTGCAATTGAGCATAAAATAAAAAATAACTTCAGCCAAAGAGCATAACTAGCATTATACTCAGGCCCATCAATTGGTTTGGAAAAAAATAATTTTACCAGGTTTCAAAAAATCGATCAAAATTCAAAAAAACATAAATATTAAAATAAAAAAATGTATATATTATCTATGTCTATACATACATATAATGATTTATGGCCGCTTAGTAACTGACGGTGACTCAGTATAACATTCTACAGTCACGCCGAAACTAAGAGGAGAGAATCACTGTAGAAAAGGTAATAATTTATTGCGGTAAAATTTGTGATAAAATTAAAAAAAACTTACACACTTATCCAAGTTAATCTAACTTAGTCTAACTTATCCTTATGCGTTACAAAAAAAAATAATAAAATAGTGAGATGGTATCAGTTTTTAAGAAGATATAACAAAAATAAACAAAGAAAAATTTCAAAAAAGTTCAGTATTTAAATGATTATATACCGCTGACACTTAATCACGCTTTTCAAAACCACGCCAGTTGTAAACAATACTTGTGTGAAAAGACAAAATCTTCTTTTCAAATTTCCGCCGAGATGTAAGTAGAAAGCCAAATGGGTCATGTGTCAATTTTAATTAAATATATTTTATATGAAATGATCTTGACTACGTTTCATCAATTAACCATTGGTAAAAATTAAAACAGGAATTTTACAATTGTGTTTACAAGAAACATTATTAGTTGTACCTTGCAGCTTGTTCATTGTTTTTATTATAAATACCTACAAATATTATTAATAAATAGTTCCCATAATATTTTGGATTATTTTTTATTTTGCCCTATCTGCAATGTTCTGCGCTCTATAGAAAATGTGGCGTATAACATGATTGACAATCTTTCGAACGTTTTATCTAGGTACAAAGATGTTTTACGATTTCGTCGCCTCCACGTGATATTTTTGTCAGCATAAGGTACCCTTCTGTATCTAATATAACATAATATAAATAATATAAATATTGCTACAAAGTAAAGTAAAAGGCTATACAAGTCCCTCTACTGGGCACAGAACTCTTTTTTTATTTCTGAGAGGGTTTTAGGGCAAGGAAATGCCCGCCGAACTGCCCCAATGCATGTTGACGAAAATTGCAATTATAAATAGCATTCTTGCTGTCGGGGATCAAACCCGGGAAACATTTACAGCGAACGCTTTGACCCAAATCTACTAATACGATACAAATAAATACGATTTAACATATATAATAAAAAAACTCTTACGTACTTGAAACTTGAACACTTGATAGCTCGTGACGCCTACCGGACAAAGCTACAGCACAATGTAATTGAAGATGCGTAACTACGACATAATTCTCAGTGATGCGCAAGCATAACAGGCAGTATGTCACTTTTATAATTGTCATCTCTGCAGTCTATTAATCTTTGCACTTTTATAAGTAATACAGAACGTAGTCGCTAGACGGTGTTGACGTTGGCTAAAATCTCTGCGATAGCCGTTTCGTCAAGGTCATTCAGGTTTGTTAAAGCCTTAACGCAATCTTGAATCGATTTGACTCGTTGAATCGTCAAACCGATTTGAACCGAGTTGGTAAACCGAGTTGTCACGTTGCTAAGAAATGGGTAGATAGTGTAAACAACAAATAAATCCGAAATACAATTCATAATAGAAATATAATCGTATTCAAATTCGTAAAATTTTTTAAACAAAATTTTAATTTCAGTATTTTGTGTAACTAAAAATATTTTATTTACAAAAGACAAGTAAAGGTATGTAAGTATGTACTTGGCCATAGAAGTAAATTTTAACTAAGTTTTGTAATAAAGTACTTTGGTATTACTTCTAAGGTTAAATAATTACTTTTTTTTTCCTATGTAAGTACCTATCTAACAAAATAAAACCGGCAAAGTGCGAGTCGGACCCGCGCGCCGAGGGTTCCGAACAAATCCGTACGTATATATAGTTTAAAATTATTAAAAATATTTTTATTATGTGATGTAACTAAAAATTTATGCTTTTCGCAATTTTTCCTTTATCTGTGCTATAATACGTTGCTTCATACCAAATTTTAAGATTCTGAGTTCACGGGAAGTACCCTGTAGGTTTTGATTCCCTTGCGAATGTCGAAAATTTGCGGTATAAAACGGCTGTATCTTTTGATTGCGTTGGCTTAGAAGTTTGCTCCAAGGGACAGTAGACTTGAGTATTTGATATGGATTTCAGCTTGATACCTTCACGCGTTCCTAAGGAAAAGGGTCTTGACAGACAGACAGACAGACGGACAACAAAGTGATCCTATAAAGGTTCCGTTTTTTCCTATTGAGATACGAAACCCTAAAAATATTTAATTAATTAACTTATTTAAAAAGGTTGTTATTAAATAAATAAATAAATAAATTATTAATTTTCGAGTATCCACCCTACGGTCGATACCCGGAAACGCGTGTTCATTTATTGACCGTAGTTTCGCCTTTCCATCCCAAGTACAGTTCAACAGAAAATATATTAATACTTGTAACATATTATTGATTAATTTTTAATAACCACAAAGTTAAACTAAAATTATTTAACGTATTGCATTTAAACCAAATTATACTTCATCGTTTTAAATAATAATAAATAATTTATAAATTCTGCAATATATCCAGGAAATAACCAACACTTATTTCATTATTAAGTAGACGTAATTGTATACCCTGTATGAATTCGTGTCTTATGCAATCATTTTCTAAATTTCTGTGTTACAAAAGATGTGTTGGCAAAAAACTGGGCTTTTTTTGCAAGCAATTCAAAAACTTTTCTTAATTTGGGTGTTTGTCTTTAATTTAATGTTTTATTGTTTAATGCAAAGATTCAGTTTTCAGTTCGGTGAGACACTCCGAATGAATTCCAAATAGCCACATAATTTTCATCCTCGAGCCATGTCTTTTCATCATATTATCATCATTATTCAGTGACGTAAATTTAGAATATTATATAATCGAACAATTAAAAGTATATTTGACCTATAAACAACAATTACATTCGTATTTTATAAGTAGGCTAATATCTACTAAGTAATCGAAGACCAGTTTCTACCATATTTTATATGCGACTATTCACAGCCGAGGTAGAAAATAGGAAGAAAAATAATATAAGAATTCCAATTATCTACCCCGTCTGGGATGGATTAACGAACACGCGTTTCCGATTATCCACTCTAGGGTGGATTTCTTAGGGTGGATAAAAGGAATGAGCTCATTCGTATATCATAATCTAAAGTGGCAATGGCTTTTTTTTTTATAGGATAAGGGTGACAAACGAGCACACAGTCCACCTGATGGTAAGTGGTTCCTGCGGCTCATAGACATCTACATCTATCCTCTATTACAATTCAAAATGTAGATGCGTTGTCACCCGTGAGGACTAAGATGGAATGCCTCATTTCCAGTAAAAAGGGCCTCCGGCCACCTGCACTCACCAAGCGAAACGCAGAGGTAAATCTCTACTTCACGTTGGTTTTCTGTGAGGTCGTGGTACCACCCCGGTTCGAGGCGGCCCATCCATGCGACAGCAAAGCTGCCGCGTGGCTCTACCACTGTGCTCAAAGCTATGTGCTCAAAGAACTGACTTGAAGAAAGGTCCTCGCGTGATAATCTCGCACTGGTTAACGAAGTGAAGAGTGGCATCCCACCAGCTGGAGTGACGACCGGAAAAGAGATGCAGCAAGTCGATGAATACAGGTAGCTCAGGACCGTGCACATGCGATAGCCTGTAACGATGATGAAGATAATGAACCAATGGTGAATTGGCCATATAGTGGCAGGGAAAGAGAACCTGACATCGGGGTAAGAGAAGTAATTGAAGTCTTGTTTGGTATATTTTGTAAACATTACTTAACTATTAAGAGTCTTGGTAGCACAGATCGTTAGCACTCACTGTAAATTTCAGAGTACGCGAGCAACCCGATTTCGGTCACCGCCAGCACCAATGAAATTGTTAATTGCAAATTTTAAGTGCTGATTTACCACGTACTCGGCGGGGAAGGAAAACATCGTGAGGAAACCTGCATGTCGAAGAAATAAGAAAAAAAATAGATTTCAAAAAAACGTGAAGTTTGCCAACACGCATTGGAGAAACGCGGCGGACAATTCCTTACCCTAAAACCCTCTCAAAATTGAGAAAAGGCCTATGCTCAGAAGTGGGACTATATTGATGGTCCAATACAGTATGTTCTATACTAAACTATAAATTGAATTGTGTAACACAGTTCTTCAAACCTCTTCACTGTAAATGGGAGCCCGCTTATTTATGCAGTTAACGCTCAATGCTTATACAGTTATTGGTGGTTGAATCTTCCTCGAACCTTAAAACACCGCCAAGACCCAAATACGTATATTTTTCTAAAATAATTTAAATTAAATATACAGTTTATAACATCCATAAAAAGTATGTTAATCTTGAACATACAATATCTACCGTGTAGTGGCGGTGTAAGAATATCCACTACCCCGTATCATCCCGTGGGTGTCGTAGAAGACGACAAATGAAAACTGGAACAGGAAACAGTCAGCAGTGTCTTCCTGATAACAACTTAAAATACTAAAAAACTGCGGTTGGCAAAGTTCTTGCCAATCGTGGCAAATATGTTATAATCCCCCCATTCGACGCAATTATGGAGGCAGGCTCTGTTCAGCAGTGAAGTTTTATAGGCTGTAATGGATGGATAAATAAATACAATATCTATAAAAAAAATGGTGAACTTACCTTTTAAAGATGTCTCAAGCATAAATATCTGTATTCTAAAAGAAACGGCGCTTAGTCTACGGAAATGCATTCCTATATTACTAAGACAAATATGTCTTTACAATACAATATATTTCTACCACGTCCACGTTTCTATGTTGTTTTTCCATACATTGATTATTTAAAAAACTAAAAACCTTCTAAACTGACTAAAACTGTTCAGTTAGACCGCCGTATTAACATTCAGCAAACAAATAGAATAAAATGGAATAAGAATATAATATTTCTTGCGACTGGTTCAGAAAATATCTCTGTCATGGGAAAGTCAGCAAGAAACACAGCGGGATTATTTTTGTAGGCACATAAAATTTTTCAATAATTTTGTACAAGTTTATGAATTTTAATATTACCAGCATGCTAGCGATCACCTGATTTCTAGGGGTCAATTTTATTTATGTATTCCTAAGTAATATAATATAACCAATTTGATACCGTTTTTCTTTAATGAAATGTTTAATAATACGTTGAACATTTTCTGTGATTTTGTTGTAAATGCAAGAAAAAACATTGCCCCATAAATTAATTACTACTTCTAAGGAGTCTAGTTACACAGTATGATAAACTTGTGTTCGTTCCTAGTGTTAAAAGCATAAACATCATTCAAAATAATAGAGAAGTAGAGTTAGAGTAAGAGCAGTAAATTATCAACAAACTATTCTTTCAATTTCTTGAAGCCCGGATATATTCTGAAGCTATTTTGTCAAATATTTAGTAGCGTAAGAAATTATAGCTACATAGGTAAATACAAAAATCATTTTGTGTCACATAACGTAATATATATATATATATATATGTATATATATATATATATATATATATATATATATATATATATATATATATATATATATAATCTCTTAACCAATAAAGATGTGCGACAATAAAGAGTCTACATTCCCACATGCAATATACGCTTCCAATTGGAACAGTCGTAAATTGTCCCCCACCTTTTCGCTGCTCCTCGCAGAACACGTTAATATCAAATTTCATTGCTGTTTCCAGTCACGTTTATTTCACGAATAAGACTTCATCACGATTTCATTCGTAATTATTTAAATGCGTGCTACGTAATCTCGAATCTACTTTTATCTACTGCGAACGTCGCTTCTGGGCAACTAACACTTTTACTTAAGTTAACATTGATAAGTTAATTATGAAAGACTGAGATTAAATAAACCCAAATGATTTACGTTTACGTATTTTACATATTTTTTAGGTTTACGTGGCATAGCCATGCTGCAGTTATATTATGGTTGTAGCACGAATGGGTCGGCTCGACCGGGGAAGGACTTCGTTCTCACAGAATACCAGCGTCAAATAGCAGCTTAACGCTGCTGTGTTTCGTATGGCGAGTGTAGAGAACCGGATACCCTTTTTACTGGAAACGAGGCATTCTATCTTAGTCCTCACGGGTGACAACGCATCTGCATTTAGATTCGTAATCTAACCATCAGGTGGACTGTGTGCTCCTTTGTCACCCTTATCCTATAAAAAAAGATGATGACAAAACCTAATGAGCTGAATACTGACCGATTGCAAAAAAAAAGAAGTGCGATGACACGACGCTTGTAACATATAAGAAAACATCATCATCATCATCATTACAGCCCTTCACAAGTCCACTGCTGAACATAGGCCTCCCCCAACGAATGCCACACAGCACAGCCCTGAGCCACATGCATCCATCCACTTACTGCATATCTTACCAGATCGTCACTCCATCTAGTGGGGAGACGCCCTACACTTCGTCCGCCGGTACGAGGCCGCCACTCGAGAACCATTTTCCCCCATTGGTTGTCGGTTCTTCGAGCTATATGGTCGGCCCATTGCCACTTTAGCTTACTAATCCGTAGAAAATAAAATCCCGAGAAAATAAAATCCCGTAAATCCAGAGAAACTCTAAAAACGAGCATAGCCCTCTCCATAGCTCACTGAGCGACCTTGAGCTTACTCATCCGGCCAGCAGCACCATGTCTCAGTTCCAAAGGTCATCACTGGCAACACGCACTGATTGTATAGTCTCGTTTTCATGTTTTGAGGTATACCTGACTAGAAAATGTGCCGTAATTTCACGAACGCTGCCCAAACGAGCTGAATCCGTTGATTGACCTCTCGGTCGAAGTTGGACTTACCTAGTCGGACTATTTATCCCAGGAACAACTTTGAGCTTAGTGCACCCAACAAGTGCTGGCATTCTGGACTGGAAAGGATGTGGTATATATCATATACCGCATCCTTTCCTGTCCAGAAGCTTGAAAATATCTTCCAATGCAGCGATGAAGAGTTTCGGGGATATAACGTCACCCTGTCTTACACCTCTCTGCAATTATTTATTCTAATTCAATTAAAAAAAATTCAAATATTTATTCTGCAACCTATCCAGGTTTCGTACTCTGGTTCTGTACTCGGATAGCCATCGTAGCCCTACTGTACAAGCACTTCAACACTTCGATATACCGACAGTCAACTTGGCACCGCTGAAGGGACTGCAGCACCGCCCACATTTCGACGGAATCAAAGGCTTTCTCATAGTCCACATCCGCCAGACATAGTAGCAAATTGTACTCCTCGGACTTCTGTATAATTTGCCGAAGGGTAATTATGTGGTCTATGGTGCTAAAGCCCTTTCGGAAACCGGCTTGTTCGGGAGGCTGGAAGTCGTCAAGTCTGTGCGCGAGATGATTCGTAATGACTCTCGAAAACAGCACGTAGACGCGGCTCAGAAGGGAAATCGGTATGTAGTTCTTCAAGAGAGCGTAGTCACCTTTCTTGAAAAACAAGACCACCGTACTTCTGCTCCACACCTCCGGAGTAGTTCCACCATGTAGGACGTAATTAAAGAGCTTCTGAAGGACTTCAAGTACCGGTTTTCCACCCGCTTTCAGAAGCTTTGCTGTAATTCCATCCTCGCCCGGAGACGTGCCGTATTTAAGGTGCTGGAGAGCCATTCTAATCTCGCTCAGACTGACGTTCGGAATAAGTTCTAATAAGACTTGCTCTTGGATTGTTACTTACACTTTCGTGTGGCTCCAACGATGACGTGTAAAGCTGCTCATAGAACCTCTCAATGTGCTGATGAATGATGCTGCCACACTCTGTCTTCAGCTTTGACAGTTGGCTCTTTCTGGCAGACATATCTCTGACAAAGACTTTGGAGCCTTGGTTCCGCTCGATCGCTTCGATACGAGCTGTATTGAAGTTGCGTAATTCCCGCCGCATGCATTTGGAGATCTGTCTGTTCAGTTGCCTGTATGCTGTCAAATCTGCTGAAGAATGTAGCTTAATCTCCCGTCTAACAGCCATGAGATTAAGAGTGTGATCGGAGAGTTTTTTTGTTCTTCTGCGGCGGATCTTGCAAAACTTAGCTCCGACCGCATGGACAGTTTCCACGAGCTTGTCAGCCATATCGTCCACTGCATTACAATCTTCTAGGCACTGAAAACAGTTCTGTAGCTCGAGCTGAAAGATTTCTGGACTTTGGATTAGAGCACGAGAGGGACGGAGCGTTGACTTTATTAGACGTGACCTCTCCGAATTAACGTCTAGTTTAAGTGTGCCTCTCACCATTCGGTGATCGCTGCCGGTTTTGCACCATCGCGATCACTGAGACATCACTGAACAGTTGTCGTCTCGTCGTCATAATGAAGTCAATCTCATTTTTTGTAGAACTGTCGGGGCTCGACCAGGTCCACTTCCTGTGGGGCCGCTTCTGGGAGCAAGAGTTCATCATAAAGAGTTCCTCTTTCTACATGAAGTCAGCCAGCTGCTGGCCCGTTTGTTTCCGTTGCCCTATTCCAAATTTCCCTACTTTCAGCTCACCGTTCTCTCTTGTGCCTAGTTTTGCGTTGAAGTCTCCCATTAACACCGTATAGTGGGTATTGGAGGAAGGCATGGCTCTAGAGATATTCTCATACATTTCCTCCACCTCCTCATCGGGGTATGCCGAAGTTGGTGCGTAAACCTGTATGACTTTCAGCGAATACCGTTTGGTGATTCTGATTATAAGATACGCAACCCGCGTCGACACACTCACAATCTTTACAACGTTGTTAGCGAGAGAGTTGTTGACGATAAATCCAACACCTCCTTGGGACAGATGGTCGCCCTCCCGGTGATGGAACATGTTGCCGGATTCGAGGATTACCGTGTCCTCTCACTCTCTTTAGACCTCAGATAATCCTAGGATATTCTAGCGCAAATTGTCTATCTCTTCTTCCAACTCCAGGATCTTCTCGTCAGTCCTCAGGGTGCGTGCGTTATAGGTTGCCAGGTCAAGTCGTCGTAGGTGGCAACCTAACCTCCACCGGAGATTCTTAGCACCCCCTGCCCCGCCGTTACCATGATCGCCACCGTAGCCAGGAATAGCGGGGCCGGCGGGGACTGGGGGTCGTCTCATTGTTACTTTCATGGGGGGTATATTGCCATAGTTGCTACGCTTGGCGAGCGGGTTGGCAACCGCAGTTTTTTATTGTTTTTTGCTTTTATCAGAAAGATACTGCTGCCCATCCTCTGCCTCAGTTTCCCTCTGTCGCCTCTTACGACACCCACGGGAACATATAGGGTAGTGAGTATTCTTACCCGCCACTATACGGGGAATAGAATAAGAATAATAAAACATATAACAATTAATTACTCAAAATTAGTTAAGTGATTGAAAATAAATAAAAACAACAACCTTCTGTATTCAAACGTAAGGTGATAACTTATACTGATATATTTGCTGGAAGATCATTTTAAGAGGTCAGTTAACCAATTTATTGTATCGAGAAAAAAACTTTCAAAAACGTGTTTTCGGAACATATTTTTATCAGATATATGTTCAATCTGCGTTCACTACAGCCTATAAAATTCTACTGCTCAACACAGGCCTCCACCATAGCATAGCCTAAGAAAAACATAAGTATGTAGTTAGACTGTGCCCCTTGGGGCATTCTGTGAGGGGATTTTACCATAGTTGCCTAGCTTGGTAGGCGGATTGGCATTCACAATTTTCATTATTTTAGATTTCCTAAAAGATGCTGCTATCTATATCCCGTTTTCGTTTCACTTTCAATTATTTTAATTATTTTTTAAATACTTATTTTATTATTTACTTTTAATTATTTTTCAATTATTACACCGCTACAAAAAGGTGTATACGTTTACTGTTAATATATATTTTTCTGCTGCCATTAGTTATATTAGATTTAGCTAAAAGTGGTTTTAAAAGCCTATTTGGGTGTTGTCAACGCCTTAAGTACTAATCAATGCATGAGAGACCAACAGAGGTTATTTTAAAATAGCGAAGACGAATCGTGCCGTGAAGTAACAGTTCAGTGCAAAATATGGGCATAGACTCCTCTTATTTCTAAAAGCGTTATAGATCAAGGAAAATTTCTACGCGCTGCGCTCCGTAACTGTACGTTTTGGCGGAATTATGGGTTAATATGTCTACACTTGGTAAGTAAATGTAGATATATTAACTTATTCAACATTATCTTAAGATTTTTTAATATAAAAGATACATAATTAACAACAGATACAAAATTCGCAACAGGCAGTATTTGCTTGATAAAAATATATTCGGTTTCACAAGAAGTCGCTCGACAATTAATACTGCTTTTGAGCTGATTAAATATATCTTCAGTGCATAGGAGAATTTACAGGATGCATTGCTTATATTCTTTGACCTTTCCAAACCCTTCGATTGTATAACCTATGAGACATTAATCAGGAAACTTCAACACTACGGTGTAAGAAAAGATGGTCTTAAATTAATTATTTCATATGCACGTATCAGAACGCAAGAAGTTATCATTGATAGTATGAGCGCTTCCAGGTCGATAGTACTAAAATATTCGTGTCTCATGGCTCAATTCTCGATCTCTTTGTATATATTAATGACTTGCCTTACATATTAAGGGTTAACCATAATATAGTATCATTTGCTGATGACACTTCATTAATTTTCAAATTAAAACGACAATTACTCAAATATCATTAAGAAAATAATACTATATCTAAATTAGCAAATTGGTTTACGTTAATAATTTGCATTTAAATGGCACTAAAACAAAAAGTATGAAATTTATAACTCCAAATAAGAAACATTTAAATACTAATGTAATTTTAAATGGAATTGGAATCACACTAGACGCGAAGATTCAATGGAACCTCTATATATCAAAATTAGCAAGCAGACTTAATTCAGCGTGGTAAAACGATGCTGCAGCTATATTAATGGTATAGTTGAAACACGAATGGGTCAACTCGACCGGGGAAGGACCACGCTCTCACAGAATACCAGCGTAAAATAGCAGCTTAATGCCGTTGTGTTTCATATGGTTAGTGTAGAGAACCGGAGACCCTTTTTATTGGAAAAGAGGCATTCTATCTTAGTCCTTACGGGTGACAATGCATCTGCATTTTAATTCGCAAACGAAGATAAATGTAGATGTCTATGGGCCACAGCAACCACTTATCATCAAGTGGACTGTGTGCTCGTTTGTCACCATTATTCTATAAAAAGCATATGCTGTAAAAAAGATTAGAAATCTTACCAGTGTTGAAAAACCTGGACTTGTTTACTTTCGCTATTTCTATATCATAATGACGTATGGTATTTTGATATGGGGACACGCGACTGACACTGAAATTATATTTGTTTTACAGAAGAAGGCCATAGGAGCAACCTATAATTTTAAACCCAAAGAATCGCTTCTACAAAAATTTAAGGATTAATATATTAACTTTGGGCTCTCAATACATTTATGAAAATGTAATGTACGTACACAAAAATAAAAATAGTTTTACAAAAATAAGTGATGTTCATAATGTAAATACTAGGAACAGACACATGTCAGTAGTACCAGTTACTCGATTCCACCGAGTAATTTATTCTTGGGGTGATGTATACACTTTTGCATCAAAATTCCAGAAAACACAAAATTTGACTTGCTCAAAGTTCAAAAACTTTATTTAACTAAGTTTTTATAAAAATTGTCATTATAATATTAAGGAATTTATGGATGATAGGAACCTCTGGGAATGAGGTGAACCGCTACCAGGCTATTTCTAATTTGCTTTGTGTTGTTAATTGTGTAAAATTCTTGATGGAAAGCTGTTTCTTGCTGGTTCTTCCCAGGACAGAGGTTTTTTTTTCAGAACCAGTGGTAAATAAACATAAGGGTGACTTTCAGTAAGTATTATTATACCTATATTGGAAAAAAAACACTTCTGTTTCTGTTTTTATTCCTATTGGGTTGTTAGGGTTTTACACTACATCCATTACAGCCTATAAATATCCACAGCTGAATATAGGCCTCTCCCATAGCTTACCTCATAGGGATTGGCAACCGCAGTTTTTTTATTATTTTGATTTGTTATTAGGAAGATTTTGCGGCCTATGTCGTGTTTCTGTTTCCCATCGTCCCTCTTACGGAAATCATCGGAAATTCTTATGATGTATTCTTGAAAAGGCCTTTGTCTAACATTAGTTTTTAAATTACTTTCGAATATAATTATTATGATAGGCTAAGTTGCGAAGTCTTACCTTATACCAATCAAAACTCAGAAATTATTCAATTTTCTAAAATCTGCGTTCAGCAAATAATTTTAACATGATACGACGATATCATAAATTCCTTTGAGACAGGTCCCAGGTGTTTCCTCTCTTGTAGAATTATAGGATCGTAGCAAACAAGAAATTGTGAATCGAAATACGTTTTTAACGTACCAGTCGGAAATTATAGTTTCTGTGATATTTACCGGCTACGAATTGCGGGACAGCGATTACATACAAGATAGTAATTTCGGTTGCAATTATAGTTCATTTTCAACGTGTAATCTGTAAACTATTAAAGGCCATTTTCTGTTATTCTACTAAAGATAATGTGAGACATGCGAGAGTTCAAAAAACTGAACTTTTTCATGAACTGAGCTGTGATGATCCTGATAATTATTTTAATCTATACTTGTGTTCCTGATCAGGATACTGGGATAAAGTTATTAAATTATTGCAAATTTTCGAGTCAATCAGCCGCTTGCTGGTGAAAATTACGTTAAAAGGTTCCAATATATAAATAGATCGATAGATAGATACACGCAAAGCTAATAAAAGCATGTTAAAATGAGATTCTGTATCTCTATTTCGAAGACATAATGAGTTATTATGACGCTATAATGACGTAATTATGAACCATAATATACTGTATTTAAACAACAAAAAATTGAAAATGAGGATTCGTAACGTAAATTATAAGCTGATACCAAAAAAAAAACGATTTTTTTTTAAATATTTTTTCTTTTACGGGTTGTTGCTATTTCTAATTTGGGTACGATACATATATTTCATAAACCAAATATTGCACTATATTATGTATGTAATGTGTAGTCCTAAAACCGAAGAGTGAATAAACAATTCAATAAAATAATTTTTCTGTGGAGAATATACAAATAAAAGACAGAATACAAAAGCGTGTTCACCGCAAAGTAATAAAACGATACGACATTGTTTAACCGTCATATTTGTCATGAGCCTACCCTTTTCATTCCACATTCAACAGCAAAAAAAAAAAACATTCAAATAAATCTGATGACGATTATGAGAATTCCCTGTATAAAATAATGATAGGTTTAAAATTGAGTCCAGCAAGATTTAATTTTTGAAATTATACTTCTTTTCTTTTTCTTTAAAAATGATGAGAGTGAATTTTTATGACGCGCGCGCACACCGACACCTAAAAACGACACCATGAAGTTGTAACGATAGGGGCGCGCACACTGACACTTATAAGCGACAACTTTATTGGATAATTGTCTCGTCAAGTTTTCGTGACAACTGATAACTATATATAAGGTAATTATTCAAATATATATGAATCTACAAGACGTGTTTTCCTCATGTTATTGTAGAGTATTTAAGCCATATTGTAGGCTTATGAAAATACTAAGATCTGAGAGTTGAGTTGTCATTCAATAAAAATTATAAATTTAATTTGTGTTTTAGTGGCGAAAACCTCATAAATACACAATATTTGGCGAAGAGATTCTTACTCACGCATTATTGAGTGCAATAAAGTTAAATAGTTACAAATAATTAATGTCAAATAAAGGAAATTTGTTGTTCGGTAACAACCTCACATTTTATAACCACATGCAAGGGTGGAATATTTTTAAGAGTCGATTTGTCCAGCCTGTATGGCAAATGATTATCATAACGACACTGACAAAGCAAAAGTTATGAGTAGAGCCTTTTTACTCACATCATTAGCAGGAGATACATATCCAGTAAAACTAGAAGACTAAGCTTACAAGACTATTATTGAGAAGATTGACAACCAGTTTTCTTCAAATAAATGTATACTTGCCGAAAGATATGTTTTTTATAAAGCGGAACAAAAACCAGGCGAAGACTTAACTAAGTGGGCGGCCTGGGTTCGACATCTCACACAGTTTTATTGTTTTAAAATAGAATTAGAGACGACATTAAGAGGCAAGTTTGTGCTAGGATTAGCGAATGCCGAGGAAAAGCAAAAGTTTTTTAGTGAAAAACTCGATAGCTTGACATTCACCAAAGCGTTGGAATAAGCACAAAGTGTACAATTCGCTCGCTTTGCAGTTCAAAGGTCCTTGTAAGATGAGAGACTAGCTATATCATCAGCGGCAGCGCAACCCCTTTTCATTTCGGGATCCCGAGAAAATTATGTTCGTCAAACTACAGAATAAAACATATCTTTTTTTTATAGAAGTAGGGTGACAAACGAGCACACAGTCCACCTGATCGTAAGTGGTTGCTGTGGCCCATAGACATCTGAATCTATCTTCGTTTGCGAATTAAAATGCAGATGCGTTTTCAGCCGTGTGGTATAAGATAGAATGCCTCTTTTCCAGTAAAAAGGGTCTCCCGTTCTCTACACTCACCAACCGAAACACAGCAGCATTAAGCTGCTATTTTACGCTGGTATTCTGTGAGAGCGTGGTCCTTCCTCGGTCGAGCCGACCCATTAGTGCTACAACTTTACTATTAATATAGCTGCAGCATCGCTCTACCACGTGTGTCTCTTGCTTGGTTTGTGGATATAAGAACCATACTAAAGATAAATGTCGATGTTCCGTATTTGATATCTTTTTCTTTTTTTTTTCATTAATGTTTCGGTATAATTTTATAACTAGAAATAGTGCAATTTGGAAGGAAAACATTTCGTCTTACGCATAACATTTCGAATAAATATTTTTTCTTACTAGCAAGCACTCTTTAACTTTGAAGCGAGCAACCCTTTTTTCAACTACACCCGCAACGACCGCTAGTAACGGCCAACTTCCTCGTCAACGCTAGCACAAACGCTTTTGACGGTACACATTACGTGCGCGTTTCGTTACCAACAGTAGATAAGATCTCATTCCCCTGCTCCATCGAATACTAAGGCAGTTTTCCATACCTGACCTGTGGATAAAAGAACAATAGTGGACACATTTGGCCAGAAGATACATAATACCGGTCCCGGTAAACGTCGGGCAGCTCAGAAATTACCCAGGTGAGTGTTTGCCAGGTCTTATGTGTACATAACATAATTATTTTTTTAATCCTTGCGAGCCAAATCTGTCCAAATGTGTCCACTATTGTAGTGGACACATTTGGACAGAAGATACATCACACCGATTACTTTTAGGACATTTTATATTGAACAATTATTTTTAGGCCATGCAAATACATGTTCCGTGTGGGAATCAAACCCGCGCCCCTTAGCGCTGCAACTCATTGCTAAGCCACTGCGCCACGGAGCTGTCAATTAATTGTCACCAGTTGTTACGCTAAAGAAGTATAACTTCCTACGTGCGTACATAAGTAAACACACACGTATTTTTTAATATTCCACTTCAAAGCACGGCAAATATGATGCTCGCCGGTATCTACCATTCTTTTAGAGATATATAAAGTCACGGAACAGATTGCAAACCCTCACCTAGTTATATATTCGTTTGTCCTTATGTATCACATTACCACTGTTGGCGACGCGTCTATAAAAAATCGTTAGAATGCTGCGCATGACCGCGCACGTCGATCTCGTCGTCCGCAACGCGAGAGGCGCGCGGGAGGCGCTGCGTCCCGTACTGGCATCCAAGCTACCAATCAAGACAAAGCTGAGACTCTATAAATTGTACATACGACCCATACTAACTTACGCTGCTCCGGCCTGGTATGCACTCCTGAGCGACCGGCAGAAGCGGCGACTGCAAGTCCAACAGAATTTGGCACTAAGGACCATTGTCGGTGCTGGTCGCTACGTCCGGAACGACGTGATAGCGGCCGACCTGAAAATAGAAAACCTCGAAGAATTTGTGGTCCGGTTGGCGCGCGGTATGTTCAACCGCGCTGACAACAGGCCACACCCTCACCTCAACAACTTCGCGCCGCTGCACGCCCGCCCCCCGGAAGGGCGACCGTTACCAAGAGAACTCCTCGCTATATAGATTAGGGAGTCGAGTAAAACCCACAATGCCACAGAAAGGCCAACATAGACACCCGGCCATATTAGCACAGGAACACCACAGACTGAACTAGGCGCCTTTTTCAGGCATAGGCCGAATTAGGCGCCTTATTCAGGAAATTCTGCCATATTATGAAAAACCAACACTCAGCGGCCGGAATTGAATCCGTGCCGCTGAAATTATGGATAAATGCCAAGAAGGCACCCATGAACGGCCCATAGTTATGGGCTGAGAGGAACACCCAGGCAATGGGGAGATGCCCCGAGGCCTGTACCTGCAGCGCTGATGCGCGCGCAGAAGAAGACAACGTAGTGTCGTTTTAAAAAAAATGCAAATCGTTCGGGACCAGCTACCAGTATATAATATAATCAAGAAAGAAAAGCATATGGGGAAGTGATAGGGAAAGTAATTACTCTCTCACGGAACGGTTTGAAGATAATTACTGTTTTATTCCCAAGGGATCCTTCACCTTTTAATATAAGAACAGTCCTTCTGGTGTCGCCGGAGCGGCACATATTGAAGAATTAAGGCGTTGGGACCGGGACGACCTCGGAAGACTCGTAATCCCCGCCTGAACCTATTTGAAGAAAAGGAAGAGGTCGACGCCCTTGTGAGTTACTCCGTTGCGGGGTTCACATACGTTGTTCCCGAACCCAACGTAGGTGTCTTAGGGGGTTGCGAAGTCCGCTGCTGAACGAACCGTGACAAAGAACCCTGACCATTTTATCCTGTCCTTTTCAACCACTTATGGAGTTTTATACCCTATAAAATAATATTAAAATGTTATAAATAAATGTTTCAGCACTTTAGTAAGTAAAAAATAAAAAAAGGAAAATAAAGTTAAGGTCTTTATACATTCCACTGCTGCAAAGGTCTCCTTAATTTGTGAGAGGGTTAGGTAGCAATTTGTCCGCTGGCAGCCAGCACTCCAGCCATTTATTCTTGAATTAGCATTTGAAGAGGTGTTTTCTTGAAATATTAGAACACATCCTTCTTTATTTCTTAAATGTACATTTTAAACCGATATTTATTTACTTAAATTTATACAACGGTAAATATTTTTAGAATCTTTTAATATTTGATTTCATAAATGCTTTACTCGTACTGCAGATAACAGCAGCGAAACGTTAAATAGACTAAGTAGCTTTGATGACACATTGAAAATATGTTTCGTTTTCGATTTCCATCTTCTCAAACATAACATAAACAGCAAAAAGCCTAAACAAGCACAGTTTTATACAGTAGGATTATGTTTGTCACATTATTTTTAATTTCGATATGTGTATGTAAAAAATTAATATCATATCACAACTATTAACTCTAAACAATTATTAACACTAATAAATAATCATGAAAATAAATTAATTCACAGTTATTTTACAAGACACTCACGTGCACTGACGTAGAGATATGTCAAATCTCTTAATTATTGTTTAAGTTATTTATTAATGATTTCCAAAAATGGACTAGGCTAGCGCCGCAATTTGCTGCGACCAAAATTATTTGATTTTAAGTTTTTTTATATAATAAGGATAACAAACGAGCACACAGTCCGCCTGATGGCAAGTGGTTGCTGTGGCGTTAAAATGTATGGAGTTAAAATGCAGATGCGTTGTCAGTCGTGATGACTAAGATAGAATGCCTCTTTTCCAGTAAAAAGGGTCTCCGGTTTTCTGCACTCATCATACGAAACACAGCAGCATTAAGCTGCTATTTTACGCTCGTATTCTATGAGAGCGTGGTCCTTCCCCAGTCGAGCCGACCCATTCGTGCTACAACTATATTATTAACTAGCTGTTCCCCACGACTTCGCCCGCGTGTAATTTAGGGTTTTGATTTTTTTGCGAGAAAACCTAATTATTTTTAAAAAATAAAAGTAGCCGTAGTTACTCCATATAACATTAGCTATTTGCCAGTGAAAGTCCCGTCAAAATCGGTCCTGTCATTCTGGATATTTGCCGAAACAAACAGACAGACAGACAAAAATTTAAAAAGTTGTATTTTCTGCCGACTTCCAAAAAGGAGACGGTACTCAATTTGAGTGTATGTTTTTTTTATGTGTGTTACCTCATAACTTTGTACTGGGCGAACCGATTTCGATGATTCTTTTTTATATGAAAGTTGATAGTTCTCGTGTGGTCCCATATGAATTTGATTAAGGTCAGATCAATGGTTATTAAGTTATTCTTAAATAACCTATATTGAAGTCGCTTATATTGATATCATTTTCATAGATTCCACTGCTGAACATAGGACTTCCCCAAGGAATGCCACAAAGCACGATCCTGAACCACCTGCATCCATCGACTTCCTGCATATCTTACCAGGTCGTCACTCCATCTAGTGGGGGGACGCCCAACACTTCACTTGCCGGTACGAGAGTGCCACTAGAGAATCTTTTTCCCCATCGGTTGTCGGTTCGTCGAGCTAAATGGCCGGCCCATTGCCATTTTAGCTTACTAATCCGTTGGGCTATGTCGGTCACTCTGATTCTACTGCGGATATCTCATTTCTGAGTTTATCACGCAGAGAAACTCCGAGCATAGCCCTCTCCATAGCTCGCTGAGCGACCTTGAGCTTCCTCATCTGGCCAGCAGTGAAGGACCACGTCTCAGTTCCGTATGTCATCACCGGCAACACGCCAACCAGTACAGTCTAATTTTCAAGTTTTGAGGTATACCTGACGAGAAGATGTGCCGTAATTTCCCGAACGCTGCCCAACCGAGTTGAATCCGTCGATTGACCTCTCGGTCGAAGTTGGACTTACCTAGTCGGACTATTTGTCCCAGGTAAACTTACTCGTCAACAACTTCGAGCTTAGTGCTCCCAACAACTACCGGCATAGGTGTGACATAGACATTAAACATGATCTTTGTTTTGTCCATGTTTATCTTAAGACCTATCCGTTGGGAAGCACTATTGAGGTCACTGAGCATAGTGCTTAGGTCGTCCAGCGATTCTGCCATAAAGACTATATCGTCAGCACATCGAAGGTGAGTGATGTACTCGCCATTGATGTTGATACCGGATCATTTCCAATCCATATGCTTGAATACGTCTTCCAATGCAGCAGTGAAGAGTTTCGGGGACAAAACATCACCCTGTCTTTTTTATATTGGATAGGTTTCGTATTTTGGTTCTGTACTCGGATAGCCATCGTAGCCCTACTGTACAAGCACTTCAGCACCTCGATATACCGACAGTAAACTTGGCACCGCTGAAGGGACTGCAGCACCGCCCAAATTTCGACGGAATCAAAGGCTTTCTCATAGTCCACATACGCTAGACATAGTGGCAAATTGTACTTCTCTGACTTCTGTAAAATTTACCGAAGGGTATGTATGTGGTATATGGTGCTAAAGCCTTTTCGGAAACCGGCTTGTTCGGGAGGCTGGAAGTCGTCAAGTCTGCGCGCGAGACGATTCGTAATGACTCTCGAAAACAGCACGTAGACATGGCTCAGAAGGGAAATCGGTCTGTGGTTCTACAAGAGAGCGTTATCGCCTTTCTTGAAGAACAAGACCACCGCACTTCTGCTCCACGCCTCCGGTGTAATAACACCATGGAGGACGGAATTAAAGAGCTTCTGAAGGACTTCAAGTACCGGTTTTCCACCCGCTTTCAGAAGCTCCGCTGTAATTCCATCCTCGCCTGGGGCCTTGCCGTTTTTAAGGCGCTGGGGAGTCATTCTAATCTCGCTTAGACTGACGTCCGGGATATCATCGGAATAATGTCAGATAAGACTCGCTCTTGGATCGTTACTCACACTTGCGTGTGGCTCTAACGATAACGTGTACAGCTGCCCATAGAACCTCTCAATCTCACTCAAAATCTCAGGTGCCCCGGAAACAATGCTGCCACACTCTGTCTTCAGCTTTGACAGTTGGCTCTTTCTGGCAAACAGATCACTGGCAAAGACTTTGGAGCCTTGGTTCCGCTCGATCGCTTCGATACGAGCTGTATTGAAGTTGCGTAAGTCCCGCCGCATGCATTTGGAGATCTGTCTGTTCAGTTGCCTGTATGCTGTCAAATCTGTTGAAGAATGTAGCTTCATCTCCCGTATAACAGCCATGAGATTAAGAGTGTGATCGGAGAGTTTTTGTGTTCTTCTGCGGCGGGTCTTGCAGAACTTAGCTCCGACCGCATGGACAGTTTCCACTTGCTTGTCATTCATTTGGTTTTGTAACTCGAGCTGAAAGGTTTCGGGACTTTGGATTAGAGCACGAGGGGGACGGAGCGTTGACTTCATTAGAAGAGACTTCTCCAACTTAACGTTTGGGTTCAGTGTGCCTCTAACCATTCGGTGATCGCTGCCGGTTTTCACACTCGCAATCACTGAGACATCACTGAATAGTTGTCGTCTGTTCGTCATAATGGATTCAATCTCATTTTTTGTCGAACCGTCGGGGCTCTACAGGTCCACTTCCTGTGAGGCCGCTTCTGGAAGAAAGAGTTCATCATAAAGACTCCCTCTTTCTCCATGAATTCGGCCAGCTGCTGGCCCCTTGGCTTCCGTTGCCCTATTCCAAATTTCCCTACTTTCAGCTCACCATTCTCTCTTGTGCCTAGTTTTGCATTGAAGTCTCCTATTAACACCGTATATTGGGTTTTGAAGGAATGAATGGCTCTAGATATATACTCTTTCATATGCATTTAGAAAAACGCTGTAAATTTGATATTACAAACAGACACTTGAATTTTATTTATTTGTTTAGATATAGCTGCAGCGTGGGTCTACCACGTAAATAAGTGAGTTACTTTTTTATGTACATAAAATCAGTATCCGTTATGATAAGTGGATACTGAGACCCAAAAATATCGATATTTATCCTCGATAAAGAATCAATATGCAGATGCCTTGTGGCTAAGATGGAATGCCTGAGCACTAAGACGGAGTGTATCCAGTAAAAAGGGTTTCCAATTTTCTACACTCTGCATAAAAACACAGCAGCATTAAGCTGCTATCTAACGTAGACCTCTGTGACAGCGTGGTCCTTTCCTATTCCAGCCGAATAATTCGTACTACAACCATAATATAACTGCAGTATGGCTCTACCACGTACATACAACCTAAATGGAATCAAATAATTTATATTAATGTTTACATTATAGATATATTTTCATATATGATCATAAGCTCCCGGGTTTGAATCCCGGGTAAAACCAAAAAAAAATCAGTTATTGCGTTTTCCATCAAGAAATTCTCAATGTCTGCCCGGATGCAGGAAGACCTCATCCTCGTGCCTTAGAAAGCACGGAAAGCCGTTTGTATGACTACTGATTACTCTCCGGTCGGCTAACCGTCCCATCGGGCTATGAGAGCGAGGGAATAGAGAGTGCACCTGTGCTTGTGCATGCACTTGGGCACTATAATCCTGTCCTGCGCCGATGGCTAGTCTCAGTTGAGACTTGTCGTTTTGACCGAAATTCGGTTTGAAGGATATTATTATTATATTCCTTTTGTAATATTCACACATATTTCTATACAATATTCACAATAATTCATTATACTTATTCAAGAGTGAACTCGAGTTCAATTATTCGAAATCACTCGGTAGTGTAGAAATTGATTTTACGGCCTAATGCCGCTCTTTAGGTCGTTTTCACATGTACATTTTACGACGTCAACATTCACAGTTATGCAATGGTGAACTCATTTGAATAGACTTTTTCAAAGTGCCATCTGACATAGTACTTGGTGGATCTAAATATATTCACTACGCTGGGCATGCGGGTTTGTGAGCGCAGAGTTGAATCACTCCAACCTGCTGCTGTTGTTTACTCGGATAGCCATCTTAGCCCAACTGTACAAACACATAAGCACTTCGTTAAACCGACAGTCAACTTAGCACCGCAGAAGGGACTGTAGCACCGCCCAAAACTTGACAGAATCAAAAGATTTCTCATAGTCCACATACGCAAGGCAAAGTGGCAGATTTCTCTTCAATCTTCGGAAACCGGCTTGTTCGGGAGGTTGGAAGTCGTCATACGCGTGCGAGACGATTCGTAATGACTCTCGAAAACAGCACGTAGACGTTGCTCAAAAAGAATTGAGACAGTAGTTCTTCAAAAGAGTGTTGTCGCCTTTCATGAAGAACACTTCTGCTCCACGCTTCCGGAGTAGTCCCGCCATGGAGGACGGAATTAAAGAGCTTCTGAAGGACTTCAAGTACCGGTTTTCCACTCACTTTCAGAAACTCCGCTATAATTTCATTTAATTATCAAAAAATGTAAATTTTTGACTTTTTCCATGTCGAAATCGTGATTTATGTGTATTTAAAATATGTAAAAACACCCATTTCATCTTAACACTGCAATTTTATATATGTCACATTTTTATGTTACACAGAAGCGTTCATAAATCAAGACGGTAATAAACCGTAGCGGAACCTAAATCCCAATTTTCCACCGCAGAATGCGTTAGCTTTTAATCACTTCATGGAACATTTCCTAGGGCCAGTTATTGCACGCTATTAATTGCTATAAATTATTTTTAAGTAACCAAATAACGTTTTAAATATGTTTGAATATCGGCATGGTTCTTGAAGACAATTGCATTTTATTTACTCTTTGTTATTGTAAGCCCCCGCCCCCCCTCTCTATATACTTATACTTGTATTTCTTTAAAATATATATCTATAAGATATTTAAATATATCTTATTTACGTGACCAGTATATTAATGATACATTGATCTTTCTAAAGGTTAAAATATAGTCCGTTTAATAAATTTATGGCGTGATCGTCTTAGTTAGGACCCTTATTTACGTTGTGTTTGTATAGTAACTTAAGTCTGTTAGGTCTATCTTGGAAGAATGAATATTCACGAGAGCAATCGCAAGCTGTTGGTAGCGTCTTATAAGCTAAAGAACCCCATTCACGAAGACAGGGCTCAAAAAAGTTAAGAACAATAAATTGTCCCTATTCCACTTGTATCAGGTTCACAACAGTCAATTCCTTATTAATTAATCCCTTCCCGCTTGGAAAAGGCTCACAATATTTATATCAAATACCAAATACAAGGGCTTCGCTCTCCCACATTTTAAAAACAGTGTGGAGAAGGCACACGGCTCCGCACACGCCGTGAACGGTGAGCGCCAACCATTTTAATGCGCTCCCCCCGAAGGGTACTCTAAGTTGGGAACTGGACCGTAGTCCACAGCAAAATAACTGGCGAACTAGTAAAAGAGGACTTGACCGCTTGATAGTGCGTAAGCACAAACATCGACCGAAGTCGCGCATGTCAATGCTTGTAAACGCCATACAGAATACGATTAAATCCAGCCACAGTGCCCTCCGTGAGCGCCACCCACCTGCCAGATCGCCGTTCCTGCAGACGTGATGTAAGTGTAAGGCATCACCACCAATTGTTTAGTCAGCACGGCCAATTGGCCACAGAGCGTGTCATGAGTCTACCGCTCACCTCAAGGGAATGGGGTTCCACGTTGCGCGGCTTTCGGCCGCAGCCTTGAGAGCCTCCTCAGATTCTCCCTCCAGCTACCACCCGCATGAGGTCGACACATATGCTCCACCAACCAATAAAATGGCAGATATAGCCAATAGGCAGTTATAAGATAATAGTAATAATTCGCCATCAGAAAGGGTTTGTGTCACTGACGTTGAGTATATGCATTTTTTGATCATGTTTGTCTCACCCACCAACAAGTTGTCTTCAATCTTTCAAAGGTGGGAACTTTATAGAGATATATTATTAAGTTGTTATATAAAACATCATGGAGGACAGATAGTCTGCAGCACCGCAATGAAGGGACCCGACTTGTGCAAAACTACTTAGGTTGTGAGTCAAACCAAGACGCAGTGAGCGCCATTGAGAATAACGACCCGCCAAACAACAATCGCAGAAACGCAATGCTGCAGAATGCAACAAGCATCAATACGACTATCGTCGGGTTTACACCATCCTAACGTCCCCCATACAGTCCCAGCAGACATCACCACCCACATACCTCCATCGACCAGAACCACAAGATGCGTCGAATCATGTGCAGCACACCCGCTGATCCATCACAAGACGCAATACTGCAAGTAGCAGTAAGCATCAATGCAACTATCATACGGATGGCGCCCCCTCACAACACACCCACATGATCCCTATCGACTTTGGTAACAAAATTGATAATGTTTTTAACTAAAAATACCACCAACGTATCATAGTAGCACGGTACTAAGACGTCAGTAGCCAAAACTCCACGTATCATAGCGCTATTGCACTAAGACATGGAGTTGAGTATTCTTGCTGCCCTTAAAAGTACCACCAAACACACTCACCCTAATCCGAAAGATAGCCGACGTATCATAACGTTATAAGCGAAGACGCCGCCCACAAACGGTAGGGGTGTGCGATGCCCACTGGCACGTCGTATTGCTACAACAAACCCGCTTACCACCGGCACTAAGATGATATGTCTAGGACACATCTGTTAGCGAGTCCAAGTTTACCTCGGTCTCAGACGTTGTGTAACAACCTACACGCCACTATAATAATCCTTTTGAAATCCCATTTCTTTCAATATAATGCTTTTACATATTTCAGACCTTCCCCATATTTGCTTTATTTCATAGACCATACTGTATGTCTTATTCATATGGGACTTCAAGTCGTAACTCTGCTATCATAATGCTTATGCATCATAGAGACCTTCTATATTAATGCTTTGGTTCGTTAGACCTTACTATCATAAGTCCCTAATGTAGGAATAGTCATTGTGCAACCTTACTACTAGCAGTCGGTCACCCGACCACCCCATATATATGTACAACCTTGGGTATGCGTCTCCGGCAACGCCCCCATATAAGGGAACATTACAAGAATACTTTCATCAACTTTGAAATTTACAAAAACATCTTCATCAACTTAGAAAATTTTGATCCATTTTTTCTATTATATTACAAATATATTAATACATATGATTTAATACATTTTGAATATTTTAAACAGAATTTTAATAAATTTAAAGATTTTTAGAGAAATTGGTGAGTTATTAAAAAAAAGAAGAAAGAAGAATCAATTGATGAGTTAACTATACTATAATATTCAATATTCCAAATGAACATATTTGAACTTTATACTTATTATTTGCATTTTAATTGTTTAAATTATAATTTCATTGACATTTTTAAATGTATTTATAATGAATTTAATTATTATTTGTTATTAATAATTATGAAGCGTCACATTATATTTACGGGAACACTACACGTCGAATAAAACTATTTTTACGGATTGATTCGCGTATATTTAATTTATTTTTAATTTTCTCCGTGTAAATCCATAAAAGCCACGTTTTTTTTACTATCAGAAAAAGTAGTAGAAAATATTTTTTTTAAATTAATGTATTTTATACAATAATGTAATAAAATTAAATAATTAATTATATTAATATATATTTTATATAATAATGATCTTAATAAATTTTATGTTTAAATATATTATAGTTTGAAAGGAAAACTTTTTTGCTTTTATTAATAAATATTTTTACTGGCACCTCCTTAAACGAGCACCTTATTTCAATGAAATACGTAACGGCCACTAGTTACAGTTAACTTCTCCGTCGGCACGTGCTTCGACGGTAACACTACATAATATGCGTTCGCTATCGTCAATAGATCTCCTATCCCAACTCCCCTAGATAATAAGGTAGTATTTTCACCTAACTTGTGGATCAATAAAATAGTGGGCGAATTAGTTCAGAAAACCCCACATCAGAGGGAGATAAAATAGGTGCATCTTCCTGATTTAACTCATAATATATAATACCGATGTCAACCCACGTGGCAAGCGTGGCAACTATGTCTTATATACATAAGACAATCTTTGGGTTAGTTCTATGTTCAGCTATGGATTTTGATAGGTTCTAATGGAAAATCAATCAGGGACTTCAAAAAAATATTATAACATTTTTTATGTCAATAAAGATTATTATTATTAAAAAAAATTAGTAGCCCAAGTTACTCCTTATAACATCAGCTATCTGCAAGTCAATGTAACGTGAAAATCGGTCCAACCATTTCGAAGATTAGCCGGAACAAACACACAGACAGACAAAAATTATAATATTTTTTGTTGTAAATAACGTATATATGTAATTTATTAAGCATTTAGTAAAAAGCTTTTAGTTTGACATTACAAACATATACTTCAGTTTTATTTATTTGTATAAATCTCTAGCTCAGCCTCGAGCCTCAGGCTTGTATCTCCAGCCTGAAGCTATATAGGGTTTTTAATGTTTAAGGCTATCTTCTTTAAATGATCTTATAGGTTAGTCCCTAAATTATATTGTGCAACCATAATAAATAAAAATCTTAATCACTGTTTTAGAATATTTAATTACTATTTTCGTTTTTATGTTGAGTCTCCACCAACCACATTCCCGAGTATTCTTCCCATCATATATGTAACATGAGAATTGTGCAGAATACATTTTCAGCAAAATTTTTACTCCTCCTTTATGGTTTTCACATAGCAATATGTAAAGTCCCGGATAAATTAAAATTAGTATAAAATATTTAAGAAATTTATAAATTCTTTGTGTTTAATATAAATGTAAATATATGGTTAAGGTAAATGATAATTTAAATGTTAAGATAAAAGTCCCGTCCAGCTGAAAAAAAAAACTGAAGGTTATCAAATGTAAATTATATGTGAACGGTTATAAAATTCAGATTTATTCTTGCCGAAATAGGATTTGAAAATTCATTATTTAAGTTTATGACGCTGACAACTTAGTCCCCTTTCCTGAAGACTTCAAGCCATAAGCTGAAAACCAACAAGGTTGGTTTTTTATATTTTTTGATTTGGTTGTTAACTACATGCCAGATGTCTTTGTTATTACTAACTTCAAATTCACCAAAATATACGACATGAATGAACTATTGCTTCAAAACAAACGCAAAACTAAACGTTATTAAGCATTGATAGAACTTTGCCAAAATTCGATCAGCTTAAGCTCTTTTGCGTGCTTTCAAGATATCTTTTGGAGCACTCGGCCAGAATAAGGTCTACCGCAACCTCCTGTTACAAGTGACAGCTCTCAAAATCAAATAACACTTATTGATGGGTTAATGTTTCCAGTATTAACACCATCCGAATTATGCCGTTACGCCCAAATTTTATTTTTTTATTTATCCTACAGTTCAGTTTTATAACTAAATCTGCGTATTAGTACAAGTTCAAGATAGAAATGTTATCGGCAAAGAGCACTCAGAGAGCGGCGAGTATATTGGGAGATTATTTGTATAAATAAGAAACAAAATGCATCACAAAACGCTACCTTGTGGGATAGAACCGGTAATGGGAGTTACATCCGATCGAATATGTGTAACTTTGCCTGTCTTGGAATCGGTAGTTTGAATTTCTACATATTGGAAGTGGATATCGAGATAAATTGAACCAATTAGGTTTTTTTTTAATTAAAAATATACACATAATTTATCAGTTAGAAATAGACCTACAATGCCGACCAGTTTAACTTTTAGAAGAAAGATGTTCAGAAACATTAACAGGAAAAAAATATAAGAATATCCATAAATGCGACTTACTCGCAAACTTAAATTAGTTTTTAATTTCTTTTTTAACATATTAACAGACTTTGCCTGCATCAATGATCCCACTTGACGGTAATGTTAATTCATCACTTACATTACCAACTTTATTTGCATTATTTTTTAATTTACAATATCAGCATTTGAAATAATTGTTTTGTTTAAATTTTCCTTTTCCCAAGAAGACGTTTGTTAACTTAATCCACTCAAGTCTCAATAATGCGACTTTGAACAACTCGCTGAAAGTTTTCTTTTCTAAAACTAGAAGTGGAATTACATTTCTATTGACTTAAATTAAATGTGAGAAAATGAAACTTTCTTATAATTACTATTCCTTTGATGTTCTTATTGTTTCCTTAGAATTTAAAAGTAAGTTTGTCAAAGGCGTACACAGTGCAGTGCCTGGAGGTAAACGTATGGTGGTGCGAACAAATGTTGTAGGAAACGACAATAAATCTCGCTAGAAGCTTTTATATCTTATAAATTGTGTAATGTAGATAATAAATTGATGGGATTGAGTTCATTTAAAGTTTATTTTCTTTATTTAGAACATTGCAATAAAAGCTGGTTATTAAAAATGTTTTTTTTTAACTATTTATTTATTTAGTTTTTAGCTGTTCTCTGCCGCTTACAGAACCCATGGGAAGTCATGGTAAAATGGATATTGTTACACTGCAACTACACGGTTATTAAATTATATATCATTTAAAATTCCTACGGTTGAAATATACCTAAGTTTTTATGTTTAAAAGTATTTCAAGTAGTAAAACTTTACATCAGATATACGAATATCTATACAAGTATCTCCGCTCTGTTTGACAAAAAAGAATAACTTAATTTGACAAAAACATTTTCCTTTCAAGAAATATTGGTTATAAAGGCTCTGTGTTCTACTCCAAAGCAATATAAATTTATCGATAGGGTTCTAAATAAGTCCCTAGACATAACAGTTCAGCTGAGAATGTCCATATTGTGTTACGAAAGTAAAATTCCCTTAAAAAATAAAACAATTACTTCTTTTTTATTATAATGGCAATTCAAACATATAAGTAAATTTTTTGTCTGTAACAAATTGAATAAATGTATGAATTACTTAAAACTAAAAGGAGAATGGGATTTTTGGGCCTGAAGTTAACTAATTGGTTTATACTTCAAAAAAATGGCTATATTTTTCTAAAGTCAAATACAAAAAACTAGCTCATTTTACAATCTAGATTTCGAAAAAACAATAAAATAATAAATAAGTTAGAAAATCGATTGTATTGATGCAATCGATTTTATATTTATTCGTATCCAAAAAAATTCAATGATAAAGCTGATATATTGACATGATATATTCATTTGGAAATAAAGTATATTATTATTCGCATAAGGAAAAAAGAAATAAACATTTTATGGAAATTAAAGAATACACTTTTGAAATTCTCTTTTCTGTACACTACCTACCACTAGTAATTTCTATTAGTTTGTTTTGACAAGTCAAACTTCAAAACTATTCACTTAAAAGAAAAAAGAAAAAGACTAATTTTCGATTTGATTTGAAACGAGAGCAATATAATCGATTCTCGATTAAATCCAGCATTTTAATATCTATTTTTAATTATTTATCTGTGTTAACTAGGCAGATAAAAAACATATCTACAAAATAATATAAAAAATACAAAGTATCAACATGCCAACAAATAACAGTAACAACAATAATTCAAGTAATCGATCTCACATCGATATTTGTAATATTCATTACAATTAGTTGTTGTTGTTTTAATTTCCGTTAATTGTTTCACTATTTTGTTTCCTAGATAACCACAGCTTTTCTTTGGTGATTTTATACTGAGCCGGCTTTTATATCTTTAAGTAATTATAGTGAAAAATAACCTGTTACAGTGTTATTACAGTGAAAAATCGCCTGTTACAGTGTAGGTAATACATAAAATCACTTTTATTTATTATTCAATAACTCAGCTCCTAGATTGCCAAATCTAGCCAGATTTTCAGGTATGAATTGTTTATATATAAGCTTTCAAATGGTCCGACTTTCATCTTGTTAACATCTGGGCCCAAAAATGTATGGAGATGTCTTCTTCTCCTTTGTGTTACATTACAATAATTTTGTGCGATTGGGTATTTGAACTCTAGTCAACGTTCGCAATAAAATATGTTTTTCATCAATATGTTTTTCAGACACGTAGAAAGAATGAATGAAGAAAGATTGGCAAATTTATGTTGCAGATGTGAGTGCCAGAGGCGGCACAGGAAGCGCTAGTTGGAAGTTTATTGACATAATTGGCAATATAATAAAGAAGAGCCAAATAAACCCAGATCGCACAAGCATACATGCGTAAGGTATATGGTTATGAAAAAAGGAACGAGGGAAGTATATGAAGATCGTGTCTAATGGAAGTCCGTATTCTGTGCCTACCAATACCATATAGAAATATAGAGTTTATTAGTAGTTTGCGTAGTTTTTTTAATAGGAGAGGGGGCAAACGAGTATGCGTCTCACCCGATGGTAAGTGACTACCGCCGCCCATGAACAACCGCAACATCAGGGAAATTGCAGATGTGTTGCTGGCCTTTTAAAAAGGAGTAGGTTCTTTTCTTCAAGGTGCCTAAGTCGTATCGGTCCGCGAAAATCGCTGGTGGTAAACTACCCCACAAGGAAGTTGTGCGAGGAAGAAAACATCTTCTAAATCGCACAGTAGTGGACCGCAAATCATTCAGATGGTTTGGATGGTATCGGGAGTTCTGCCGCGATGTGCGTTCGTGAAATTTGGCGGCTGGGATTAATCCGAACAATTCCTCAGAGCACTCCCCGTGGTAAATCCGAAAGGAAATGCAAAGATATGCAACATCTCTTCGCAGCGCCAATGAGTCGAGCCGATCGGAAAGGACTCGGTCGTCGACGATTCGAGCCGCTCTGCGCTGGATGCGGTCAAGTGGAAGGAGCTGGCACAGGGGAGCCCCAGCCCAGAGATGGGAACAGTATTCTATGTGAGGCCGAATCTGCGCCTTGTAAAGTTGCAGGCGTTGTGGCGGCATGAAATACTGTCCCGCTTTGCTGTAAGTGCTGCTGTCAGTGCCATATATCGGATTTTACCGTTGCTTTAAACAATCTTCTCCTAAAAAATGTGTTTGAATATGACCTCAGTTTGTCAAGTGAATCGGAAGTTACACAATCACTAACAGGAGCATCAACAATCATTTCAAAATATTCATCTTATTTCTATGTTTTTAAACACAGAAAAGCCTATTTTAACACAAAAGATGGAAAAACGATAAGTTTCACAGTAACACTATTAAAAATAGTTATTAAAATTATATGATGTATTACAAATTATATGAGAATTTCTTTGATAGAATAAATCAATTACTCTTTTTGCCGGACACAGTAATCGAACCCGGGATTATATGATCAGCAGGAGCATTTAAGACCCCTAGACCAAGTCAAACAACAGTCAAGTAAGATGATGAATATGACCTCCTCGTTTAAAATACAGAAAACCAGCATAAAATAGCAGCAAAATATATTGTATAATAAGGGGCGGTAACTGGAGACCTGTTTTACTGGTGAAGAAGCATTTCATCATAGTCCTCAGGTCCTCAGGGGACAACGCATATGCGTTTTGATTGTAAGGAAGGAAATTATAAGGCATTCAGGCACTGTGTGCGCCTTTGACAACGTTACTTCTAAATTCTAAGGAAACAATAAGAACATCAAAGGAATAGTAAATATAAGAAAGTTTCATTTTCTCACATTTAATTTAAGTCAATTGATAAGTAATTCTACTTCTAGTTTTAGAAAAGAAAACATTCAGCGAGTTCTTCAAAGTCGCATTATTGAGACTTGAGTAGATTAAGTTAACAAACGTCTTCTTGGGAAAAGAAAAAGTTTAAACAAAGCAATTATTTCAAATGCTGCTATTGTAAATAAAAAAATAATGCAAATAAAGTTGGTAAGGTAAGTGATGAATTAACATTATCGCACTGAATCATCAAATAAAGTGCACATACAAATTACAACCTGTTTATTTCTTATTATTCATCATCAGTTCACTACTAGGCATGGAAGGAATTACCTTCTTCCATTGTAGAAAGGACTCACTATATAGTTGTACAAGGCCAACGTCACGCAAAGTTGATTGAATTTTACAATAGTAAGTCAAATATCATCCCTTGGGTTTCATAAGAGGTGACAGTGGGAAACCGAAACATGATTTAATAGGCTCTAATGAAATGGATGGAAATCAAACTCAACTCTGAAAAGACAGAAATCTAACGATTATACAATATCATTCTAAGTGTGTGATTTTTCAAATAAATAATAGCGCTATATTTTCTTGACAGTAATTAAAACACAATAAGGAACAGATTTGGAAACAAAAATTAGATATGACACAATCATTTACGATTATACATGTAATTGTGTGGTGTCACGAAGGAGTTCTTTTCAATTGGTTACAGTTAACAAGATATTTAATCAAAATAATTTTGACACATACCGTGAAACCTGGCCACTTTGCCATTTTCGGAAGGAGTTAAAAGTTTAGTACCACTTTTCTGACATAAATGCACTGTCAGACTGGGCGTCAATGTTAAATGTGACATTATATTCTTCATAGATTTGGTATTTATTATTAATTTAAGTAAATACTAACATAAAACAGACAAAATACTCAAAAATAGAAAATGGCAAACATAACCTCACTTTGTGGCAACTTTGCCATCAGTGTTTATAATGAAAATAATAGGATTTGACTTTAAGGTTGAAGGTAAGTTTACCTCATAATATCATATACAACACTCGTAGTTATGACTTGTTTCTTTAATTGTGTTGCAAATAGCAAAGTTTACGCTTGTGGCAAAGTTGCCCGCCCATTTTCAATTGTTCATACAAACTTGAAAATATGTGTCAAGGTTGTCGAAAATCCTTGATCGTCCTTTACTTATTTTTTTTAAATCTTGTCACAATAATTTCTTAAGAACCAAAAATACTCTTTTTTTTGCTTTTGATGGAATTGGTACAATAAGAAGCCTAAATCAATTATAGTATAGATAAAAAATCTTGTCACAATCCTTTTTAACAAGTATTCGTTTTTTTACCAGTCATCTTCCTTATGGGTCGTAATAAAATTATATCAGGTAAAAAAATAAATATTGTAATCAAGCTAAATATTATTTTCCGACAATAGCAAAACATTCATAATCATTAAAGCACAGACGACAACAATTAGCAGTAATGATATTATTTGACCTCTGTCATGATAGATTTGATTGCATTCCTGTAACAAAAAAAATGCGATATCGTGTACCTACTAGGTCACATGTAAGATCAACATTTTCTCGTCAAACATTTGCTATTACCTTGTGTAGAACCAATGTTGGCAAAAGAGCGCCATTGTATCGTTTAATGCAAAATTATAATGATCACTTTTGGGACGTTGACATTTTTAATAAAAGTGCAAACTCATTTAGAAACAATATGCGTGATTAATATGCTTTTGAGTCTTACGAACTAAAAATAAATAAATAAAATAAATCAAAACTAAATCAAAATACAATTAAATTATATAATTGTGTGAAATCATACCTAAAATGTTAACAGTGTTTTTGTTTAGTTGTTTATATCTAGATTATAATGTTTTTAAATAATTCGATAATGCTGATCTCTTGTCTACATACTTTGTTAAAAACTTACTTTTAAATAAAAACTAAAAGAGTTTATATTAGATTTTAAGTAATTCCAACTAATGTTATTTTGTAATATTACATCGTCCTCGTTCGTATCTTTTATTTTTGTAATTTATTCTATAAATTATTATCTAAAGCTGGTGGTGTTGATTTTAATTAATTTAAATTTAAGGATTAGGATTAGTTATTAATCCTCTGTTGAATTTGTTTACTGGTCCTTAAGCAAGCAATGAACGATAAACATAAAATTTCAACGAGGAAACCTTGTAATTTCGCGTTTTTTTGTAATACGCCCCTTAACAGTGGTAGAGCCACGCGGCAGCTTTTGCTGTTGCACGGATGGGCCGGCTCGAACCGGGGTGGTATACCACGACCTCACAGAATACCAGCGTGAAGTAGAGGTTTACCTCTGCGTTTCGCTTAGTGAGTGCAGGTGGCCGGAGGCCCTTTTTACTGGAAATGAGGCATTCCACCTTAGTCCTCACAGGTGACAACGCATCTACATTTTGATTTGTAATAGAGGATAGATGTAGATGTCTATGGGCCGCAGCAACCACTTACCATCAGGTGGACTGTGTGCTCGTTTGTCACCCTTATCCTATAAAAAAAAGAATCTTAAAAACAGCATCTTCCCCGACGGCATCAGTAATAGGCCGATTAAGTCACTTATAGCGCCATCATTTTGCCCCCAAGTTAGAATTTTTGACGCGCTACACACAAGGTGCTTTTTTCCGGACGCCTGGTAAGAGAGAGAGGTGAACGTACTATGAATCTCAAAATCAAACTTTATAATACTTGTATATAAATTAAAGAATTCATTCAACCATCGTTATTATCATCATCGTCTCATAAATAGTATACAGGAAATAGATAGAGATATAAGTATAGATGAAATAATGAAAGCAATGAAAAGTATGAAAGCAGGTAAGGCAGCTAGTTATGATAGAGTATCTCTCGAAATGCTTAGGGCTGGAGAAGGAGTGGTGGCAGACCTGCTGTACACCTTGTTTAATTTATGTTGGGAACTTAAGCGGGTACCGGGAGACTGGTGCAAAGCCGTGATAGTCCCAATATATAAAGGAAAAGTATCACAGCAGGACTGTTCAAACTACCGTGGTATCAGCCTTCTTAGCATTGTGGCAAAACTGTATGCTAAGGTAATAATTGAAAGAGTTATGAAAGAAACTGATGGAAAAATTTGGGATGTGCAAGCGGGATTTAGAAAGGGAATAGGATGTACGGATCAGGTCTTTTCCATGCGCATGATCGCGGAGAAGTTTTTGGCCAAAAACCAAAAAGTTTTTTGTGCGTTCATAGACTTGGAGAAGGCTTATGACAGAGTGGACAGGGATGTGTTATGGCAAACACTGAACTCATTTGGGTTGAGCGCTGGCTTGATACAGGCATTGAAGTCTCTATATAGGGACTCTAGTGCTTGTGTCAGGATCAACGGGGCCTACTCGGACTGGTTCGGCATCCATAAAGGTGTCAGACAGGGCTGTGTGGCTTCCCCGTGGCTGTTCAACCTATTTATGGACAGTTGTTTGGAAAATTTGAAAGTAGAAGAATGCGGGTTAAGAATGGGTGAGTTAACCGTCAAATGCCTTTTGTACGCCGATGAACAAGTCATACTTGCGTCGTTAGGCAGCCGAGTTGCAAATGATGGTTACATTAATGAACAGGACATTAAAAGAAAAGGGAATGAAAGTGAACGCAAGTAAGATGAAAGTTATGGTTTTTGAAAGAGAAGAAAGTAAAACGATATGTGAAATAAGAATAGAAAGGGAGTTGGTAGAGCAAGTAGATGAGTTTGTGTATTTGGGATGTGTGTTTAGAAGGGATGGTAGATATGATAAGGATACACTACACTCTATTGTGAAAAGTCAGAATGTGTCCAAGGAGGCACGTATGGCAAATCACAATGCTGTGTTAGTGCCTAGTTTAATGTTTGGTAGTGAAAGTGGGGTGTGGCAGAAGAAGCACGAGAGTAGAATAAATGCTGTAGAAATGCGGTCATTAAGGAGTATGTTAGGGATGAATCTGAATGACAGAGTGAGAAATTGTTTAATAAGAGAAGAGTGTGGTTTGCAAGATGATGTTGTGACTAAGATTAAGAAAGGAATGCTTTGGTGGTTTGATCATGTTAAAAGAATGAATGAGGAAAGAGTGACAAAGCAAATTTATGTTGCAGAGGTGAATGGCAGAGTCGGTAAGGGTCGCCCTAGGCGAAAGTTTATCGACCAAATTGGCGATATATTGAAAATGGGCTAAATTAAGAGTATCTTTAACCGACGAGCATGTATGCGTAAGTATATGGAAGTGGAGGAAGCGAGAGAGGTGTGTCAGGATCGTGCCAAATGGAAGTCGATAGTCTCTGCCTACCCCTCTGGGTGACAGGCGTGAGTGTTTATGTATGAATTTTGTTGTGGTCTATAAACATACAAGGTAATTTTTCAATTTCTAATTTTAAAGTCTGTGCCATTTATTTCTCTATCTCTATCTGAATCATTAACGGCAAGAATGATCTGTTGATTGGTCAGCTTCTTATCGAAATTTCATCGATTATACCTGTTTTTATTTTTCTCGCGTTGAGAATGTTATTTATCAGTGTTCTTATGTTAAATGTAAATGTTGATCATAGAAAATATCTTATAAAATCGTAAAATCGCAATTTCAAAAAAAGGAACGCTGAAAAAACGAATATTTCCGATAGAAGTTTTATTCCGATATGGAGTTTCTTATTGGCATTGTAGTCCAATCGGCCTAGAAACAGCTGGTTTTTTCTCACAAATGGATTTAGCGTAATACTACTGTCACTGCTCAGAACACAATTTTTGTACAAATCTGTTTCATTTCTTGTCACATTGTAGTCAAGTTAAAAGCTTTACTTTTTTTTGAATAGTTTGTAATATTTGTAATGTAATAATAATTCTATGGTAATAATATTCAGTCGTTTATATTACGCCGTTAGACACGGACCTTTTTTAACAGTGTGTGTCTTAAAAGGCGTTATAGCTTCCGATAGATTGCGATGTAACCATTTCGTTTCCGCCAGGCGTAAAATACCTAGGTCAGTAACGGAGAGCAGCGGCAAAGATGCGAAACGCCTGATACTGCAATCGTTTATCCGAGTTCAAGTATAACTATTAAGGCAAATCCTCCTTTCAGCGGGTGAGACCTTCAGCGGGTGAGACCCATGCTCAGCATTGGACTTTTACCAGCTTATGATGAAGAAGAAGAAAAATAAGACAAACTTGTGATCACTATATAAGATGTCTAAGATATTTCTATAGATGTCTTCCTACCACATAGTAAAGAAAATGTGTAGTAAAAGTAACTTTTAACTAAGTGTTTTAAAAGTCCGAAATATATCGTGAAAGGTCACTATGAAATTTTCTTAAATTTAGCAGGTATATTTCCGCCAAAATATCCTTAAACTTATTATAGATTTCACAGGGAATAATAACTGTGTTTGTTTAATCGACACTTGGTTTGGTTCACGGAACGTACACAGAGGGCACTGCTACGATAGTACAATAATAGCGGCACGACCGCGGTCTGTCTTCTCTTTTGTCGCTTTTTTTATCTTTTTTTTTCTCCTTTCAAAAAACTACATCCGCACTAGGATTTTCTCCTGTATTGTGAAGGCAAATTACAAACACAAATTGCACAGGGACAAATATCCAGATCCGGAACAATTATTTGTAGGCCATACAAATACTTGTTCCGTACGGGATTCGAACCCGTGCCCTCCAGCGCAGCAACTCATTGCTAAGCCACTGCGCCACGGAGCCGTCAAGTTGTCACTTGATCACAACTACCAATAAATCCATTACGAACATATTACCCGTTTTCCTCTCTGCTCCCTCAAAATATCCATCATTAATTCAAATAGCAAAAGTTCACTACTGATCTTAGAGGGAATAGTTTTCATAGTTTCCTCTCTTAGCAAGTGTTTTTTATTGTTTTCACTTGTTTTCACTAAGACACTGTTGTCTATCTCCTGTTTCATTTCCTTATGTCGTCTTTTACTATACATTATGAGATGGTATGGAGTCTTTGAGCTTCTCATTAATAATGATATATATATAATTTGGTGGCAGGTAGTGGTTTATTTTACCGCCGCTACACGACATTATCAAGATCCTGCCTTAACATCGTGATTTCGAAATATTTTCATCCAAGCAGATAAAGCTTGATTGAATATAGTCGATGGTTTTCCGCTTAGCAAGTGGTAAATCTATATAAATTAAAATCAATCGCCACATGTATGGAGAATCATCACTTGAGAACGGCTGGATCGATTTTGATAAACACTCACACTCACAATTGGATCCGGTAAATACCGCTGTTGTCGAGATCTTGAAAACAGTCGTGAGAAGCCAGGGCTGATTGCTAGTCAGCATATACGAGTAAAATTATAATTACAAATGGTATATAACTCGCTTATGTACCGTGTGTCTATCAAGACTTAGTATTCATACCTCCCTTTTATAATCTAATAATAAAACATGTAATTTAATAATAATCATCACTTGATTTAGAAAACAATTTACTTGATCGTACGAATAATAATAATTCTAATACTATTTTATTCATATTTTAAGACTTTAATAAAGCAATAAAAATAAATAACTAAACAAAAACGAATATTTTGATGTCGATTGTTCATAATATTGCAAACGAAATGACTATACGAGTATATTAAAGACGTATTTTAAAGAAACGTCAATATATATATATATATATATATATATTTTTTTTATATAGGATAAGGGTGACAAACGATCACAGAGTCCACCTGATGGTAAATGGTTGCTGCGGCTCCTAGACATCTACATCTATCCTCGTTTGCGAATCAAAATGCAGATGCGTTGTCACCCGTCAGGACTAAGATGGAATGCCTCATTTCCAGTAAAAAGGGCCTCCGGCCACCTGCACTCACCAAGCGAAACGCAGAGGTAAATCTCTACTTCACGCTGGTATTCTGTGAGGTCGTGGTACCACCCCGGTTCGAGCCGGCCCATCCGTGCGACAGCAAAAGCTGTCACCTGGCTCTACCACTGTTATATATATATATATATATATATATATATATATATATATATATATATATATATATATATATATTCTCATTTTATGTAAAGTTAAAGGCTCTCTCTATGTACATGTATGTAATTACTCTAAGCTAACATCTTATTAAAGTTCAGTAAAAGTTTACCACGAATGAAAATTATTACACCGGATACTGTAATTTGGCTGAATGCCAGTCCTGAGAGCTCAACAGGTTAACATGTTGTAAGGCTGTGTAGTAACATGCAATAATACTTAGGAGAAAAGCTTTACAAGCTTAGCACTTTATAAAAAATATACCCTATAATACATACCATATTTTTTTATCTCACGACAGTAGGAATGCCCACCTTAAATATGAATATTATGAGTAGTACGCGAGCAAATCGAGTTCGATTCTCTAATTCACCACCACCATTAAAATTGTCCGGCACCATTCTCAGTTGAGAATTGCAATACTCTCTAATATTGCATATACTAGTTCGTCACGTGTTTACTAGGTCATAGTTTAAGTTTAGTTAGTTTATTAAAGTTGGTAAAAATTACTTCGCGTACATCCGCTCGATAAAATAAAATGATGTGTCTCACCTAATTTGAAGAGCACCTCCCGCCCTCTCTCAATTGCGTGCACTATCCCCGTTACCATTAATCCCAGCACCACTACTCTCAACACCACTACACTAGGAAAGACACACCATTGACAATAATGCGACACGTGTTTCGCCTCTACACGAGGCATCTTCAGGTGATGTAGACTCTGCAGTGGCTGAACGCTATTTATACAGACCGCTGACGCGAAGTAATTTTTACGAACTTTAATATAACGGACTTCCGCAAAGTAACGCCTGATTCTATTAATTATCTTAATTAATTTAGTTTAGTACTCCTTTTCTGCCTAAGATCTGTCTGGGCAGGTACCACCGTATTAACTATTTCTGCCACCAGTTAGTATTGCTTGCATTGCTGTGAGCCGGTCTGAAATATAGAGTGGATTACTATCTCTCTCTCTATATATATATATATATATATATATATATATATATATATATATATATATATAGTGGATCTTGCAATTACAGACTGTGAGGTACCCTATCTTAGTCTTCAGATGTGGCATCACATCTGTAGCCTTCTTTGTTTGAATTTGGTTGCAGATGTCATGAGCCGCAGAGGCCATTTGCCAACAAGTGAGCTGTAAGTTCGTTAGCCACTTCATGAACTATTGGGCGCTAACACTAAGTCAAAATGTGTAACTTAGGTTTGAAGCAAAGCTCTGAACCGTTCTCAAGTGCTGCTCAAATGGTGGTCTGAAGGATCATTCCATCTTATTTCTGAGATGTGTGCTTGAATTTGGCCGCAGGTGTCTATAGACTGAAGTAGACTGTGAGTTCAATTATCATTTCAGTTTTATATAAAAACAACACGCGTTCGAATGGTATGAAGAAAAGCATCGTAAAAAAGCCCAGACTAGGACTAAGTTACACAACCTCACGAGCTGTATTAATACATGCTCTCTTTCCTCTCAAATCTAAATACACCAGTGAACACATGAGCTTCCTCTACGCGGCAGAAATTTTCCTAACTTTTAATGAATTTTAATTTATGAAAATTAAAGATAACCAAGACTAGATGGAACTTGACAGAAGACTTAAGAGAATTAACTAATTTTTTTATTAATAAAAATGAGTGTTTCCGTTAAAGTGGAAAGCTATTTTTAACGGTTCCAATATTCCACGTCCAAACTGCCGTCGCTGAAGTATCCGTGAACAGACGTCGCAAGTGCCAATCTGGCTGATTAAATTTTGAAGTGATTGATTCTTATAGCCTCAAAGTCATTAAATTATTAATTCATTTAGAGTGGTCGTTGAAAAAGGTAATTAAAAACCATTGTTATGGACTAAAATAGAACGATTTTTTTTTAAAACGATGTAAAGGTTGTAGACACAAAAGCACAAGAAAATATTTTTATTGCTTAAGAGTGACGAACGACTTCACAGTTTATCTGAAGGTATGAGTGAGTGCTGTGGCCATTAGACATCTACATCTTACTTAAATTAAGAATCAAAACACAGGTACGTTTTTTATCCGTGATAGATAAGATGGAATCGGTTTTTTACACTCACCATACAAAACACAGCAGTAATAAGCTGTGATTTTGCGCTGGTATTCCGTGAGAGCGTGGTCCTTAGATCCGATTCCGATCAAGCTGACCCATTCGTACTAGAACCATAATATAGCTGCACCATGGTTCTACCATGTGTAAGGATTAAATTGATTGAATTCATCCACGTGCAAGGATGAATGCAGAATAATTTATACACTCTTAACTTATTTGTTTTACACTGGCAAGTTTACACATCCTTCTGAAGAGGCTGACACATTCGATATTGTATCACTTTTTATTTAAATACGAGTATTTTAATTTTGAATAAGCTTTTCTTACGGGAATCATGTAGGAATTCGTTGATAGCGATGGAGCTTAGTACGACCCGTTTAGAGATGAAGGAAGTCGATTAATGCAGTTGGATTAGGGCTGTGCTTTGTGGCGTTTCTAAGGGCAAGCCTATGTTTAGCAGTGATGATGCTCGCGCACTGTGAAATTTATTTCCAGGGTTTGGTCCCTGAGTGATGGCTCTATAATACCATTTTTTATTTTTTTTATTTATTAATTTGAAAGACTTATAATAAAAATATTGACGTTAACGTTACCTGTAAATAAACACGACAAGCGGAGAAGCGATTAATTGATATTGCTTAAAGGCAAGAAGCTTTGACACTTTCAAATAGAAAATGGATTCTAACAAAGCAGTGGCTTAAACCTCGTTAATTATGTTAGAGGTACGATGTTTGTCGAGTTTCTAGACCGTACGGAATTTATTACATGTTCAGAACATAGTTCTCTATAAAGGATTGTTAAGAGGTTTATTAAGATTTTAAGCTGAAGAGGGTTCATTATAACTACAGGGATGCTTGTGGCTTTGTTTTGAGATTAATTCTACAGAGGCCGAAAACTCTCGCACTTCAGCGTTTAAATACGTTATAAAATGTTTTGTAACGTATAGTTATAGCCTTTCACAGATAGGCACAAGCCTCCTATCATTTCTGTGAGGCTTATGACGCATATATTCCGCCGCGCTCGAGTGAGTTTAGGCAGACTTCATATTATGTTCTCAAACATCATCAATACTTCCTTCACCGTCACTTAAAATTGCAATTAACATTTTCAGTGGTGCCGGCGGAGATCGTATCTAGGTTGCATGAGTACTGTTAAGCTTACTACGAGCGCTTAGCCTTTGAGCTACCACGGCTTGTTCGAGATATGCTAGACGAAAAATTAAGTTAAGAGCTTACAAGAGTATGAATGTAAACAAACACACAACATACGTCTTTTTGAAACTGTAGACCTGATTACGTAGAGAAATGTTATAAAGTTAGATGAAAATAATTTCCTAATAAAAAAAAGGAGAAATGAAAGAAAAACACTGCGGTTGATAACTGGCTTGTCACGCTTAGTATCTATAGCTAATATCCCCCCTACGAGGCAAACTATGAGGAGGACTATGTTCAGCAGAGGACTATTGATAGGCTTGTTATGAATTCTTGAACTTGATTTTTTAATTGTGAAATATACATTGTTTTACGAACAATGTATACTATAGAAAAAAATCTAGAGGCAACAATGATTTCCCAATTTATTACAAACCTAAATTTTCACCTCCTTTCACACCATTTATTCCGCAGAAATAATTAAGGCCTTAACAGTGGTTGAAATGCCTAAATCTTGGATATTTAAGTAAAAAAATCTCAATAACTGTTCATTTAATCCACAAATAAAAAATACACGGTAACAGAAGAGGATTTGGTAAAATTAACTTATTAGAAAAAAAATCCCCAAAGAGTACCTATCTTTGTCATATTTTGCAAAATTTCTCCAAAACGGTACAAGCTTTTTAAATAGTTCTTACACTAAAAAAAAAGGCCTTAAAAATATTAATATTTTTAATTGAGAGTTTTATTTTTTTTCCCCGTTTAATAAGAGAAAATATCATTTTTCCCTGAAATTGAATATCTTTACGCGAGCGCGCATGCTCTGTCGCCCTGTCAGCCTGTCACAGTCCGTTTTCGGACATCGTCGAGGCTGGACCGCGCTTCGGTGTCGGGGCGACTTTATTCAATTATATATTAGTTTTTTAAAAGTTTATACTCAATTATAAATATTTTTAATGACTAGAAATACTTATTTTAGTTAATATCTGTACACTGGTAACTGTAAATATTATATTCTAAATAAATTTATTTTTAAAGTGCCCAAAGAAGAAGAAATTTTCGCGGCGACGTTGATTAGTGAAATTGAAAAATGCATTTTTATATAATTTAGATGTGGAACGACCAACATGCTCTCGTTACTTAGATTTCGATAGTTTTTAATACCTATGTAATTTTATTGTTGCATATTTTTATTAATTATTTGATACTGAATTTTATAATTATGTATTACAATAAAACGCTGTTTTTATGAGTATGACTTTATAAAATATTATTCGAGGGGAATATAGATACAAATACTTACATTTAGGTACACTGTTATCAAATTAAATCAAACAATTTAAATAAATAAAAAAATGGTGCTTCCCTAAGTATAAATAACTATATAAAGACATTCTTGGGTTTTTTTTTATGTTAGACAAACTATCATCTAAAAAAATGTAAAAATTTTAAATTGGAGAGGGGTTTCTCTACGTGATAAAGTTAGAAATGAAGATATTCGCAGTAGAACCAGAGTAACTGACATAGCCCAACGGAATATTACAGTGGAATGGCAATGGGATGGCTATATAACTTGGAAAATAGATAAAAAATAGGAAGAAAGGTTCTCGAGTGGCAACCTCGTACAGGTAAGCGAAGTAGTACTCAACCTTTATTCCTCTTCACGTATTCTCATACGCTTTTCTTCACACACACACACACACACACACACACACACACACACACACACACACACACACACACACACACACACACACACACACACACACACACACACACACACACACACACACACACACACACACAACATACACACACACACACATACACACACACACACACAAACACACACACACACACACACACACACACACACACATACACAAATAGGTCGCAAATAATACTTACCTAGTACTATTAGGCAAGACTGAATAGGTGTTTGTTAAGTCAGTGCAATTCACCATCTTAGGCTACATAACCACTTACCGATGGGATTGTAGTTGCTTTACTACATGCTGGGTAAAAATAGTAAAAAAAAATTACCATTTAGATATAATTTTTCTAACTAACCATAAAAATATGATGAGAATATGTATATTAGTATAAATGTTGCCTCACACGGGACAGTAATAATATAATATTATATCTTCCATTATCTACGCATGAAAACTTATAAAATCTCTGAATCCCGAGGTAGGTCATATTAAGAGGCTGAATAGAGCCACATTGATATGCATGGGGATCGTTTTGTAATTTCATATCGTTATCGAAAAAACATTGTACGTATTTCAGGTGGCGGTTTGCAAAACACGATTCCACAAAAATTCACTCAATAGAAAATAATTGCAAAGTTGCTTCTGAAAATACTTAAATGCCATTAAAAACATAACTTGTAAAAAAAGTCTATGTATCAATCTATGAACTGAATAAATTAACCGACTTGGTATTACATGGATCTCACAACTTTTTACGGTAGAAGAACTCAGTTGCGAGACTTGGCTTTTTTTACAAGTTATGTTTTTAATGGCATCTCATTTCTTTTTGTAGATAGTTATATCTAGGTAGATATTTACACCTATTATTCCATTATACATATATAAGTACACTGATTTATTCACTGCAAATGTAACTTTGTAATACTATATGTTTATATGGGATTACAAAGTTATTTATGCAGTTGATATATCTCAAAAAGTGGACCGAAATTGTAAAATATTTTAATTTTTCCTTGATTTATATATTAAACAATAATTTTATTCCAAATTTGAAGTTTCTATGTCTGCTAGAAGTGCCTCAGAGTTTGTTTAGTACAATGCCTACTTGTTTAGTAAAAAGGCTCAGGCTTCTAGTTTTATCCATAACGAAGTTATAGGGTTTCAGAAATGGCCTGAACTGCTTCGAGAAAAAATTGGTACGGTCGTCCCGTTTTTTTGCTCGACTTGGCGGGGGCACTACCGTGCCCCCAGATTTTCAACGTCAATTTTTTCTTACGTGGTAGAGCCATGCTGCAGCTATATAAGTAGTAGGTATAGTTGTAGCACGAATGGGTCGGCTCGACCGGGGAAGGACCACGCTCTCACGGCATACCATGTAAAATAGCAGTTTAACCCTGCTGTATTTGGTATGGTGAGTGTAGAGAACCGGAGAACCTTTTCACTGGAAACGAGGCATTACAACTTAGTTCTCACGGGTGACAACGCATCTACATTTTGATACGTAATCGAGAATAGATGTAGATGTCTATGAGCCGTAGCAACCACTTATCATCAGGTGGACTGTGTACTCGTTTGTTACCCTTATTCTATTAAAGAAACTTTCTGAGATGTCAGTAAAATAATATTAGGTATTGTAAGCACTCCTACAATTATATTTCTCATGTTAATAAAGCTATTGTGCTATTTTGATTTTAAATTAAGTGATTTTACTTTATAGGTTAAATAATTTATTTACCCTTCTATATCAAGAACCGTTTTTCTGTCACTCCTATTGAATTTAACAGTGCTTGCTGAAATTTAGCATCTTTAGATGGATAAGTATCGAGCGCTGATCCGGCTGTTAGATATTGCAAAAATAATCGAAAATATATATTTTTATTTTCATGCCGAAGACTACCTTGTTTTATTTTATTACGGTCAAATAATATTTATTAGGTTATTAAGCAAGTATTTACAAATATTTTCATTGTTTTGTTATTCTATTGTTTACAGTTATTATCACGTCTTAGCTTTACACCAAGAATTACATTAGAAATTCTTGATGGGATGCGATGTAACGCGCATCCCATCAATTTTCATCGAGAACTATAATATATATATTTGTTTTTTTTTACCAGTAGAGTTTCAACACAATCTTAAAAAAGTTCAATGAATTAAAAAAAATGCCGATAATTATATAATTTCAAGTCAGTGTTTTACATTTAAAGATCAGTTATAAAGAGCCAAAATTCTTATTTTCATTTTGATTGATTTAATTCGAGAATACATTAAATGTGAAAGGGCTTTTATCTGCAATAATAATTTACATCAAAATAACATAGACTTATAAAAGTCATATACACGGTCAATAAAAAATAATCATACTGAAGATTATCAATTGTACTACAAAATATTTAAAAGACTATTTCCAGTATAATGACCCGAATATCATCATTAATGTTTGACTGGCACACATAAAAGTTATATCACATGGCTAAATGATTGACTATTATATTATGATAAGGTCATGCTTTTCTATAAAAAGTTGCAAGAATTTTTATATCACGGCACCTATTGGTTTGTTTTACTTTTCACTTAATTAGTGAAAAAACAAGATGGACTGATCTAAAAGTTTACTTTCTTGTGTAAAAAGTGCTATTTAGAATTTTATGCAAATGATAATTAAAGTTTCTATGTAAATAAGTGTAACATAGCGGGTATTATATTCAAAGGTAGCGGCCATCCATATTTGCAAAGCCAGCATCATTTTCTGTACATAAACCGGCAAAGTGTTGCTCAAGGCACTATAAACAAAGCAGCTGATAAAATATTATACTCATAACTGTTAACAAAAACTGTTTCTGTAAATGGTCTTATAGATAATAATAACTATTCCGCCGTGTTAGGTGCACACTAATAATAGCTCCATTAGAAGGAAAAGAGGTAAAATTTTGTTTTAGAAATGCGCAATCAATATTGTTTTGTCTGCAATTGAGCATAAAATAAAAAAATAACTTCAGCCAAAGAGCATAACTGGCATTATACTCAGGACCATCAACTGGTATGGAAAAAATAATTTTAACAGGTTTAAAAAATAAATCAAAATTCAAAAAAACATAAATATTAAAATCAAAAAATTAATATATGTATGTCTATACATACATATAATGATTTATGGCCGCTAAGTAACTGACGGTGACTCAGTATAACATCCTACAGTCACGCCGAAACTAAGAGGAGAGAATCACTGTAGAAAAGGTAATAATTTATTGCGGAAATTTTGTGATAAAATTAAAAAAAATTACAAACTTATCCAAGTTAATCTAACTTAGTCTAACTTATCCTTATGCCTTACAAAAAAAAAACAAATAATAAAATAGTCAGCTGGCGTCTGTTTTTAATAAGATATAACAAAAATAAACAAAAAAAAAATAAATTTCAAAAAAGTTTAGTATTTAATTTATTATCTACCGCTGACACTTAATCACGCTTTTCGAAACCACGCCAGTTGTAAACAATACTTGTGTAAAAAGACAAAATCTTCTTTTCAAATTTCCGCCGAGTTGTAAGTAGAAAGTCAAATAGGTCATGTGTTAATTTTAATTAAATATATATTATGTGAAGTGATCTTGACTACGTTTCATCAATTAACCATTGGTAAAAATTAAAACAGGAATTTTACAATTGTGTTTACAAGAAACATTATTAGTTGAACCTTGCAGCTTGTTCATTATTTTAATTTTATTAAATACCTATAAATGTATATATTATTAATAAATAGTTCACATAATATTTTGGATTATTTTTATTTTGCCCTATCTGCAATGTTCTACGCTCTATAGAAAATGTGGCGTATGACATGACTGACAATCTTTCGAACGTTTTATCTAGGTACAAAAATGTTTTACGTTTTCGTCGCCTCCACATGATATTTTTGTCAGCATAAGGTACCCTTCTGTAGCTGAAACGAATATAAATATTGCTACAAAGTAAAGTAAAAGGCTATACAAGTCCCTCTACTCTACTTGTCACAGAACTCTTTTTTTATTTCTGAGAGGGTTTTAGGGCAACGAAATACCCGTCGAACTGCCCCAATGCGTGTTGACGAAAATTGCAATTACAAATTGCATTCGTGCTATCGGGGATCAAACCCGGGGATAATTTACAGCGAACGCTTTGACCCAGATCTACTAATACAATACAAATAAATACGATTTAACATATATAATAAAAGAACTCTTACGTACTTGAAACTTGAACACTTGATAGCTCGTGATGCCTACCGGACAAAGCTACAGCACAATGTAATAATTACATATTTTTACATTATTGAAGATGCGTAACCACATAATTCTCAGTGATGCGCAATCATAACAGGCAGTACGTCACTTTTATAATTGTCATCTCTGCAGTCTATTAATCTTTGCACTTTTATAAGTAATACAGAACGTAGTTGCTAGACGGTGTTGACGTTGGCTAAAATCTCTGCGGTAGCCATTTCGTCAAGGTCATTCAGGCTAGTTAAAGCCTTAATATGATTTATGTTAGAATTAATTGCCCTTGAAGTCATTTTCGTGGAGTATTAGCGGAAGGAGTAAACCATTTGAGTGATGAATCGCGACGTTTATTGAGAACTTTGAATTTTGCTGATAAATAGATGACAGCGTAAATATTGTATAAAAATCAAAACTTCAATTCGTTATTCGCGTATATAATTAAAAAAATATATATAATATGTACCGTTAAAAAGAAAGATTTAAAAAATTATTTACTAAAACGCCGTGCATATGCTCAGGTTACAACTTGGAATTCGATGATCAATTGGATGCATAATTTGTTATTCTTTTTTGGTTAAGGAGTTCGCCTAGTGGGCCGTACTTTCTTTCTTATATTTGCCGCCAAGCAGAGATAACACTATTGTTTTACTGTTCGATGGGTATGAGGCCAGTATAATTAACCCAATAATTAACACGCTGTAGGGTATTTCACAGAAGTATTCTTATAAACATTTTCCTCATGAGATTACATTTGAAAAGGCTTTTGATCGGAGTTTATGAAGCTAATTTATATTTATTACAAAGAAAATGTCACCACACACGTTCAATATTCACGTGAGCGTAAATAACTTGCCCGCTACGTGTCGCTGCGGAGCTGAAGGTTATCTGAGTATTCAATAACTAGGCGATCTATGAATGCTTATGGTTGGTTAATATTCTTAAATAATTATGTTTCTTTTTGAATTCAATTTTTTAATAATTTTTTAAATGTTCAATATATACAAAATATTAATGTACACAACATGAATAAAACAAATTAACACCTACCCGTCTCTTGCTTGCTTGATAAATATGGATAAAACTACCAATTAATGCATTTCTGGAAAGGTCTAAGTCAACCATTGTATTCACTACATTACAGCCTATTATAAGTCATATCATACAACTGAGGTAACAATAGGCGTACTTAATGCCTGTCGGCATTCTCTTCCAGTCAACTAGCGTAGTGAGCTATTGTAGCAAGATTATAATAAAAGATAGTTATTCTAGAAAGAATAGTCAAAGATGTTTTTTGTGTTTTTAGTTTTTTTTTTATAATAAATACAATACAGAAAAAATAGATCGTAGTTCGAATGCAGCCTAACTGAGCGAGATTTAACTCAGCAACTTTAATTAAACTGGATTCATGCTTGACAAAATGGACGGAAGCCGCACTTACGGAAACTGCTTATGGGAAATACCTCTTTTAAGTTTCAATTATTTTCTCTAAACAGCTTATTTTTAAAAATAGGTTTAGTTTAGTTTAGTTTACGACGGGCTGTTTTCCGCAACTCCACGTCTATGCGCGTATTTTGCGTGTGGGCAGGAATAATGTGATTATTCGAGCCATGAGATCTCCACGAAGAAGCTCAACAGTCCCTTGATGTTGCATGCAACTTCAGGGAGTGATCCCGGCGTGCCGAGATGTTTAGCCCTATAAAAATAGGTTATCGCAAATCTTAAAAACACAAATATAAAAACAACAGTTGTTTTTTTTTAAGATTTACAAGCTTATTGATTATCAATTTTAGATAACATATATAATAAAACGAAAAGCTTTGGCCGTCTTTCTAAAAACATTGATATACGGGTTGGTCCGCATCTTAATTTTTTGAATTATCATTATATTATACAAGTATATTTTAAGTCCTTACATATGAAAGTAGCGTTTTGTCGAACTGGCCAATTTGCTCTCACATATCTGGCGTTTCCTTAGGTAATCCAAATTCAAATCTAGGCTTGTGTAATTGTGTTTCGAATTTAGTGACTCATTTGTTTTCGCGCTATTTGTGTTTCTTTGACATAATTTGGTTCACAATATGGAAAATTAAAAATATCACATTATTTACGGATCCAAGTTCCACAGTGGCATCAGCGCTATAGAAGCAACTCGAATAATTAATTATGTGTATGAGAAAAATACTGTAAAGAAAACATTGTTCGGTTTTGATTCCAATGTATTAGTTCTGGAAATTTTGACCTACAAAATAAACTCCGTGATAACCGGAGACCGTAAAAGTGATCGTGGAATCAAATCCATCACCACCACGTCAGTTAGCGGCAAACTTCAAATTCAGTTATAAAACAATTTTAATTCACCATCGGTTTTCCATCAATTTCATTTCGGCTGTTGGTTCTTCGAGCTATATTATCGAGTTATACTGCCGGCCCATTGCCCTGATCCATCCGATTTATCACTTCCGGATATGTTATCATAATTATTAAAAATGTACATAGGAAAAGATTTTAAGAAAAATCTCTTTAATGTATATACATTAAAGAGATTTTTCTTAAAATCTTTTGTAATGTGCGTAATATTTTTTAATATTAAAAAATATTACGCACATCTGCGAGTTTTACGTAGGTGCCTCAAAGGGTTGACGTTAAAAGCACAAAATGTATATAAAACGTGTCGAATGCCAGTCTTATGAGGTATCATAAAAATTGATTTTACATTTAGGCAGTATTAGGTGCCTAATCGTATTTTCTGAATAAATAATATTGTTAACATTTTGTGTAGAACTTAGAGAAACATTCTAGCGATTAATGTCATAGTCCGCAAGTAATTTTATGGAGGTACTTCCTTTTACACTAATAATTAAATCAAGTTATATTCCAAGAGATATACGTCCCTCCGTACTAAACATAATATGTTCTAACCGTACATTTGACCACAGACTATTATGTGTTTTGACAATTGTCATTGGCAGTATGTTAACAGTATGTAGTGAACGTTTAATATTATTTTATTTACTGAATTTGTAATAAATATTATTTAAATACATTTAAGTTTTCTATCATCTGCTCCACATCTATGCCATGTCTATGCCAAATTCGTACGTTGTAGAGCCATGCTGCAGCTATATTAATGGTATATGTGTAGCACGAATGGGTCGGCTCAACCAGGGAAGGACCACGCTCTCACAGAATACCTGCGTAAAATAGCAGCTTAATGCTGCTGTATTTCGTATGGTGAGTGTAGGGAACCGGATACCTTTTTTACTGGAAAAGAGGCATTCTATCTTAGTCCTCGCGGCTGACAACGCGTCTGCATTTTATTTCGCAAACGAAGATAGATATAGATGTCTATGGGCCACAGCAACCACTTACCATCAGGTGGACTGTGTGCTCGTTTGTGAACCTTATTCTATAAAAGAAATCTCACGCTCCTTCGTGCGCGCAATATCCTTTAAAAGATATACAAACTTAGAGTATTTATAAGCATAGCTTGTTTATTTTTACTTTAAAGGTACAAAGGTTTCTCGTCTCGTTTTAAAATATTTTTTTTCTTATAGATGTGTTTCAATATATCAATTTTTAAGTCTGATAGCCGTGACCCTAGCCATAGTTTCAGTTTAAATAAAGATCTATATTAAAATTTGCATGTAATAAACAATTAATTTCCATTCAATCTCCGTTGTTGATAAAAGCTTTCTATCAATTTAATTGAAATAATACGGTTGATCTGTTTCATAACAGCATCCGTGCCACGTGCATGCATGTTTGAAAAAATTAATTTTATTCAATAAACAAAGGAAATAATTTACTTCCGTTGATACTCAAAATACGAGTACCATTTGACAGTAAAAAAAATAATTTACCGTTTAAAACCACAAGGATTTTAATAAGTGTCGTGGAGGTGATTTATATAAATAAATTGCACTTGGAGTAAAATTGATATATAAAACAGTTATTTGTAGGCCCAATACAAACTTTTTTTTTTATTAGATAAGGGTGAAAAACGAGCACACAGTCCACCTGATGGTAAGTGGTTGCTGCGGCCCATAGACATCTACATCTATCCTCTGTTACAGATCAAAATGCAGATGCGTTTTCACCTGTGAGGACTAGGATGGAATGCCTCATTTCCAGTAAAAAAGGCCTCCGGCCACCTGCACTCACCAAGCGAAACGCAGAGGTAAACCTCTACTTCACGCTGTTATTCTGTGAGGTCGTGGTACCACCCCGGTTCGAGCCGGCCCATCCATGCGACAGCAAAAGCTGCCGCCTGGCTCTACCACTGTTAAAAAATTATTTGTGTGGAATTCGAACCCACGGTCGCGCAACATCGCAACCAAACGCTACTGATTCTGTGTTAACGATCCGTCCAAAATAACAAAACATATTAAAAATTTAAAATAATATTTGCGTTTTATTTGAAGACTTATAAAAAAATATATAATACATTCCTTTCACCTTAAAGAAATTTATTTTTATACTTGCTTACGAGTATATGAATGAGATAACAATAGCAAAAAAAAATAAGGCAAGTATTAATTTTCAATTAGAGAGTGATGCAAAGGCGTTTTACATATTATATATAATTTACACATTCAAATAAACAGAATAGTTTTATATTATATACACACAGACGGAATACATTTCTGTGGCCTCGTAGCAAAAAGCCTAGCCAATTATGTACATATTATGTTATCTTCCATGTTGATCTGGCACTTATAGGTCCATTTTTATGTGGGACTTTTAACAAATAAGAATATGTCAAATGCATTACTTGTTTAGCATGAATTAAAAGGCGACTAATAAAATATTGCTAGTGATTGTGATGGAATGGGATTCTGATTGTGTAGGCGATGCTTTAGCTATTAGTAGTCCATATTTTTTGGCCAATCGTGCTACTCGCACGGGTATGCTACTCGGAGATCATAGGCGTGGCGATACATGTGTGCTAACTCTGCCATTTCGTATTTTTATTTTGAACTATGTTGCACATGATAGTCCCTCGCGGTAGTCAAACCGCTGGTGTATGCTAAAGCGTTCCCATGGCCCTGCCAATATGCGGTAATGGTGGAACACCATGGAGTTTTAGTCGGTGCGAGTCCGACATAACCCGTCCTTGCCCTAGCGAGGCGGCTATGCGTGGGAATTTTCCACACATACACGTCCACACATGGCCACATTTCGGCACACTTTTATTTACTAAAATCCAAAATGGCGCTACTAACACAAGTGACACCCCGCTACCTAATCCTAACCGCCCTAGCCACGTTTAACAAAGTGTTGGTTGTTTCTTTCTCAGTAAGAATATTTTGACATCATTAGTCATTTTAACGCTGACATGCATTTCTTGAATTACATTCATTGTTCACTCCAGATTGGCGACGGGCAGCAGCGCCAAATGTGCTCTCGTATGACATTGCGATCGTGAACCCACAGTAGTACCGACAGAAATTTTATAGCGAACCGCGAAGTCAAATTGTCGTGGGTTCGAATCTGCCATTCGTCAAATAAGAAATACCCCTAACTCCTACTCCTACGAACACAAGCATTTTAAGCTTACCTACAGTAATTAACGGAAATATTAGTAACTAGAGCCCAATGACTTCGTCAATCTTACTTAGCGGTACCATGTAGCGACATCTATGGAAATGTATTAAATGAAGAACGATGTATTTAGCGCATCAAATTTTCATATCGATATACATCGCAACCGCTTCCGTAGATAGATAATAGATGGCGCTAGAGTAGTCAAGTGAGCTCGGCCACGGTCCTTATTGCTTTGTAAGAGAGATGTTAATTGTGTTACTAGTATGAGTGACGAATTCCCTACAACATGAGATGACGATGTCCAGAAGTGGACTTTTACAGGCTGATAATGAGAAAGAAGAATATTCATGGTTTAAATTAAGTATAAAGCGTAAGATAATCCATTACCCCCATATCATTACGACACCCACAGGATGTCGTAATAGACAATAGAGAGAACGTAAAACAGAAGATGGGCAGTAGCGTCTTTCTAATAACAACTCAATATAAATAAAAAAACTGCGGTTGCCCACCCGGCTGCCAAGCGTGGCAACATTTTCTTATACAGGGTTATTTTGCAATAACCGACCAAATTTGCAGAGATCATTTAAATTCTAAATGTGTCGTAATTATTTATTATTCATATACCTTATTAATTAATATTTTCAAAAACTGCAATAACGGTATAATAGTATTATTTATATATTTGAACTTATGTTTAAAATTTGGAGATTTGTTTAGTGTTTGAAAAATAACCCTGTATAATTGAAATGACAATCAAACACAGTCAACCTGATGGGTAGTGGTTACTGCCACCCATAGACGTTTGAACTCAATTTCAAATAAATAAAGTATACCGACAATTTAACTTTAATAATTAACTTTAATTTTATATTATTTTATTAATTTAATAAGGCTTCACAACGTAATAACAAAATTATCGAACAAGAAGTGGTTCATTCCAACACAAGAAAGCACACTAAGTGTGGTGTTTGACGGGATTTTTTACTTATTGTAGCTGTAATGTTCTAGACGGTAATTCGCACTGTATTGGCGAAACAAAAGCCTAATCGCCTTAGCCTTGAAGAAGTCCAAATCGCAGTCAGACGGAAAGACAGACGCCGGCAAATTATTTCAATCCTTTACTGTACGAATTACGAAAAATTGACGTTCACTTAGCGGTCAGCTATCCCGGAGTCTACTTCACCTGAGGATGCCTCGTGTAGAGGCGAAACACGTGTCGTATTATCGTCAGTGGTGTGCCTTTCTTAGTGTAGTGGTGTTTTGAGTAGTGCTGCTGGGATTAGTGGTGACGGGGATAGTGCACGCAATTGAGGGAGAACGGGAGGTACTCTTCATACTAAGTAAGACTAACTTACTAGAAGTAAGTTATTTTATTTTATTGAGCGGATTTAGGCAAATTAATTTTTACTAACTTTAATATAATGGAGTTTCGCAAGGTATGACGCCTGATTCTATTAATAATCGAATAACGAAAAACGATTTCTTAGATAATATTAACAGCCGTGTATCGCCGGTGTAAGATATCCAATGGGTGTCATAAGAGGCGAGAGAAGACAGCAGCATCTTCCTGATAAAAAATCGTAATAATAAAAAAAACTGCGGTTGCCAGCCCGCTTGCCAAGCGAGTGAACTACGACATATATCCCCCTATGTTCAGCTTTTAATAGGCTATAGTGGAAAAGGTATGGTTAATAGCATCACAAAAATAACAAATAATTACTACGGCTGAGGGGTAATATAGTATGTTTATAGAAATAATGAGTAAAACAACTTATATCATAAATAACGTGTGTTCATTTATTCGGCCGACGTTGATACAGCCTGAGTTTGCTTATTGCCGTAACCCGACTGGAAGTAAAAACAATAAATTACGGCAATTTGTTACGCTTTTAATGTGCGATTGCAGTATATGATTAGAAAGCTCCCTATTTCTTTCTTTGGTAATGAACTCGTACTGTTGTAATTTTGCCAATGTCAAGTATATTATGAAATTATTCTTTATAACATTTTTAAAGGTTTCTTAACAATATATTGATGCGTGGCATTGTGAAGTTTTCGGGAGATTTTGACGCAGTTTGTTGTGTTAAATCAGTACTTTTGCAATAAACAATTTCATCGGTGCCGGTGTCGATTGCACCCGGGCTGCTCGCGTACTGTGAAATTTACGACGAGCGCTTTGCACCTGAACTATCATTAGCTGCCACAGTTGATTAGAAAAATAAGGAATCATCTTAAAAACTTTATAAATCGATTTTAAAGGACAACGTCTCATTAAGTTGCAATGGTGTGGGCTGCGGGTTCGATCCCACATGGAAGCGTAACAAAAAATTTAGTTTAATACCGATTTAGAATCTGCATGAAGTAGACATTTTTTAAGTCATTTGCCACCCTGCTCACCATACGTTTTTTTTATACCACAGTATACAATTTTTTTAAATTTTTTGTTAATTTGTTTTAAAATAGTCACAGCTACATGTTCAGTTACATATTCACAGTTATTTCCAGAGAAAATCAATTGGTTATTAATAAATTTGTAGCCGTAGTACTCAATAATGTGAACGAATATATCAAATTTGATACTATAAAAAAGTATTTTTTCAAAATGCTGCAGATATTTTTTGTCTAAATGGCCGAGGTGTCCCTCACTATTACCTGCGGGGTTATTCACTACTTACCAGACATCCTGTATAACTACAATAAATAATTCTAAATTGGTATGTATGACCTACAATAAATTATTCTTACAGGTCTTCATGTTTTTCCTTTACAAAATGCCTCTACAATATAGAAAAAAAATCCTTGTCGGCATAACGTTTAATATAGAAAAGAAAAGGTGATTTATAAGAAAGAAAAAGATTTGGTTTCGGGAGCATTTAGGCATTTAATCTTTGTCATCTAAGCGCTTTTTACTTTTATTAATATACATTTTCTTTATGAGGTATTTCAGATTATTTGTAAAGGATTTTTTTTATTATAAGGTCGACCATCGAGAACTCTGTCACCTGAGAATTAGCGGGTGCTATGGCCCATAGACATCTTCATCTATGCTCGGTTAAGACTCAAATAGCAAACTTATTGCTACCCATAAGAACTAAGGTCGAATGCCATGTTACAAGTAGAAAGGTTCAGTGCCAGTAAAGAGGTTCTCGTGTATCGACATGATAATAACATCAGAAATACACTGCTGTAAAGTGCTGGTATTCCGAAGAGATATGGTACCTCCCCGGTCGAGTTGATCCATTCATGATACAACCCAAATACAGCTCCAGCGTAGCCCTATAATGGGAAAAATCTTGTAGCATTACGGCAACGGGCAACAGCTGCATCCTTGTGCTGTGTGCTACTTTGTGGTTAAGTATTAAAAGGAACACAAAAATATGTGTACTTCTCGTTGGCCTAGTGGTTATAAGCGCGACTGCTGATTATGGGGTTTAGTTTTCGAATACTGGGTCTAGTAAAAAGTCAGTTATTGGGTTGTTTTGTCAAGAAAATCTTAGTGGCAGCCCGCAGTCAAGAATTTGGCGATGTTTCAACCCTCGGAAAGCGAGTAAAACTATGTCCAGTCCTGAAATTAGGAAATAATTACTGTTGATAACAGTCAAATATCCATAATACTAATTTTATAGTTTTAACTTGCAGACTAACAAATTAATGTTACTGTAACAAAATTAATAATTATTATCAAAACAAAATGGTATATTATCCAATAACTTATAATAATTAAACGTAACAGTATATAAGCTTTGTAGTTCTATTGTACAAATCTTGGGGAGCGCCAAAATTTGTAGCGGAAATAGAAATTTGGCAAAGTGCAAATCTCAATTATAGCCGAAATGTCTGTGTCTGTGTGTCAACAGGCTGCTGTCGACAACAGAACCGCAAATATCGTGATATTCGGTTCGTGAACCGGCATAAAATGATAAACTAAAAACTACATATAAAAATCCAAATTATATTTGAGCAATTCTTATACCTACCTATGTAATTGGATTCTCGGAATTGGCCCAATATTGTATTTAGATAATGTTTTGCTTTTCAAGTTTATCCCTGAGATAATTAAATTTTTTCTAACGCCGAGCAAAACTCGGTCACTTTCATGATTATCATCATTACAGCCCTTCAGAAATCAACTTAAGCCTCCCCGAGGAAACCGCACAAAGCACGTTTCTGAGCTACCTGCATCCATCAACTTCCTGAATCTCTGCCAAGATCGTTACTACAACTAGTGTGGGATCACCTTTAATTTCGCTTATCGTTACGAGGCTGCCATAAGAGGCCATTCGAAAACCTTTCTTCCCCGTCGGTTTTTAGTTCATCGAGCTTTATGACCGGTCTTTTGCCACTTTAGCTTACTAATCCATTGAGCTATGTCGGTTACTCTGGTTTTACTGCGGATAACCTAATTTCGAAGTCTAGCACGCATGGAAACTCCGAGCATAGCCCTCTTTATATCTCTTTTCTATTTAAATAACATGAAATATAAAAAAAATCGATGTGCTTATTCTGATCAGTTCTTATTGCAATACGACTTACGAGTATACGTTCGTTTAAGTTGTTCATTGTGTGAAAAAAATTATGTATATTTTTTAAGTAATGGAAAATTAAAAACGACCAGTTCGCTCGTAAACAATAATAAGTTTTTAATTAATGTGAAAGTGAAACTACAATCTCGGATAAAAATGCAGTCGAATTGATAATCATCTTCTCTCGTATATGTGAACTCGTTAAAAATAAATTTTATTCTAATTTTTTTCATTTATTCAAAGCGTATTAAAGGTCACTGGGAGCCAATCTACTGGCAAGGCTTATCTGAGCTTGGCTTGGCTATGGGGGACCATAGATTGTGGATATTCGCAATAGTTGCCTCCTTAGCGGGCGGGTTGGCGACCGCAGCATTTTATTATTTTGTGTTGTTATCAGGAAAATTCTGTTTTGTTGGTTAGGTTTCTCTGTAACGCTCTTACAAGACTTACGTGGTGATATGTGGTAGTGGGTAGTCCTATGTTGCCACTACATGGCATAAATTATTATTTTATTTTAGTATACTATTGCTTATGTTTTAAAATATTGTTGTAATAGATTTAAGTTCTTCTATTGACACTATAATTTTATTGTTATTAAAGATATTGTTAAAAACATTGGTATCATTTTAACAATTGGTACTTTACGTTCAGAAGCGAGAATTCATGATTTAATTCAGTATCAATTTACATCGTATCGCGTCCCCATTTACCAACATTAGGGAGAAAATTGTTTATCTCATTCCATTAAATAAACGTTTAGAACTTATCAAACAGAATATTCATCTAGAATTATATGGTAGAAAATAACGAAAGCGTGCAATGAAAGAATTGAATCACTTTTCAGCCAAAATCATCGCATTTCATAGTGTCTAATATTAACATCATCAACCAAGGGAATCAACCACTAGCCTTAACTTTTGGGGTGTTCTACTATGGATATATAAATAATTTCTTCTCACAAATATACCATAGCTCCAACTGTGGCTTTACTCATACCGTAGCTGCCATCTAGCGTCATCAGCGACGTATTATTGCCCATGTACACCTGCAAACAACTTCAAATTAAAAGGTTACAGATTAATTGTCATGTCTGACAATAGAATAGCTCACAAGTCTATATATATACTAACTCACTTTACCGGATTACAGTAGTGGACGCACTGCTATTTAGCCTTTTTATTATTTTGAGAAGGTGGTACCTACCCCGACAGACCTCTTGGCACAAGAGTAGTCCTATCACCTTGTAAACCATCGACTAATGGAATAAATTTTTAGCATTATATTATATTTATTATAGTGATATTTTAACAGTTTCCCTTTTCGCGAAACAGGCACAGTAGTTACACTACTGAAATGTTCATTTAAGATCATGGGACAGGGAAAGGGTTAATATGTTTTCTATTACATGTGACTTATCCATATTATGCTTTACGCATTTCGTTGGGTCCATCTTGCTGTATCGTCGACATCTTTATCAAAATGGTGGACAAATTTGCGATAGATTTTACCAAACCAACATATTTTTATCTAACTTTTGACTAACAAATAAAAGTTCACAATACAAAAAAAGTTGAAATAGAAGACCCCAAAGAATGCCACAAATCACGGTCCTGAGCCACCTGCATACATCGAATTCCTGCATATCTTACCAGGTCGTCACTCCATCTAGTGGGGGGACGCCCTACACTTCGCCTGCCGGTACGAGGCTGCCACTCGAGAACCTTTCTTCCCCATCAGTTGTCGGTTCTTCGAGCTATATGGCCGGCCCATTGCCACTTCAGCTTACTGATCCGTTGGGCTTTGTCGGTCACTCTGGTTCTACTGCAGATATCCTCATTTCTGAGTTTATCACGCAGAGAAACTCCGAGCATAGCCCTCTCCATAGCTCGCTGAGCGACCTTGAGCTTCCGAAGTATGCTGCTTGTTAATTATAGGCTCTAACTGCTAAAACTCAAAGTCATTTCGATCAAATGAATGGAGACGTGCATTGATTTAATGTCCTATCCTTACAGTATAATATTATGACATAGAATTTGTTAACAATTAGCTGGTTCGTACGGTTCCGCTTGCGTGATATGCCAAAACCAAAGTTACTTTCTCAGATTAGAAATATGAAATACAGACAACTTTACCTCTTTTTATTATAAATGTAGATTGATAATGATAATAAAAACTTTTTTATTAATAGGGGTGATTATAGTGAATAAAGATTCAATATTTATTTAGTAGCTTGACACTTCATCAGTTTAAAATTATTTTTATTCATTATCATTACAGCCTGTCTAAATCCATTTCTGAATATTAGCCTTTATATAGATCGATTCATAAAGGGATATTTTTGCCGCAATTTCTTTTTCGGTAGTTATTAGGAAGACGCTGCTGAGTTATCAAAGGAGATACTCCTTTGATTACCTCTATCGCCTCTTTTATTATTTTTCGTTGGTATAATTTATATAGTTAATATTTAATTAACTTAGCGAGAATCTGCTAATTAACATGACAAATGAGATTTCTGTTGGTGGCACATTTTAATTTAACTCTCTAGTATATCAGGTACTTTACGTGATTCAAATAGCCACACACCCTTTCCGATAGTTCAATCGTTGCCCTAGAGGCCCTTTACAAAATATTATTAATGTGCCACTTGGCTATGGTTCGCACAGTTTGCTACAAATTAATATGAGCTCTTTACGCGATGGGCCAATTCGATTAGCAGTGCGGGCACGCGAAGGGTTATATTGAATAGCTGCGTCGACATGTGACGTCATAATACATAGAGATGCCACGGTGTGACTGGCGATGGATGTGTTAAAGAAATAATGATATGGATGCTTTATCAACATAAAGCCTGATATGTAACAATACATGCTTGGCAATTATAATGGAAAACTATAGAAGGTTGACTGCTGATTCGTGAAAGTGAGAAATAGTAACCGCGCGTGTACTGAGTGGGATTCAACCTTTTGGAATGGGATCACGCAATGGCCGCTCGCCTGTCATAGCATCGGTATAATCACGTCATAGCTTGCGACACATTATTTGACATAGATTTTTGCTCAAGTATAATATGATTATTTCCTTTGTTTGTTTTTGTGATTTATATTATTGTGTAGATAATAATGAGGGCGAACGCAAAATAATTCTGATAGTTAACGGATATACGAAACAAGAACGTTTGTATTCTAACACATTAAAAATAATGTCATACTTGGCAATGAAATCTGTCGATTCGTACAAATTAATAAAGTTAATTTTAGATTAGATTCATTTAGAACTTCTTTGTTTATTTTACTTCGCTCTAGAACTTCCATTTTTAATATAATCCGACAAGTTTCAACCCATTTAGATATTTTTTTCATATTTTTATTTATTTGGCCTTGGAATGAAAAGGGGAAATCTCCCGCCGGTCAAGGTGTTCTGCCCGGGGAGCGACCAACGCTCTGATTGGTAGTTCGGAGCTATTCTAAATATATATGTACAGTCTTAGACGAATATGCAAGTGCCAGGGAATTGCCTTGTAGTCTGCGGTGTGTCGAGAAGACGGCAAGTTATCTGCGAGAGAGTCGTAAAGCAAAGGCGAGCACTAAGGTCCAGAGCCGTGTCGAACACTGTAGCGCAGAGAGTAGCTTGAGGAAGAAGAATAATTATTATTCCAGTGCTGCAATGAACCTTTGTAAAGTAGATGGCTTGCAGAATGTCAAGACTGCAGACAATATCTGCTCGGGAGCGAATGAATGGAGTATATGAGAGCGATGACGAAGGTTTGAAGTTGTAGTTTCTGAAGGTTGTTGGTTGCATTTTCATATCACGTCGGGGTCACCAGTTTGGCTGTGGAAGGAAAAGGCAAGATCTCACGCCGGACAAGGTGTTCAGCCACGGGAGCGGCCAACGCTCCGAGTGATAGCTCGAAGCTATTCTATATATATATATATTTATACTGTTTTTCAATTCGGAACTTTAATAGCGCCATTTAAGTAGTAGTAGTATCGTAGCCACCTTGACGGTTCGTTGGAAAGTGCTCCCATACCTATTGCTATATAAATAAAAAGCCTATTCGTCTTTACCCTTCCAGATATAAACAAAGAAGTATTTGTTGAGTTTTCGACGTATTTATGTTATGTGATAATATACAAAACAACGAGGCAGACGGTAACTATTTACTTCTTTTCCAAATAAGAAATGGTAAAGGTCCTTGTGTATAAAGAGCAACGCTAAACAAAATAATAATCACGTAGTAAAACGTGACGAGCATTGTATAAAGTTACTTAAGAACTCTTTTTTTCTACTGAAAATGGTGTAAAGAGTTTGTTTTGTATATGTGTAGTAAAAATAAAGCCTTTATAGAAATGTCTTTTATTTTAAATAGTCATCTTCTAAATGAAAGACATTTTGACAGCACAGGTATATTTTTTCAAATTCTCTTTTACGGTACAGGCTACACATATTTGAAATCTCAATGACATTAAGAACGCAAATAAAATAAAAAATAAAATTTAAAATTTCGGTAACGTATTTCTACGAAAACATGACCATAATCCGTCATCCGATTTTGTTACGTGGATTTTGTACGAGCTATGGGAAGTGACAAAAAAATCTCATGGCTTCCGAGAGCTTTCATTATAGGATAAGGGGGACAAACGGACACAGATTCCACCTGATGGTAAGTGCATGCTGTGGCCCATAGACATCTACGTTTATCGTCGATTAAAGATCGAAAAGTAAATACGTTACTACCCCTGAGGACTAAGATGGAGTGGCTCGTTTCCAGTAAAAAAATTATATGGTTCTCTACACCCACCATACGAAACACAGCAGCATTGAGCTGCTATTTTACGTTGGTAGTCTACGAGAGCGTGGTCTTACCCCGGTCGAGCCGGCACATTCGTGCTACAGTCATAATATAGTAGCAGCATGGTTCTATCACGTAAAAAGGATGGTGGTATCACTATTTAACGTAAGCCAAATGAAATATTTTATTTAACTGGAAATGGGGAGCCTCATTAACGCTGCAAAACATCTGGTACTGCGATCGTAATTCGCCTGTTAAGCATACCAATTTTGGGAAATCATTCTACAATAAGGGAGGCCCATGGCAATGTCAATTATCTGTATCGCACTATTACGGGCTATTGATGATGATGAACAAAATTTAATAAATGCAATGAAGTAATTTATTTTTCGTAGTTATTGTTTTATGTTTTTAATAAATCTGTCTTTGTAGTTTAAATGTAATAATGTAATTCCATTGAGTTATATGTACTATATAACTCAATGTGTAATTCAGACTTTAGATAATACTTTGGTATACGGTCGGGTCACAAGAAAAATGGAACCCGTTTTTCTCTTAATGTAAAATGCTTTTGACGTATTTTTAATACTTAAATGAAGTCCTTACGATTTGTTTTTTCATTTATGGGTCGTATAGCGTAGAATATACTATAGTTATTGTTTTATGTATATGACGGCATAATGGCGGCGTCACAGTACGCCGGCACAGCAAAACCTGTAAACAACACGTGCACCGATCACCCCATTTGATTTCCCCCACCAACCCACTACTCGATTTGTTTTGTAACGGGTATAATATGATGTAATACGATCCCTAATCCCGAATTTTGAATGACATATTGTCGGACCAAAACTGATAAGTGTTGCAGGGTTCAAAGGAATTGATCCAATACTAATTGCCTGAAGGATAGACTGGACCAGAGCTGGTTGTTAATATCTGCAGGGTCATTATAGACCGGACCTGAACATACTACTGAATTTATAAAAAATTATGGTTTTGTCAGGATAATCGAGCGATGCTTGTTGTTTCAGAACCATAATGATTATTATCAGCGTGCTAGGATGTCCGCATGTCAGCACGGCCCTGACGGCATGACGGCGGTGTCATAGTACGCTAGCACAGCAAAACTTGTAAGCAACACGTGCACCGATCACGCCATCCAGCGCGCTACTCAATTTGCTCTACCGCCCCACTACTCGACTTATTTTGCAACCGGTATAAAACGACCGCTTCACGACGGAGCGGACCCCCCCCCCCCCCCCTTAAATAAATTTTCGGCCGACCTGAACTGCCTCCTTGCGGCTCAGCCCGAATCTTTCCCCCCATTCTTAATTCAAATTAAGAACGGGGGGGCCCTTTTCGCTAAAGGGGGTCGCTTCCGATTCGGCAGAAAGGCAACACAAACCAATACCGGTCCCACAGATGGTGTTTAGTGGGTAGGCACTTAGGTTTCACAGTGAGTCTCACATACCCACGCAGCCGGCTGCGTGGTATGCTTAAAGGATTCACCACCTCCCTCCCCCGCTTCCCGGAGGATAACCCTTTAATTTGCTCCTGGGCGCAAATAAAACGGAGCGGGCAGTCTTGGCTCTGGCGAGACTCGTTGCACTGGTTGTACCAAACTAGCTTATCCTAGACGCGCACGGATAATTAATTTGAAATTAGTTATTATCATTAATTACTAAAGTGCCCTGGTGCAATTTATAATTAGTAAAACTAATTATTATCTTGTAATCCCTGATGCCTTATATCAGCATGTTCGACCCTTTTATCCTACCTGTATTATTTTGTTACGTCGCCATGTGCTGCTGCGTTAAAGTTACTACAATATTACGTGGTGGGATGGGTCCCACGACGTAATATCGTAGTAACTTAGTAACGTAGGTAAGTAAAAGATAAATTCTACGAGAAAATATTCTATGTACTCTCTAAAAATTAACGCACTGAAAGGATCTAAGTGCTGAATAACCTCAATGCCCTTGTCTATGTTGTGAGTAATACCAAAAGCTTGGATTCAGTTGTTTAGTATCGCGGAATTAGTAAAATGAAAAGCAATGGAAAACTGCTGCTAAGCTTATTTGCGAAACCATTATTTCTTACCATTATCAACACAGTGTTCTAACTTCCCGCAAAATACAAGACAAAATGCATGCATTTGAGGTCAAAGCATTGTCATTTAATAACGCCATAGTTCGCCATCAATACAGTTTAAATTCAAAATTCAAAATTCAAATTCAAAATTCTTTATTCAATATCTTAAATTTAAATACATTAACTAGGCTGGGGTCTCCTTTTAAGTATATCAATACCTGTGTTAGGGGACCCCGCTCTTCCATAACAATTTTAATACTTATAAGATCATAAAGATTAAACGTGTGTGCATGTGTGTGTGTGTGTGTGTGTGTGTGTGTGTGTGTGTGTGTGTGTGTGTGTGTACGTGTGTGTGTGTCTGTGTGTGTGTGTGTGTGTGTGTGTGTGTGTGTGTGTGTGTGTGTGTGTGTGTGTGTGTGTGTGTGTTTGTGTCTGTGCTTGTGTTTACTTGTATTGTAGTATTTGTTGTAAGTTTTTATGCTATCTACTTATTTTAATAAATTTTCAGTTTCATCATACTCTATTGTCTTTAACCACACTGTAACGTGTTTTTTCACATTGTACTGGGTCATTGCATATATGTTTAGATTTTTATTAATGTAGTTATAGAGATGAGCAGACTGACTTTTAAATTGCCTTCTGGCAAATCTCGTTTTCATATGAACTATTGTGGCCACAGCATGGCTTCTTCTTCTGTCGCAATTTCTGGGGTTGTATTTCAGTGTCTTGTGCAATCTTAAGATAGAGTTAAGGATATACAGCCTCCTAACTGAAAGGTGGTCACATAGAGAGTACAGATCTTTAGTAGGGAATCTGTAGGGCTTAAAGTGCATCACCTTTAATAACAATCTCTGTACTCTTTCCAGTTCCAGAAACTTCATTTTAGTGGCCCCTCCCCAAACCGGGATACAGTACGTCAAGATAGATTGAGCTAATGAAACATATATTTGGCTCAGTAAGTTCTTATCTGTGACATGTCTAAGTGTTTTAAAAATCCATATGAGTTTTCTTATCCTAGTCATCATCAGTTCCAGATGTGCATGCCAGGATAGACGCTGGTCAATTATTACTCCTAAATATTTTGTTTTGCTTACTTTTAATATTCTTTTACAAATACAGTCAGAGTTTGAGAATTGAGGACATGTATGAATTTTGATTTCAAAGTTGGTTTTCGGTTGTGAGTTATTATAATTTGAAAAAGCTATATAATTAGTTTTGGTGGTGTTGAGAGTTAAGAGATTAGAATTTAGCCAGCTAGCTATCTCGGTGAGACCTCTCTCTGCAATTGAATGAACATCATCCCAGTTGCGCCCCTTAAAAACAACAGCCGTGTCATCCGCGTAAGAAAATATCTGTCCACCTCTGATTTTCATACTACATAAATTGTTAATATATATTAGGAAAAGGGTCGGACCAAGTACACTACCCTGGGGAACGCCAAAAGTTACATCACAGTGCTCACTCACGTAGGATCCAATTCTAACGCATTGTTCACGCCCAGTTAGATACTCAACAAAAAGTTTTAAAGGTATTCCCCTTATACCTAAGTCTTCGAGCCTTTGTACCAAGGTAGGTACCGACACGGTATCGAAGGCTTTTTTCAAGTCCAAGAATACTGTTAGGCATTTATTTCCTTTGTCGACATTCTCTACGATAAAAGAAGTCAGTGCAGTAACAGCATCTTCGGTGGAAATCCCTTTTCGAAATCCGAATTGGTGGTCAGAAAGTAGGTTGTATGTATTTAAGTAGGATATTAACCGATTATTTAAAAGTTTTTCTAGAACTTTTGAGATGGCCGGTAAAACAGAGATAGGTCTATAGTTTGATGTATCTTCCATGTCGCCAGACTTATATGCTGGTGTTATTATTGCTCGCTTTAGGGCAGTTGGAAAAATACCCTGACTAAAGCAAAGATTTGCCAAATGAGCTATCACAGGAGCTACATGTTCCTTGGCGAGTTTCAAAAATCGTGTTGATATATCATCCCACCCAGTGGCACTCTCAGATTTAAGGTTTATAAGTAAAACACTTATCTCTTTTGAATCAGTTTCCAAAAGTACGAACGATGAGGCTTTTGAGTTAAGTGGTACACTAGTATTATGCTGTTGTGAGTATTTCAAAGTGATATTTTCAGCTAGAGTTTTACCAATATTTGCAAAATAGTGGTTCACGTAATTCGTCGATTCTTGGGGAGATGATTTTATCTCTAAAAGTTTAATATTTTGTGTCTTATTTTTATTTCGCTGTGTTATATTGTTAATTATTTTCCATAGTGCTTTAGGATCTCTTTTACTCTTAGAAAGCTGTTCCCTCTCATGCTTACGTTTAAGTTTTTTTATTAAGTTATTACAATAATTACGATATCTCCTGTATGTTATTTTTAAAATTTCGTTTTCCGGGTCATTTCGTAGCTTTTTTTGCATGTCGTTTCTATTTCTGATACACCTCAATATGCCTAACGTCATCCAAGGTTTGATTAGACGATTTTTACATGGAATTATTTCTCTTACGGTATTCTCTACGAGACAATTTTTTAGTGTACTTATTAATAGGTCAGTTAAAGTAGTTGGGTTATTTATCGATATTAAATTTTCTATTTTACTATTTATTAAACTAGACAAAGCATTTTCATAGTTTATTTTTGTTTTAATTGTAGGACATTTATTTGATTTACCTACATTAGACAGCCTCAAAAATATCATACAGTGATCTGTAATGGTAAAATTTAAAACAAAAATAGATGCAGTATGACAATCCTTATCTATCTTCAGAATAAAATGATCCAAACAGTTCTTGTTTCTTGTTGGCAAGTAATGGCCCGGTAACAGTCCATAACTCACCAACATGTTAAGATAATTGTGTCTATTTGTGCGCTCATATGTTTGTTCTATATCTTTAGTGATGATATTGATGTTTATGTCACCAGTTATAATTAAATTTTTACAAGACCCTATAGTTATAAGGTGACGGTTTAAGGAATTTATAAAGTCATCTGCATTATGGTTTGAAGGAGAGCGATAGATAGCAAGGATTTTAAAGTCGAGTATAGATAGTTGTAGGCAAGATGCACTCACCAGTTTTATTTCTTTGACACAAGCTTTGTGACTGTTTTTGACATATACTACCACTCCGTCACAACGATTGACATGATTTACCGTAGAGTAAGAGGTATAATTAGGTATCAATGGTATAGGTTTGTTCTCGTTAAGTCTGCACTCACTCAAAACTATCACATCAATTGTAAAATTAAAGTGATTAAGAGTAATAATCAAGTCATCAATGTTACTGTAAATGCTTCTAATATTTTGTGATACGATAGTGAGATCGGTGTTTGTTACATGTATGTATTTTGTAATATCCTGAACTTCACATACTCTTGATTGTGCAATTTCTGCATTGTCTATTTCCTTCATAGATGTAAGGGTACTATTCATTATTTAAATTAAAGAAACAGTCGAATTGCATTACCAGGTCTAGGGATATACATATAATTTGGTCCGTATTGTTAAAAATCAATATGAAAGTTTTGCTTTCTTTCAAACTAGATGCATGAGGTAATGTAAGAATGATTACAAATGTATATATTTTAAAGTCTTGTGTGAGTGTGTTTGAGTAAATAATGTTAAGTATAGGGTTGTGTTGTGATTGTGATTGTATGTACAGGTAGTATTTTATTATTATATTTATGTTCAATATGTGTATGTGTGTGTTAGTGAGAAATGTATAAGGAGTTAACAAATTAATTATAATTAAAAACATAAAAAGTACACTTCGACTTGATGCATTATTTTTAAAGAAACAAGTAAGATCTAGTCATTTTTCCTGCATTAAACTGTGTATTTGTGACTCATATTTAATAAGAATAATTGGCGAGTTTTCATCCTTTCTTACATAAACTCTCCCGTATGCTGTCCAGCAGAATTTGTAAGCCTTCGATTTAGCGAGGTCTCGCGCAATGAAGAAAAGCCGAGCTCCTTTAGCAGTTAATTGTTCTGAGACATATATAGGGGTGTCTGTGTTTTTGGTGAAGCCTAAATGTCTGGCACAAAGTTTTTCTTTAAGTTTTGCGTTGTGTGTTTTAGTCATCTTCAAGATTTCGGTCTTCAAAATAGTTGATACGGTTTCAACAATAATTGGCGAGTTGCCCTTTACCTCTTTTTTTTAGTTTAAAAGATGCAGTGATTCGAGTAATGCACGATACAGATTGTTGGTCATTACCAAACTTAAAATTTCAGCCACCCCATATAGCCACAAGAATCAAACTATTAAGTATTCATAAAAAACAGTCAAGTTAATTTTTTTTTAAAAAACGCTACCCCCACACTAGGATTTTCTCCTGTATCGTGGAGGCAGTTTACAAACACAAATTGCACAAGGACAAACATCCAGACCCGGAACAATTATTTGTAGGCCATACAAATACTTGTTCCGTGCGGGATTCGAACCCGCGCCCCCCAGCGCAGCAACTCATTGCTAAGCCACTGCGCCACGGAGCCGTCAATAGCAAATAGTTAGAACGTAAGTAGTAACCAACTAGCTACTAGCGTTCCGTCACCAAATAGTAGCGTTGGCACTGCTGTGTTCCGATCTGAAGGTGAGGAATACCATCTTAGCCCTTAGAGGTGACAAGCCTGCATTTATTTTGGAGGTGTCCAAGGACTATCAATAGCCACTTATCATCAGGTGCACTGTAAGTTCATTTGTCACTTTGGTTTAAATAAAAATAATATTATACGGTGATCTAGAAGGCAAATGGCAAACTTTGTTGGCTCAAGTAGCATCTGAGATCCTTGGGATCGAACCACAATTACACGAAGACTAGTTTAATGAAAACCACATAGTTTTCACGGAAGCTATTATCAAACATAGAAACCTGCAACATAAGTGTAAATTCGACCAGATAAATATATACGTATACATTAAAATGTGTAACTGATTTAAGAAAATTAACTCGTACAGAATAGGAATGGTGGAAGTTTAAAATAAGTTGTATCCAGTGGCTCTTTGATGCAAAACAGGTGGCCAAATACTTTTATTGAAATATAAACTTACCAGACCCTCCTATAAAGTAAGGTCTCTTTGAGGTCTTTTAAGGCATATTTAAGATCTACGGCTAGATCTATTATTACTGATAAAGCAGATATTCTGAAAAGGTTGATAGAAATTTGTAACCTTATCTAGATCGTTCAGCTAATCTGGATAACATACAATCACTTCCTGAATATTTGTATGTCGATATTCTTGACAAGCCTCTCACTTTGGAGTAATTCATCACAGCTATAAAATTACAGCAAACAAAGGCGGTAAGATCTGACAACCTACCCAGTGAGTTGTGAGAGAGACCAAATATGGCAGTGAGAAGTTTCGCGACGCAATTTGGCATCTTTCCATCTTAATTTGATTATGTACTGCGGCGTAAAAACTGCAGTTACCAACCCGCCAGGTGTGGCAACTATGTATTCTTTTAGTTTATTATAAGGCAGTGCTCGACCACAATCCCACCTGGTGGCAAGTGGTGATGTAATCTTAGATAATAAAAGGCACTGTCTTAGCGTAATAAAAGCCAATTCACACTTGCCTTGAAAACGCCCAGATTGTATTCAGACGGAAAGATAGTCACTGGCAAATTATTCCACTCCTTTGATGTACCTAGGCATTACAAAAGACGAAACAAACCCTTTGATCATAATGCGTGGAATATTGTCAACAAAGTGGTGAAGACACTCCGATCACCGGGTTGTCCGATGGTGGAAAGGAGAGGGAGGAATTCAAGCGTGTAATTCCTGCGCACACTCACTGAAATGATCCTCTAGATAACCAAAAGGGTAGCTACTCTGCGCTTGTGCTCGAAGCTAACAAGATAGGTTTCAACTAAATCAAGCAACTCTCCTCTGATTCCAACTCTGCCTGGTGGCATTTTGCTGCCCATATGTGACAGCAGTACTGGACTTACGCTTTATATATTAAGCTAAGAAGCTGCTCCGGCGAGAAGTACCGCCGCACTCTTGCAAGGACACCAAGTTTTTGTTTCTTCTTTGGCTCTGGGCTCAATGAACTACCCATAGTTAAGGTTCGGATAAAATTTAATCCCTAACAAGTGAAGGCGGTCAGTGAACTTCAAGAATACATTCTGGGAAGTAGGAGCCAGACTGAGCGGGCTCCTTTTAAAGGTGAAAACACACGTTTGTATTTTGGAGGCGTTGAATCTCACGACATTGGCTGATGCCTCATTCGGAAACTGTCTGGAATGAGAGATGCAAACGCGTAACCATAGCTCCTCTTTCGGACTGGATTTGATCCCGACTAGCCCGGGAAATTGGTTCGTATCTCTCCACAACTGTGTTATCGTCTGCATACCCATAGATACCGGAAATGAGCAGATCTTTGATATGCAGCAGAGAGAGATTTGCGGAGCGAATGAACCCCTGAGAAAATCCGGCGTTTTTCGTGATGGGAGTGGGCAAGCAGCTATCGATGAAGACTCGGAGAAATCGTTCACTCAGAAAGTCCTTCACCCAGTCAATCAGGCCAGGGGATAAGCCGTTCGCTGAAAGCTTGCCAATAAGCTAGCGTGCCAAATACTGTCAAAGGCCTTCGAAACATCAAGGGAATAAGCAAGTGCTTCACCACTGGTATCAAAGGCTTCCTACCATATGTGAGTGACATACGCTAGAAGGTGCCCAGTTGATCGATTTCGACAAAACCCTTACTGGCGGTCACTGAGGAGATCATTCTACTCTAAGTATGCATAAGGTGGGCGTTCAATATACGCTTCATAATCTTGCAGAGTATTGAAGTAATTGAGATTGCATGATAGTTGGCAGAGTCAGTGACTAACTTTTTAGGCACAGGTTGCACATTGGCCAACTTCCCAGATATGGGCACTATTCCAGTCCTGTATGTATAGTCAAAACCCGTGGTACAATCTATGGGGGAGGCTTATGTTAAGCGTTGGACATTTAATAAAGTGAAATTAAGGCATAAATTAATGATTACATTTTAATAATTTTTACTTTAACACATTAGGTTAACGAATGTATGAAATACATTCAAATATAACCTAAATTATTTATTTATTTATTTACTCTTTATTGTACACCAGAAAACAAAACAAAAACGAATACAATTAAATCTAAATTAGAAAAATGTACAAAAGGCGGTCTTATCACTCTGAAAGTGATTTCTTCGAGACAACCTTAGTATAGAGAACTGATGTAAACAATAGTTAAAAATAGAGGGGGGCGTACAAAATAAAAATAAAAAATATGAAAATACATACAAATAAAGGCAAGTGAAGATTATGCATGATATAATATAATAGATTAAATGAAAAGAGTACAAAAAAAGGAAAAGTGATTTATCTAATAGCGTTCTAAGTAATAAGATTTAACAAGACTTTTGAAAGAATGAAGAGATTGAGCACGACGAATGTGGAGAAGTAAAGAGTTCCTCAAACGTACAGCAGTTACAGTAAAGGATTTCCTAAAAAAGGAGGAAGAGTGCGAAGGAGTAGAGAGAGAAAGATTGACAGAGGATCGAAGGAACCGATTATGGGTAAGGGAAAGATACTGGAAACGGTCTTTTAAATAATGAGGAGTGGAAGGATTAAACAGCACGCTATACAAAGTGGAGAGAATGTGAGTATTCCTGCGAAGGCGGATCGGGAGCCATTTGAGCTGATTGCGAAATTCAGAGATATGATCATATTTGCGAAGCCCAAATATGAATCTAATACATAAATTTTAAATGCGCTCAAGCTTATTAAGCTGCTCCTCGGTAATGTCAAGATAGCATATGTCAGCATAGTCAAGGATAGTTAGAAGTAGAGACTGGGCGAGCGTAACTTTAGTTACTGTGGGAAGAAAATTACGTAATCTACGTAAAGAGCTTAAAGCAGCAAACATTTTTCTACTAACCTCATTAATCTGTGAGGTCCAAGACATACAAGAGTCGAGATACAACCCCAGATTTTTTACCTTGTTGCTATAAGGGATTAGAGTGCAGTCTAGAAAAATAGGAGGTAGGGAAGACCAGTCAATTTTTCCAATTAATCTGGAACTACCGATGATAATCGCCTGAGTTTTCTTAGGATTAATCATTAAACCATAACGTTTACTCCAATTCGAAATACAAGTCAGATCAGCGTTAATAGTATCAACTGATTTAGACAAATCTTCAAGAGACGATTGAGTATAGATTTGGAGATCATCAGCATACAAGTGGTAGGAAGAGGACAGATTATGACTTATAGAGTTAATGAAAATTGCAAACAGGAGAGGAGACAACACGCCACCTTGTGGTACGCCAACCGCTGTAGTAGTCCAGGTGGGAAAAACATCTTGCACCTGAATGCGCTGTCGGCGACCAAACAAGTAACTTCGAAACCAGTCAACTACAGTTGGAGATATGTTGAGAAAGCGCAGGATGCCCAACAAGATATCAAAATCTACTGTATTAAATGCATTACTAAAATCAAGTAACGTAAGAATGGTAAGCTTTTGTTTCTCCATTCCATACCGAATATCACCAGTGATTTGTAAAAGTGCAGTAGTCGTACTATGGCCAGGACGGAAACCAGATTGCAAAGGATTTAAAAGATTATGCTTTAAAAGATAGATGCTTAATTGATTGTGCACAAGACGTTCAAGAACTTTGGAAAGCAAAGGCAAGATAGAGATAGGTCTATAATCAGAAAAACTAGACGGATTCGACTTTTTCGGAAGAGGAACTACAAATGCATCTTTCCAAGCTGAAGGGAAAATAGAATAATTCAGTGAATTATTCAGGATGGAAGTGATTACAGGTGAAAGGAGATCAATGAGAGGGATGACCATTTTCCGACTAATGCACAATAATAAATAATAAGTAATACATATAATTATATCCGTATATACTTTCATATATATATATACAGAACCTTCAATTTTAATTATGTTTCTGCTTATAATATCAAAATAACAGTTTTTTGTAAGTACATATATCTATATATGTTCTATATAGAAGATGTATAGATTCGAAAAATTTTAAATAGATTCGTTCATTCCAAATAAAGTACTGGTTTACTGTAATATCATTAGCATTTCTGCACGAAATTGTACTCTCTGGGCAATTTTATAGCTTCAAGTTACATAAATGGAAAGAACTTGTTGCTTCTTACAATGTACTTAATCTCGTAGTGAATGTAAAACAAGTTTCATAGTGATATTATGCTTGTTGTACCATTAAATACTTTGTTTTGATCAAAAGTGTAAACTAAGTAATTTCTATACATTTTTGCTTATTACAAAAATGAACTTCATCATCATCATCATCATCAACCTGCAAAAGTCCACTGCTGGACATAGGCATCTCGTAAGGAGCGCCACTTAACCCGATCCTTCGCTTCAATCATCCAGTTACTGCCAGCCGTACGTGCGCAGATCGTTGCTCAGCAAAATAAAAAGTCAATGCTAAAAATGGGAAGCCAAGTATTAAGACACAATACTCAGTAAATATTAGGCTACATATATGCACAGGCCCTTATCAACAAGCTCACCTAAGGTCGTTGTCTCATTTAGGAGAAGGGCCCAATGTGAGCATGTTGGCAAATGCCTATTGGTGGAATTCAAGCCTCCTCGAAATATTTAAATTTCTTATTTTGCTATCCACACAATACTTTACCTCCGAGCATTTTATAGAATTTTTTAATTTAACTCAAAAGCAAACCGCGGTATGCAGCGGAGGCGTAGTACCTGTAAAGTGCTTTTTTAGCATCCTACATATGAAATCCATGCCACACACAGTTAAGTGCGACACCTACTTGAGGCTAGAGAGGAAAAGCATTTGCGTTCCTCGCGATACATCTAGTACTTTATTTTATATAGTGTACGTTAACAACGGTTCCATTTAAATTTTAAACCACATCCCATAACATTTTGATGTTGAGTTATGTTTACTAAAATATTTATGTAAATAGAATATGATAAATTGTTAGGTGACGTGTAGTGGAAGCGTAAAACAATCTACTATGCCATATCATCGCGTAGGTATCGTCGAAGGCGTCAGAAGAAAACTGACACAGGAGATGGGCTACAACATCATAATGATAACAGCTTAAAAATAAAAAAAAACTGCAGTTTCCATAGCAAATAACCTAGTTTAAGTTAAATCTGCGGAGGAGACCAAGGTTCAGCGCTTGAATTCTGCTTTGATAGGCTTTAATGATAATATGATAAAATATGTAACATATATATATATATATATATATATATATATATATATATATATATATATATATATACACATGAATTACCACTAGGCAGAGTGGCAATCTGTTTGATACATCCAGGATCGATGGATGCAGATGGCTGAAGACCGTGTTTTGAGGCAATTCATGGTGAAGACCTATGTTCGTCAGTGGACTTGTGAAGCGCTGTAATGATGATAATAATGATGATAATAACGATATGTGAACAATCGTTTTAAAGTATTAAGCCAGAATTTAAAAAAAAACTTAGTCAGATGTCCATTACTTACAGCTAAACTTTCAAAATATTACCTACAGAAATTGCGGGATACACTAATTTTTAAGTTTGTTTGACCTACAATATGGGCCGCAATCTAATTATGCCGTGCTCATGACCGGTCATTGATAAAAGGATTTAACTAAATTCGACGTCCATTCTCATTAGGCCCATCACCAAGTCTTTAGACTCAACAGGTAAACGAACATTGCGAAGGAATTTTAACGGATAGGGGAAAATTTGGACGTTTATTAGTTGTCTAAAATTATCTTTGATCCAAATCATTCATCACATCAGTCCACTGCTGAACATTATAGGCCTATTATTTCAGCAGTGGATTTTGATCGAAAGATTTAAAGAAATTATTGTTTTGTAAAATAAATTTACATAACGACTAATTTTAATGTTTTAAGACAAAATATTAATGTTCAAAAAACGGACGGAAGAACTCATCTCAAATGTTTAAAATTAATTACTATTAGACGGCTCCGTGGCGCAGTGGCTTAGCAATGAGTTGCTGCGCTGGGGGCCGCGGGTTTGAATCCCGCAAGGAACAAGTATATGTATGGCATACAAATAATTTTTCCGGGTCTGGATGTTTGTCCTTATGCAATTTGTGTTTGTAAACTGCCTCTTCGATACAGGAGAAAATCCTATTGTGGGCGTAACGTTTTATAAAAATAAAAGAATTGCTATATCGTTTGATTCATTCATTCATAAAAGCCTATGTAAGTCCCCTGCTGAATATAGGTCTCCCCTAAGGATTTCCTTAGTGAGAGGATTTTGCCATAGTTGCCACGCTTGGCAGACAGGTTATAAGCCGCAGTGTTGATGATGCTTTAGCCCATCTCCTGTTTCAGTTTCCTTATGCCGCTTCTTACCGATTTTGGGGATTTTGAAAACGATTTGGGGTAGGGGATATTGTTACCGCCCCTACACAGCTCCATAGTAAATAATTATAAACCACTGCCATCTGTTTGCAAATTAATGTAAGTTAATTTTGTTAAAATATTTGCGGTAATGTTAGATGAGGACATGAATGTTTGATGAAATTTTAAAGCTATATTCTATACACATTAACTGTTTAGTTTATAATAATTTTGACTTGACTTCTATATTTCAATTTGATTTTTTTTTAAATTTAATAATACTAATTTGGATGCATTTTCTATATTAGTAACCGATATGTTATTGTACTCAAACTAACTTTATTTTGACGGTAATAATTAAATAGTGTTATATTATTTTGTGCGTGTTTATTTATCGTCGTGGAACATTCGGTTGGAATGAAGTACTTTTCGTGGTATATTATTATTGATAAGTGTATTATATTACTGATTAACAAATACATATAAATGAATTACTAGCGTCTATTAAAATTATAATGAATCGTCATTTAAAATAAAATAATATTTATTTCATGGAAAGGTTAAAAAAGGGAAATGGATATTATTCTTTCTCGCTTCCTAATAGCCACCAGCCGTCTACACTTCGTCATAAGAGGTCGTGACGGAAAAATCTTACAATTTTTCTCGCCTAGATTCCATCCGCCAATTACGTTCCCAAAATGTAATAGAGGCTGATAACATAACTATATTCTGAATATTATTATCGCAAGTTATCAAATGCGGTGTACATACTATTGTGCAACAAGTATATGCATACGAGAACACGCAGGAACACTTAGTGTTCCGAGCTGACGCATATTCGGTGTAACGTATATATAATATAATAAGATAAGATGTTAGAAAACAGTATCAAACAAATGAGGACACAACAAATTCTTCTGTCACATCTCTCTTTCTTCTGTATAAATCAACATAGCCCCCTACATCAATTCACTTTTATAAAAAATCTAAATTGGTGCAGGAGACTCACCCAACGCAGGCGACACCTCTATCGTAGAAGCGTTTAACATTTATAAATTTCTCATGGCCAAATATCCAAACCCGGAACAATTAATTGTAGACCAAAAAAATACAGGATCATATATTTATAAACCAAAAAATATAGGAACAATCACATTTAGACCAAAACAACGTCATCTTAGTATCAACTAAAATATAATAAAATATAATATAAAACCGCCTGCCGGCTGACAGTCCGACAGCTATGGCAAATATCTCACTTATGAGGCAGTCTATGAGGGAGGCCAATGTTCAGCAATTAAGTTTTGATAGGTGGTGACTGTAATCGAGTACTTAAAATAGCATAATCATAATATTTATATATAGAACATGTTCGCGCAAAAGCGCTAATGTCAATAATGGACGTCAGAGGGCGCGCGCTCCTCGGCGATACCGGTTTGACATACCGCCGTCTCGAGGACACGCTAGAACAAGAGAGTCCAATTCATCGCGTCGAGAGATAAGGACGCGTTATTTGGTCGGGAGCTCGTCATGGTAGGCGCGTATAGTAAATATGCTGACTGGGAATTGTAGCGCGTACATTCTTTGCTGAGAGCGTCACCCGGGACTTTTAGGTTTAACGCTGAGTCCGTATGAGTGGATTCGACTGTATTAGTTACTAGTGCGGTATTTGATATTCTAGAAATAACGGTAACCTTTGATCCGTACGTTCTGTGTTCATTTCGCGAGTCAGGCGTTATAACAAACGAGAGTTAGTGGCTTCTGTAAGGTAGTTAATCGCACGACAGAGTTAAAGAACTGTCATCGTAGAAAACGAAGAAAGTGACTGCGGAAGGAGACCGTAGTTTGGAGAGGTACTGAGGGCCGAACTGCTGCAGATGGTAACGGTCTAATAAGGTCAATAACACTACCAGCCACACCCAGATACAGATGCTGTTGGCCGTAACATTTGGTAGCAGAGCGTGGTTCTGGGATCGATTCCCGGTCGATCCACCGACCATAGTGTTTGATAAAAATTAAACAATTTTGATGGCAGGGAGCGTTGGGTTGATTGGTTTAATTTTGTGTCTTGTGTCTACAATCACGCCCGTTCGTAATACGTAAAAATATTTTTTTATTATATACGTAATAATAAAATTCCTTTCTTGGTGGCTTGCTTTTTTTGTTGTTAGCGGGTAAATTTGAAAAGCCGCGCCCGGTTAGCGCGCAAGCGGGAGTTTGCGTCATGTAGGTAGATGGTTATTTTTACGTAATCGGTTAATTATCGTTGTCGGATAGTTGTAGTGGATTACTTATCGAAGGGTCGATTTCCGGAATAGGCATTTTTTGTTGATCATTTTTTGTTGATGTGTATCTTATGTATCTTTCGTATTGTAATTTGTATTTGAACTGAAGAGTAGTAATTTGCATTTACGTAATTTGAATTTAACTTGATTTGATCGCACTAGAATTTGTTATTGTTAATTTGATTTGTCTTTTCTTTTGTACTAACTTGTATTTGATTTGATAAATAGCGGTTTTTATTTGTGTAATTTCTATTCAACTCAATTTGATAGGAACTGCATTAGTTAGCTGTTAATTTTTTTGTATTTGTTATTTGTTATTTTTGTAATTGTGCTCGAGCCGCGTCGTAATTTGTATTTAGTAGTGATATCCTCGCCCAAGATGCTAATCCGTTGCCTGCGTACTGAGTTACGCTGGGCCACCAGCGCCCATGCTTTGATAGGTCGACCGGATAGGGTCCATAACTTGATGAATCGGTTCGAGCAGGTCGATGCTCGAAGGGCTGCAGTGGAGGAGGTTTACGCTGAGCTCGAGGATTCGGATGTGGAAAAGGGAGTCCTGGACTCCTGCTTCGCAGACTATGAGCAGTTCTTTTCGCTCACGGACGATTTGATCGAGGCTGAAGGCAGGTATGCCGAGGAGGCGCGTGAATCTCGGACGAGTGGCCTGCCCGAGTCCTTTCGGAAGCAGCCTCAGCCGGAGCTGTTGGGACGACTCCCAACTCTGGACTTGCCAAGGTCCTCCGGGGTCCTTTCCGAATGGCTGACCTTCGTTGGTCTTTTCGACGGCCTAGTGGACGCCCGGAGTGACTTGACCCCGAGACAGAAGATGGCGTACCTCCTGGCCTCACTGAAGGGGGAGGCCCTGGGCTTTGTCAGCCATTTGAGCTTGTCGGACGACGCCTACCAGACTGCTCGGGACCTCCTAGCTAGAAGATACGCCAACGTCCGGCGAATTGCGGACGAACATGTTAAGCAGCTTCTGAATCTCCCGCTGCTTAGTGACCGGGCCAGACTACGTCTGGACCTGTTGGATCCAGTCTTGGTGGCCTGTAATACGTTGAGGCAGCTAGATTAACCAGAGGGCGAATGGGCCTTTTTGTTGCTCCGCATCGTGCTGTCCCGCCTACCTCTCGACCTTAGAATATTTTTTGAGGAGAGGTACGGCGGGGACGAGGCCTCCTATGTTCCGCCCTTCTATGACCTGCTGCGGTTTTTGGAGGAGCAGTGCCGACAGATCTAGCACGCGGCGGGCACCGTCGACGACTTACGAGCCGTGCCCAGTGAGAGTCGGAATCCGCCGGGCAAGTCGTCGTCAACCCCCCCCCCCCCCCCCCCTGCTCCTATTGTCGAGCATTTGATCACCGGGTAACGTCTTGCCCGAAATTATTAAGTAAGCCGGTTCCGGCGAGGCGAACTATCGCCAAGGAGCGCCGCTGGTGCTACTCATGTGTGGAAGGGCACCTCCAGCGAGACTGTCCGCACCGGCGTCCCTGTTTGCATTGCCAGGGCAATCACCATGCCGGACTGGGTGCGAAAGGCGTCAACTCTCGGGGCGCTGCCAGGCCCTCGACCCCCACGGGCGGGGGCGCTACGCCACGCCCTCTGACGGGCAACGCTCGGCGCCCGCCGGCTAGCCAACAGGCCCCTAAGTTTGAAAGGGGTCCCTCCCCCGACCAGTCGTGGGGTAATTCCCCCAGGGGCGGGGTGTCATCACCCCCCCTCAGCGTGCGGAGAGGAACTTCACGGCCACTCATCAGTCCACTGGACCCTTCTCACTCCCGTTAGCTGAGTTGCCGCGAATGGTGTACCACTGTACCCCATTTGATGGAGGCGGCCCTAGCTAGCTGCCGCCTTAGCTCCCACCACGGCCGCCTCTACTGAGCCTTAAGCCGTCAACAGTCCACTTGTAAAGCTGTTCTGTTGCCGACGGCCTCAGTGAGGGCGTACAACCCGAGTGGCGACTGTTAGCGGTTGCGCTCTGTTAGTCTCGGGTTCACGCGGTGTGGCCTCCACTTGGTGGTGGGAAGATTAGGGCCCCCTGGAGCGTTGAATCACGCTCTCAAGGGGTATTAGATTTGGTTTGGTCGAGCACTTAGTTAAAAATTCTTTAAATTAAAATTAAAATGCTTTTGGGGTTTCCGCGAAATTCATATTGTAGCGGTTGTGATTAAAAGAATTAAATTTAAAATACTCCTTTAAATGCTGCTGCATATGTTTTGTAAATACATTTGATCACTGCGTTTGTTGTTGCACGGAAAATTGTGTGCCCCTTTTAATGCTTGTGCGTATGCTTTGTAATTGTATTTGATTGTCGCGTCTGTTGCTGAAAGGAAAGTTTGAATTCATTTGAAATTGAATGACGCGCTATTTTGAAAATTATGTTTATGCTTTGTGATAGTGTTTAATCATTTTGCTTTGTGATAAGGAAGGTTGAAATTAGATAACCCTGTTTGTGCCGAAGGGAATAAGAGTCAATTCTCTTTTGGTTTAGTTTTTGTTGGCACTGTCTAAGATATTTATTTGAAATAAGAAATAGGGCTGTCTCTTACGTTTATTGTTTTGTTTACTTTGTCAAGTGGACCTATGTGCATCGGTGATTACTTGTTTTAATTAATTCTGTAATTGAACATTGATGCTTTTGAAAAATTAGTTGAAATATGAGCATAGGACTACCTGCCTGGGGTTTGTTCGCGCAAAAGCGCTAATGTCAATAATGGACGTCAGAGGGCGCGCGCTCCTCGGCGATACCGGTTTGACGTCCCGCCGTCTCGAGGACACGCTAGAACAAGAGAGTCCAATTCATCGCGTCGAGAGATAAGGACGCGTTATTTGGTCGGGAGCTCGTCATGGTAGGCGCGTATAGTAAATATACTGACTGGGAATTGTAGCGAGTATTCCTTGCTGAGAGCTTCACCCGGGACTTTTAGGTTTAACGCTGAGTCCGTATAAGTGGATTCGACTGTATTAGTTACTAGTGCGGTATTTGATATTCTAGAAATAACGGTAACCTTTGATCCGTACGTTCTGTGTTCATTTCGCGAGTCAGGCGTTATAACAAACGAGAGTTAGTGGCTTCTGTAAGGTAGTTAATCGTACGACAGAGTTAAAGAACTGTCATCGTAGAAAACGAAGAAAGTGACTGCGGAAGGAGACCGTAGTTTGGAGAGGTACTGAGGGCCGAACTGCTGCAGATGGTAACGGTCTAATAAGGTCAATAACACTACCAGCCACACCCAGATACACATCACTGACCCTTACTTTCCTAGCACTATACATCCACACGCGACCTGACCGAATCCTGAGGGACCAGTCGCTTTGGATAGAGGTAAGTAAGCTCCCCTTATAGAAAACAAATCTCCCCCCTGATTGTTTATTATAATTAGAAACTTAAACCTTGGCCTGTAGCAGGCTCGACCAGCATCTTCTTGTAGGTTCTCCGTCTATGGGCCCGCGGGGGACCCTACTCCTGGGATAAGCAGCTGTTGGCCGTAACAGAACACTTGGATCGTTCTTGGGATTGAACACACTCCTACTTGGAAATATGTGTGAAAGTTTAATCTACTCCGACCGAATTAGCGTTTAGAGAACCGGAGACCCCTTTTTACTGGAAACGAGGCATTCCATCTTAGTCCTCACGGGTGACCACGGATCGACATTTTGATTCGTAATCGAAGATAGATATAAATGTCTATGTGCTTCAGCAACCACTTACCATCAGGTGGACCGTGTGCTCGTTTGTCTCCCTTATTTTATAAAAATTATCCATAAAAAGATTGTACGAGGAAGATAATTCCTAGTAAAATACACAGTGATGGAACGCCAAGCATCTAGATGGTGTGGATGGTATTATGAGATTTGTCGTGATGTGCGTTGTTGTAATTTGACGGCTGGAAAACGAAAAAATCCAAAAAAATCCTTAGAGCACTCTCCGTGGTAAATGCGATAGAAAATGCAAAGGGATGCAACATCTTTGTGCTGCGCTAGTGAATCGAGCCGATCAGAAAGAACTCGGCCAAAGACCATTCGAACCGCTCTGCGCTGGATGCGGTCAAATGGAAGGATTTGGTACTGGGGTGCCTTGGCCCAGAGATGACAACAGTACTACATGTGAGGCCGAACCTACGCCTTGTAAATTTGCAATTCCGATAGTGCTCTCGAAATGTAAATCCAAGGTGGCGGCTGTAATAGGTATAAATTTTTTCATCATGGGTGTCATTTTCATGGTTTTCGAGGGTGTTGAAGCTGATAGTGCTGTCGAAATGTAAATCCAAGATGGTGGCTGCAATAGGTATTAATTTTTTCATCATGGGTGTCATTTTCATGGCTTTCGAGGGTGTTGAAGCCGATAGTGCTGTCGAAATGTAAATCCAACATGGCGGCTGCGAAATATATCAATTTTTTTCATCTTGGGTATCATTTTCATGGTTTTCGAGGGTGTTGAAGCTGATAGTGCTGTCGAAATGTAAATCCAAGATGGCGGCTGCAATAGGTATCAATTCTTTCATCATGGGTGTCATTTCCATGGTGTTCGAGAGAGTTGAAGCCGATGATAGGGTTGTCGAAATGTAAATCCATGGTGGCGACTGCAATGGGTATCAAATTTTTCATCATGGGTGTCATTTTCATGGTTTTCGAGGGTGTTGAAGCTGATAGTGCTGTCGAAATGTAAATCCAAGATGGCGGCTGCAATAGGTATAAATTTTTTTATCATGGGTGTCATTTTCATGGTTTTCGAGGGCGTTGAAGCTGATAGTGCTGTCGAAATGTGAATCGAAGATGGCGGCTGAATAAAGTACCAATTTTTTCATCATGGGTGTCATTTTCGTGGTTTTTGAGATTGTTGAAGCCGATAGTGCTGTCGAAATGTAAATCCAAGATGACGGCTGCAATAGGTATCAATTTTTTCATCATGGGTGTCTTTTTCATGGTTTTCGAGAGAGTTGAAGCCGATAGTGCTGTCGAAATGTAAATCCAAGATGGCGGCTGAAGTAGGTACCAATTTTTTCATCATGGGTGTCATTTTCATGGTTTTCGAGGGTGTTGAAGCTGATAGTGCTGTCGAAATGTAAATCCAAGATGGCGGCTGCAATAGGTATCAATTCTTTTATCATGAGTGTCATTTCCATGGTTTTCGAGAGAGTTGAAGTCGATGATAGGGTTGTCGAAATGTAAATCCAAGGTGGCGGCTGCAATGGGTATCAATTTTTTCATCATGGGTGTCATTTTCATGGGTTTCGAGGGTGTTGAAGCCGATAGTGCTATCGAAATGTAAATTAAGATGGCGGCTGAAGTAGGTACCAATTTTTTCATCTTGGGTGTCATTTTCATGGCTTTCGAGAGTGTTGAAGCCAATAGTGCTGTCGAAATGTAAATCCAACATGGCGGCTGCAATAGGTATCAATTTTTTCATCATGGGTGTCATTTTCATGTTTTTCGAGGGTGTTGAAGCCGATAGTGCTGTCGAAATGTATTTAAACTACTTTAAAAATTCCGTATAATCATGTTATACGTAATTTTTTAAATACGCTTAAGGTATGCCCAATTGGATTTTCCAATATTTATTTTATTTTTATCAAGGAAGCACGAATAAAATTAAAGATCAATAAATTATTTATTATTTTCCAATAGAAACAATTAGAATTTTTATCAATTTGTTTTTTTAAACTGGCTTTTCATACATTTTGAATTGTAATACATATCTTGAAATTTTCTTAAGAGATTTCTGTGTGATTTGTTTTTGCCTGTTATAAAACAGAATATTTATATCATTCAATCTGAATATGATGGCAAGAGAGATAATTGAAATCACTTTAAAAATGTAATAACTATGCATAACAATAATATATAAAGATATTTGAGCGTTGTGAACAAGAACAAAGGCAAAGAGTGATATTTGCTTTTGTATGGAATTAGGGTGATAAACGAGCTTACAAACCACGTGATAGTGAGTGGATGTTGTGGATCAAAGACATATATCTATCCTAAATTAAAACAAAAATGCAGATGCGTTGTAACGCCTTATTAGTAAGATGGAATGCATCGTTTCCAGTAGATAATTGTGATGCTGCAGTCTTCAATAGATTTGACAGCATACAGCTAACTGAACAGACAGATCTCCAAATACATGCGGCGGGACTTACGTAATTACAATACAGCTTGTATTGAAGAAGGGATTGAGCGGAACCAAGGCTCCAAAGTTTTTGCCAGAGATCTGTCTGCCAGAAAGAGCCAACTGTCAAAGCTGAAGACCGAGTGTGGCAGCATCGTTTCCAGGACACTTGAGATTTTGAGTGAGATTGAGAGGTTCTATGGGCAGCTGTACACGCCATCGTTGGAGCCACGATTGAGTTGTGAGTAACGATCCAAGAGCGAGTCTTATCCAACGCTATTCCGATGATATCCCAGATATCCGTCTGAGCGAGATTAGAATGGCTCTCCAGTACCTTAATTACGGCAGGGCCATAGGTGAAGATGGAATTACAGCGGAGTCTCTGAAAGCGTGTGGAAACCGGTACTTGAAGTCCTTCAGATGTTCTTTTATTCCGTCCTTCATTATGGACTACTCCGGAGGCATGGAGCAGAAGTGAAGCGGTATTGTTCTTCAAGAAAAGTGACAATGCTCTCTTGAAGAACTGCAGACGGATTTCACTTCTGAGCCACTACGTGCTGTTTTCGTGAGTCATTACGAATTTTCTCGCACCCTGACTCGACGACTGCCAGCCTCCCGAATAGGCTATTTTCCGAGGAGGCTTTAGTACCATATACCATTTCAGAAGAGGAAGTCAATAAGAGCTGTCATGTAAACATTGTGCTCCCGTAATTTAATTGTTTAAAAATAGTATATTGACTGTATCGTGTTAGATTTATCAAAAAAGTGGAAAAAAGTGTTCAATACATGTGTGAGAGTGTTATCAAGACATATAATACGCATATTGGACTGCATTATTTGTGAATCTTATAGTAAACTATCAACAGCAATAAAACTGACTAAATATGCTATTTTTATATATAACTAAATACATCTAATATCCATTGATAAACAGTGAGGCAAATTCAAACAGATATATATCACAAGAAATTCTTTAGAAACTTAAAAACTTAATTTGTGATTCAAAGTGACGGTTAAAAAAAAATTCAAACAAATACAAAACACTCATAACGAATCTGTCATTTCATATTTATTTGTAATAGAAGCACTGTTTTAAGTGTCCAAGTAAGATTTCAAGGCGGCGAGTTGGCTATGCACACGAGTTGGTAAATTGAAACCGGGTTTGAATCTAACCTGTACGTAGGACTTTTTGTGAATATTTTAAATTTAAATTCGAAACAAAACGAACATAAATAAAATAGTATAAAACTCAAGTTCCGCAGAGTGCGTGACCGATCAACTATTTTACAATATTTTTTTTATAAACACTTTGGTTCTTTGATGTAAATAATGGATTCCTGTGATAGAATCAAAAATGCAAACAGCCTAAAGGTATAAGCAGGCATAGCAGCTGGAAGAACAATTCCTTAAACATCTCTTCAAGCTTTTATCTTTCAGACAGCATACACAGCTTACCAGATTTATCAAAGGCGTTGCTTAGTCATGAAGTGAAAGAGTTGAGAAGTGAAATAATGAAACTAAGAATGGACTTACAAAGAACCCAGGATGAGGTTGACAACTTGTACTTAGAAAACCACACTCAAAAAACTAAAATAACTAAGACTAATAACTATGTTCTCAAAAAACTAAGACTAATAACTATGTTCAGATTCTTGCAGTAATCATCACCATCATCATTACAGCCTTTCATAAGTCCACTGCTAAACATAGGCCTCCCCCAAGGAATGCCACAAAGCACCTGCATGTCTTACCAGGTCGTCACTCCATCTCGTGGGGGATCGCCCTACACTTCGCCTACCGGTACGAGGCTGCCACTCGAGAACCTTTCTTAACCATTGGCTATCGGTTCCTCGAGCTATATGGCCGGCCCACTGCCACTTTAGCTTACTAATCCGTTGAGCTATGTCGGTTACTCTGGTTCTACTGCGGATATCCTCATTCATAAGTTTATCACGCAGTGAAACTCCGAGAATAGCCCTCTCCATAGCCCGATGAGCGACCTTGAGCTTCATTATACGGCCAGCAGTGAAAGACCACGTCTCAGATCCATAAGTCATCACTGGCAACACGCACCGGTTGTACAATTTCATTTTAAGGTTTTGAGGTATGTCTGACGAGAAGATGTGTCGTAGCTTTCCGAACGCTGCCCAGCCGAGTTGAACCCGTCGATTGACCTCTCGGTTGAAGTTGGACTCACCTAGTCGGACTATTTGTCCCAGGTAAACATACTCGTCAACAACTTCGAGCTTAGTGTTCCCAACAACTACCGGCATAGGTGTGACATGGACATTAAACATAATCTTTGTTTTGTCCATGTTCATCTTAAGACCTATCCGTTGGGAGACACTATTGAGGTCATTGTGCATAGTGCTTAGGTTCTCCAGCGATTCTGCCATAAGGACTATATCGTCGGCAAATCAAAGGTGAGTGATGTACTCGCCATATGATATTAATATCGATTCCTTTCCAGTCCATAAGCTTGAAAACGTCTTCCAATGCAGCGGTGAAGGGTTTCGGGGATATAACGTCACCCTAAATATATCTTTAATGCATGGGAGAATTCACAGGATTCTTTGGGTATATTTTGTGACCTATCCAAAGCCTTCGATTGTGTTCACCATGAAAAATTAATCAGGAAACTTCAACACTACGGTGTAAGAAGTGATGCTCTTAAATTAATTATTTCATATTTAAGTAAGAGAACGCAAAAAGTTGTCATTAACAGTATGAGTTCTTCCGAGTCGATGGTACAGATGGGCGTGCCTCAAGGCTCAATTCTCGGCTCCTTTCTGTTTCTTGTATACATTAATGACTTACCTTACATAGTAGGAGATAACCATGATACAGTATTATTTGCAGATGACACTTCTTTAATTTTCAAATTAAGTCGATAATTGCTAAAATATGACGAAGTAAATAATGCTATATCTAAATTAGTAAATTGGTTCTTAACTTATCTTCACGCACAATCCCTGACGGGGTAGCCAGAGAGAACAGATCGCCAAGTGTCACGATCCTTACATACCTCTTTCGCTTCTTTCAGATTCATTATCTTCTTCATACATGCACGTCTAGGTATCCGAGTACTCTTGACCCTCCCCTCTTCGAGCAGTTTGCTCACATGGTCTTCGAAAGTTAGTCTCGGTCTACCTCGACACCTTTTAATATTAACTTTCGCGCTATATATTTTCTTCACCATTCGGTCTTCACTCATTCGCTCAACGTGCCCAAACCATCGAAGCACGCCCTTATCAATTTTTGTGATAAGGTCATCTTTCAAACCTGCCATATCGCGAATCTCTTCGTTTCGCTTTCGGTCGGCCATGGTAACGCCGCACATTTTACGAAGAGATCGCATCTCCACTGCATTCAACTTGCTTTTATGCTTCTTCTGGCACACCCAGGTTTCGCTGCCATATAACAAAGAAGAAAATTGGTTCAATGTTAATAATTTGCATTTAAATGGCACTAAAACGAAATGTATGAAATTTATGACTTCAAATGTCAAACAATTAAATACTAATGTAATTTTAAATGGGGAGAAACGGAGTCTTGTAACACCTAACATAAGGAGACGACATGCAATTCTCCTACAGTTGACATGCCTCATCGAAAGAAAAATTATGAATGTGAAGTAAATAATCAACCCCTGACAGAGTCACAGCCAACATCAGTCCCCTCAACAGTAAACCCAATTGTTAATAAAATAATATGTTTTAGGATTAGAGTTCTAATATTTTCGGACGGACATACACGTATGAGAAATATACTATAAAATTTGATAGGATCCAACTTGACCGTGTCCACTTTAAGTAAACCTGGTGCAACGACTGACAAACTACTTGAGTCATCTCTTGAACTTTGTAAAGACTAATAAATTCGATTATGTTGTAATTGTTTGTGGTAATAATGATAGAGGCCCATTAAGACCACATTCAACCCTATATTTTCATTTGGATAATCTAGCACACACAAATGTGCTACTTCGTAACCCAAAAAGAGGTAGGTTCTTAAGTGAGATCAAACTTTGTGAAACATTCCACTACATCTGTTCCTTGTTTAGTCACAGTATATTTATAAACGTGGATTGTAAAGTCCCGTATACTTCATTTTTTGTAATACTATGTAGATTAGTTCTGCGAGACATATTGTATCTAAATTATAAATATAATAATAACCAGTACATCACGCAGACAGATCTGTTACAGCAACCTAATTTATTGTCAGTCAAAACTCAAACGGAAAATCATTGAGAATTATAACTTTACGATACTACACAATGATATACAAGGTATGAGATCAAAAATTTGTGATTTAGAATTGTTAGTAGAGTCAAGAAACATTGACGTTCTTTGTCTAAGTGAAACATTCTTCGAATTCTTTCATTCGCCTAACTTTAAATGAATCAACTCGATTGACGTCACATTCTACAACCTGAATTGATAAAATCATCACAAATAATCGGAAACACAATGCGAAAAATTTGGGATTTGGGTATATCAGACCATATAAGCCAAGTCATAAAGATACCATGTATTGTGAGTTTCAGAGAAAAACACTGGTACAAAATGAGACGTAACATAAGTTATTACATTGAAATATTTTAAAATATATCTCTCAAATAAAATTTGAGGACGTGTGTTACTATAAGGATGCAAACAGTGCTTATGAGTAATTTATTCATTTATTTAAAGTTATATTTGATCTTTGTATTCCAACTGAAAAAGTTAAAATATGGTATAACAAAGATACAATACAACAAAGGTATCATAGTCTCAAGTAAAAGTAAACGTAAAATGTACAATCAAACAAAATAAATAAGTAAAATCCAAAAGCGTGTAATAAAAGAGTCTAAAAGCATTTCTAATGCTAAATTTATCTCGTCTAGTACAAACAAAACTAAGGCCACATGGGATTAGTTAAACGACAAACCCAAGTACAAATGTCCTTCAACCTACAATAGAGTACACAGTGCAAAACGAAAATGTCATAAAGTATCCTGTAAAACTAGCAAGTACTTTCAACCATTACTATATTAACCAAAACTGTAACACATTATGATCAAACATCTATAAACCAGAACACAGTTCTAACTCGAAAAGTATGTTCCTTTATCCCGTAGATAAATGTGAAATAATAAACATAGTTAAAAAATTAAAAAACAAACCCAGCTACGGATATGATAATGTACCCATTGAAGTAATCAAAGAAAGCATACCTTTTATTGCTGACCCGCTCGTACATATCATAAGCATAATGTTGGAAACGGGAGAATTTCCCAATAATTTTGAAAAAAGCTCTTATAAAACCATTATATATATCTCATAAAAAAGGAGCGCAGCACGACATAAATAACTATAGACCAATTGTATTGTTACCAAGTTTTTCAAAAATATTTGAAAAAGTAATATATATATCAGAAACTCAAAATTTTTGGAAATTAATAATATTTTAAATGCTAACCAATACGGATTTCAAAAGAATAAAACTACATCTCCGGCAATATATAAATTATTTAATAACATTTGGCATAAAATCAATGAAAAAACCAATGTGCTCCTCTTTTTGTTGATATGTCAAAAATATTTGACTGTGTAAAATATGATATTCTGTTAAATAAATTAGAAGGCTTAGGAATAAGAGGACTAGCACTTAAATTAATAAAAAAATATTTAAATAATAGAATGCAAGCAACAGTAATCGAGATATATAATGAAACTACAAAAATGGTGGAGGTAGTTAAATCTGAATTTGAAAATGTTATACTGGGTGTACCCCAAGGCAGCATATTGGGGCCCACTTTATTCCTATTATATATTGACGAGCTCCCAAACATAATTACCCACCTATTCGTAATGTATGTCGATGATGTAACTATATTTATTTCTAATGATGACTCATATGATATTGATTATGAAAATGAAATAAACAAAATATTGATGACAGTTACTGATTGGTTGCAGTCAATAAACTTGAAAGTAAACCTGTCAAAAACCAAACTTATACAATTTAGAAATTACAAAAGTATACCTGCCCAACTAAATAAAATTGTGACTGATTTAGCGGTCGAAGAAATAAAGAGCATAAATTTTCTAGGAATTGAAATAGATCAACATCTAAACTGGAAGGCACATATTGAAGAAATAAATAAAAAGATATCCAGTGCATGTTACGCACTATCCATCCTAGCAGAGAATACAAATGTAAGTGTCACTAGAAATGCCTATTTTGGAAGCGTTTATCCACTCCTTACTTACGGTATCATATACTGGGGAAACTCAAAAAATATACAATCCATATTCGTTCTCCAAAAAAATATATAAGAACAATATATAATATGCGTAGTACCGAATCGTTAAGAGATATTTTCAGAACGAAGGGTTTCCTAACACTGACTGGAATCTTTATCATGGAATTATGCCTATTTGTAAAAAACAACATGCAATATTTAAATTTGAAATCTGATTTAAAGAAAAACATTCGAAATCAATATAAATAAGATATAAACTTACCTATTATTAGAAATATGATTTATTATAAAAGTACCTATATTACTGCTATCCGTGTATACAACCAGTTAACACTAGCTATTAAACAATTAAATGGAAATATGTTCAAAACAAAATTAAGGAAATTGTTAATTGATAATGTTTTTTACAATCTCAATGAGTTTTTTAGTAAAAGTAATGTTAGTAAGCAGTTAATTTTAAATTTATTATTCATTGTTGCATATCTGACATGTGTAGACTGTTGAGCCTAAAACTATATGTTATACTACTAACTACTACCTACTAACTATATTAAGATCATATTGTACACAGTTATGCAATAAATGTATCTTTATCTTTTTTATCTTTATCTGTTACCACATAAACACGCTTCGGCAAATTGTACAGAAGACAGAAGAGTACAATCTGCCACTTTGCCTTGTGTATGTAGACTATGAGAAAGCCTTTGATTCCATCGAAATTCGGGCAGTGCTACAGTCCCTTCAGCAGTGCCAAGTTGACTGTGGGTGTATCGAAGTGCCAAAGTGTTTGTACAGTAGAGCTACGATGACTATCTGAGTACAGAATCAGAGTACGAAACCAATCTTACTGCAGAGAGTTGTAGGACACGGTGACGATATATCCCCGAAACTCCCCTGCATTGGAAGATGTTTTCAAGCTACTGTACTGGAAAGGATACGGTATTAACATCAATGGCGCGTACATCACTCGCCTCTGATTTGCCGACGATATAGTCTTTATGGCAAAATCGCTGGAGGAATTATACACTATGCTCAGTAACCTCAATAGTGCCTCCCAACAGATAGGTCATAGGATGAACACGGACTAAACAAAGATCAAATTTATTGTCCATGTCACACCTATGTCGGTAGTTGTTGGAAGCACTAAGCTAGAAGTTGAATCCGTGATTCAAGTCAGGTGGGTAGCGTTTGGAAAGTTACGACACATCTTCTCGTTAGGTATACCTCATGAAAACGAGATTGTACAACCAGTCCGTGTTGCCAGTAATGACTTATAGATCTGAGACGTAGTCCTTCACTGCTGGCCGTATGAGGACGTTCAAGGTCGCTCAGCGAGCTATGGAGGGAGTTATGCTCGAGGTTTCTCTGCGTAATAAACTTAGAAATGGGGATATCTGCAGTAGAACCAGAGTTACCGACATAGACCAACGGATTAGTAAGCTGAAGTGGCAATGGATCAGCCATATAGCTCGAAGAACCAACAACCGATGGGGAAAAGAGGTTCTAGAGTGGCAGAGTGTAAGGCGTCCCTTCACTAGATCGAGTGACGACCTGGTAAGACATGCAGGAAGTCGATGGATGCAGGTGACTCATGGCCGTGCTTTTTGGCATTCCTTGGGGAAGGCCTATGTTCATCAGTGGAGTTGTGGAGGGCTGTAATGTATAATGTAATATGTAATACGCTAAACGCACATAATATTTTGTAACATTATGCATAAAAGCATAGAACCGTGTTAAATTTCACATAACGAAACCAACCAGTTTCGATCTACGCAGGCATCAATGAAATTATTAATTGCAATTTTAACTACATATTTACCACGTGATCGACAGTGAAGGAAACGTAAGGAAACCTGCATGTTTTTAAAATAAAAAATTGTATAATTCAAGGTCATGTGAACTCTACGACGAAGTACTTAGGCAAAGCGGTGGACACTTCCTTGACTAAAAAACCCTTGCAGAAATGAGATGAGGGAGGACTATATAGGCTGTGATTTTAATTACTTTACTGCATAAAGATGCTTTGAGTATCCACTCATTAACCTCTATAAATTTTTGCACGTGGAATTTCATCTGTAATTTTTTATTACTGGTCACTTATTAATCTACACAAAGTTAGTTTTCAACGTTGGCTTTCAGCCAAATCTCAACCACTGCCAAGTACACGTATTTCTCTAACGTGTTTATCGTGTCGGCGACGTCGAAGTACTTTTTCTTTCTCGGCTTGGTGATTTTAAATTATTTAATTTTATTTAATGTGTGGTGGAGATGGTTCTGTTAGTAAAATATTTGCAGCACGAATTGGTCAGTTTGACATGTGCTTTCACAGCGTCACACGTCACGGTCTCACAGAGAAACAGCTTAATATTACTGTTTTATGTGGTGAGTGCAAGGAAACTGACATTCTTTCGATTCTCAGGACTAACAATGCATCTGCATTTTGGTTCTTAATTAAGAATAGATGTGGTTATCTTAATCTCAATCATCCACTTACCACCAGGTGTACTCTTTTGTCACCCTTATTCTAAACTCAACTAACCAGTATGGTACTAGCCTTATTTTTGAGTTAATTAAGATCTGTCATAATGCTTGCTGTTGTCATTTTATTCTTGCTAAGAGTCTGATAATTAATTTTTAAAATTGCCTTTTGTTAGCAATAGCGATTTAACTGCTCATTTTATATTCTAATTAATTTGTAGGGAAATTCTAATTAAAAAGCTTTAAGTTTAAAAAACAAAATAGTGGTTACTCCACTATGTTGTTTTTTCATGTCGCAAGATATTTAGTCTTGTGTTTTACTACTTACTCTAAAACATTATTTGTACTGTAATGGTGCCACCATGGCGCAGTGGTTTAGGAGAACTGAGGTTCGCCGCTAAAAGTCGTGGGTTTGAATCCCACACGGAACTAGTATTTGTATGGCCTAAGAATTATTGTTTCAGGTCTTGATGTTTCTCCTTATGTAATTTTTTGTACATAAATTGCCTCCACAATTCAGGGGAATTTCTAGTGTACATATTGAAAGATTATTTTTTTAAGTTTTGCAAGACCCGCCGCAGAAGAACACAAAAACTCTCCGATCACACTCTTAATCTCATGGCTATTAGATGGGAAAGGGGGGTGAATTTGGTATTGGGTATGGGTGGGGTCGCTAAGATCCGAGCTTAGTGACTTCTATAAAACGCCCGTCTTCTAACCGCAGTACTCTGATGGTGGAGCACAAGTATGCAGGTCCCAATCAGTTGGATCTGTTCACGTCCCGTCGTACCCTCTGTGACCTTCTGCGCCCGTACTCTAAGTACGATTACTATCCCTTTCTCAGAGCGCCGATGCTAAGGATAAAGAGCGAAGGCGAGCAACCAGCGCGTTGAAAACTGGTTTTAACTCGGAAGGGACGATACCTGAAAATAAACGGAGCTAGGTCTTGAGCTCAAAAGTGGCAGCCCCCACTAAAGGCCTAGGACGCAGGGGGTTAATAACCCACTTGTCTGAACTTAAACTTTTTTTTATAGGATAAGGGTGACAAACGAGCACACAGTCCACCTGATGGTAAGTGGTTGCTGCGGCCCATAGACATCTACATCTATCCTCTATTACAAATCAAAATGTAGATGCGTTGTCACCCGTGAGGACTAAGATGGAATGCCTCATTTCCAGTAAAAAGGGCCTCCGGCCACCTGGACTCACCAAGCGAAACGCAGAGCTAAACATCTACTTCACGCTGGTTTTCTGTGTGGTGTCTACCACGAGTACCACCCCGGTTCGAGCCGGCCCATCCGTGCGACAGCAAAAGCTGCCGCGTGGCTCTACCACTGTTAAATTGTGAAAGTAAAAGCAAAACTTATAGACCGGATTTTAAACCAACGACCTGGCTACTCAATAATGGCTAACGAATTTATCTTATGTACATGGAACTTACGAACACTGTACAGACCAGCGGGCCTTCAACTTTTATGTCAACATCTTGCAAATTACAGAGTTAATATAACAGCGGTTCAGGAACTTAGATGGTTAGGACATGGCGTTAATGATAAACCAGATTTCGCCATATATTATAGTTGTAATGAAAAGCATCATACCTTTGGAACAGGTTTCGTCGTGATCAAATGCCTAAAACATCTTGTAATTGATTTCCAACCAATTAATGAATGTATGTGTAAAATCAGACTGCAAGGTAAATTTTTAAATTATTAAATCATTAATGTACACGCTCCGACGGAAGATACTGGCCTAAAAGAGAAGGAAAGATAGTATTCCGATGTGGAAAGCGTGTATTATCATAGATATAGTATACATTAGATTGGCGATGGCGTGATTAGGGCGAGACCAAAAACGAAATGTACCCGTTTGAGTGAAATGTGCATGTGTGCAACAACAATAGTGCTGCGCCATGTATCAACTTCAATTATCGATACAGAAAGCTGTGTCTGTGTCATAAAATGAATACGAGTATTATTATGTTTGAGGACATAAAAATAAAACTTCAAACAAAAAGTTTGTAATTTTTATATTCTACCAAAAATAACTAATATATTGTAAAAATGTCGTAAGCTCCCCTTAAGAGGTACTTTCCAATTTTGCTTCATACTTCAATCTAATAATCAAATAAGTTTCGATAATTAATTTAAAAATTGTTTATGGTTTGATAGTGCTGGCGATTCGTACATATGTATGTCAAGTATGTTTAAAAAAATTGCAGGACACAAGGCATTCGTTAACTAATTTTCGAAACATATTTTCGTATACAATTTTCCTTTCACATGTTTTCGGAAAACTCGTTCAGAACGAATACCTATCTCATAAACTTTTTCTTAATCATCCTTACGATGAGATGCTGCAACAAATCGTTTGAACTAGATGCTATTACAGCACTAATGTTATTTTAAAGTGAGGGAAGCCTTTCTAGGTTTTTTATCACTTGATACAACTTTTCCACTTTTTATTACCCCGTTTTTTGTGCTCTTACATTTTTCAGTTTCTTTTTTTGCTTCATATCTAATCTTCTCCGAAGAATATCAATCGATTTCTTCATTTTTTTTCTTTCTCGGGGAATTGTCTATAACAGAAACGTTTGCAATTGAGCTACTGGGTACTGGCAATATATCTCTATAGACACATGACGAGGCTTTGCGTACCGGCTTAATACAACCTACAAACAAATATAATTAGTGTACACATTATGTACTTATCTATGACTAAAATTAATAAAATACAACCCTTTTACCTATTTCTATCGCTAAACAGCAGTGCTTACACTACTGCTAAACAACAGTGCTTACACTACCGCTAAACAGCAGTGCTTACACTGCCACGATCCAGCCATTTGAGTATAGAGAGCCTGTATAATTATAAGTTGTAAGACATTTTATCTTAGTCCTCAGGGGTGAAAACACATTTTTTATAGAATTAGGGTGAAAACCGAGCACATAGTCCACCTGATGGTAAGTGGTTGCTGGGCCCATAGACTCTATCTTCGTTTGCGAATTAAAATGCAAATGCGTTGTCAGCCGTGAGGACTAAGTTAGAATGCCCCTTTTCCAGTAAAAAGGGTCTCCGGTTCTCTAAACTCACCATACGAAACACAGCAGCATTAAGCTGCTATTTTACGCTGGTATTCTGTGAGAGCGTGGTCCTTCCCCGGTCGAGCCGACCCATTCGTGCTACAACTATACTATTGATGTAGCTGCAGCATGGTTCTACCACGTAAAAAATTTGTAACTTTCTTTGTTTGAAGATGACTGTAGGTAACCAAGTACTGCAGTAGCCTTTTATTACGAAGTTATACTGTAAGTTCCTTTGTGACTTTTGTTTTATAAAAAAATATACACCACGTGGATGACAACTACAAGTTGTACACGTTTGAACATGCGCAAACGAAATGAACATATGTACAGTAAAATATATAATTAAGAAAATACGCACGGGCATAAATAATGTGGGTATTGATCCAAAACGCAGCTTTACTCTTTGTGCACATCTATGAGAAAAACATTTTTGTTCAAAGTGCTTGCTATATGTAGTTGATTTTTTTTTTGGAAACCTACCCTTCTCTATTTATAATTTTTAAGCATTTTTGTTTAACCTGAATATTTTTTGGAAACCTGAAACATTATTAGAGTTTAAATCATCTAATTAAAGTAGTTAAAATAATGCGTAACGTAAATATTTACTATTACGAAACACTAAAACGTAAAAATAGAAAATTAAAAAAAAACGAAGTCACAAAAAAAGCTGCATCCAAGGATATGCCTTTGCCTGTTATAAATATGTTATCGATAAGATAATATTGATAGTGTCAATCCCTACAAAAATTTGATCAGAAATAGCGGGAATTCACGTATTTGTTATTATTTTTAATATAATTCTCACGCATTTAGAGCATTATCGTAATAAAACGTGATATTTTTCCCTATCCATTTATGTATAAAACGTTTGTACTAAATCTGAAATATTGAATTTAGAGTGCTAAATATTTTAATTGTACTTACATGTAAAATGTGTAATTTTGTGGATTTTCTTTTCTCGATGAACTGCATTCAGGTATGACACACGTCACCATATTTAATCACACCTTTTAAATACTTATTAATACTTCAAAATAAAAAATATCGCGAAAATAAGCGGAATTTGTTTCATTTACCATTGACGTCAGGCTGATACAGGCTGATAGCGTGTACGTGTATGGTCTAGCCATTCTATCTCGTTCTAACGTAAGCATATGCTATGCCCTTTCTCTTTTACATTGCCAATCTAAGTATATGCTAAATCTATGTGTATTATAAATCTCCCAAAGGTGACATCAAGATTAAAATTGGGGATATGAATGCAAAGGTGGGAAGAGAAAGTATATGTCGACAAACGATAGGCTTCCACAGCCTAAACGAAACATCTAACGATAATGGCATACGTTTCATTGATTTGGCAACTTCTCCAGGAATGGTCGTCGGCAGCACGCGCTTTCCACACAAAAATATCCATAAGATAACGTGGGTCACCGCGGATAACGTCACCCAAAACCAAATAGACCCTATTTTGATAGACGGAAGACATTGCTCTAATCTTTGATGTCAGAAGCCGTACAGGAGCAAACATCGACTCCGATCACCATCTTGTTGTATGCAAAATAAGAGCACTACAATCACGGTACAAGTACACCAAAACGATAAGAACAAAAAAAATTGACAGAATAAGGCTGAAGAGAGAGCAGGATGCCAAATACAAATATATGAACACAGTTCACAGAGAACTTATGAAAGTGGGCGAAAGAAATAGCAACAGCATTGGCGATCCTGATAGCTCCTGGCTAAATCTTAAAAGGGTACAGATTAATGCAACAGAAGTACGCTCGCGGGCGTGGAGAAGAGTATGAGAAGTGAAGATAATGAGAAAAACACCTACATAAGAGAAAGAAAAGATCGTACGAAGTTCAACAATTGCGTGAGATTGCATCTAGTTACACAAAAGGGAACTAGAAACTTCTACAACCACGTGAATAGGGGACGGAAAGAATTCAAACCCAGAACCAGGGCGTGTAGAAGTAAGAATGGACAGCTGCTTAATGATAAAGATGGGATCGTTCAAAGATGGGCTGAATACTTTCGTGAACTGCTTAACAGTTCAGTGCAGACACGTCCACATTCTGTACCAGTACCTGAAGTTCTACTAAACAATCAACAGATTGATGAAACTTTGTACCCCACTATAGAAGATACTATACGAACCATTCAATCAATTAAATATAACAAATCTCCGGGAATGGACGATATCCAAGGCGAGCTTATAAAGTATGCCGGAACTGGTTTTGAGAAAGATTTTCACCACCTGGTGCTCCAAATCTGGAACAATGAAAAATGCCTGATGATTGGAATACATCTATTATCTGTCCCCTACATAAGAAAGGCGACATATTGGATTGCAATAATTACCGAGGCATATCTCTCTTGAACACCGGTTATAAAGTTTTTGCCAATATGATTTTTAATAAACTAAAGCCATATGTAGGATCCAGCTTAGGAGAGTATCAGTGTGGGTTCCGACCAAACAGGTCCAGAGTTGACCAAATCTTTTCGCTTAGGCAGATCCTTGAAAAAACGTTTGAGTACAACGTGAACACTCACAATTTTTTCGTAGAGTTTAAGGCTGCCTATGACTATGTGCACAGAAGTTTCTTGTACTGGGCTATGATGGAGATTGGCGTCCCAACAAAGCTCGAGCGCCTGACGTAGATGACTCTTAGAAACTCTCAGAGCGTTGATAAAGTTCAAACAAATGTATTTATGCCCTTCAGAACCAATGACGGCTTAAGACAGGGGGATGCACTCTCGTGCCTACTGTTCAATATCGCTCTCGACAAGTATATTCGCAACTCATAGATCGACACCAAAGGCACTATCTACCAAAACGTTATATTGGCAACAACACCTTCGCTAGCGTCAATGATTTCGTATACTTGGGATCCTTAGTAACCGATAACAACGATGTGTCTTCAGAAATAAGTAGAAGAATAATGGCGGCTAACAAGTGCTACTTTGGACTACAAAGATACGTAACGTTCGAAACTTATTTCAAGAAGCATAAAACTTCTCTTGTACAAAACCCTACTAAGACCCATACTCACCTACGGTTCCGAATGTTGAGTACTGAGCAAAAAAGACGAAAATTCCTTGTTGGTATTTCAACGGAAAATAATAAGACGCATTTTTGGAGCTGTGACGAAAAATGACAGATGGCGAACATGCTATAACCACGAGCTATACCAAATGTACGATGAGCCAAACGTAATTAAGACCACAAAGATCGGGCGCTTGCGTTGGGCAGGGCACGTGTTGCGAATGGACGAGGTCTGAGTACCCAAACGCCTTTTAGAAGGCCGACCGGAGGGCCGCAGAAGTCGAGGCAGAACCAAGCTCAGATGGTTGGATGGCGTCAAACAAGATATCAAGATCTTGGGAGTAACAAGTTGGAGAAGGAAAGCCTCTAACAGATCGGACTGGAGAGCTTTGTTGGACCAGGCTAAGGCCTACCCGCGGCGGTAATGCCTCAGATGATTAGATGGGAAATGAAGCTGCAGTCTTCAGCAGCTTTGAGAGCGTACAAGCAACTGAACAGACAGATCTCCAAATTCATGCGGCGGGATTTACATAACTTCAATACAGCTCGTATTGAAGAATCAATCGAGCGGAACCAAGGCTCAAAAGTATTTACTAGAGATCTGTCTGCCAGAAAGAGCCAACTGTCAAAGCTGAAGACCGAGTGTAGCAGTGTCGTTTCCTGACCATCTGAGATTTTGAGTGAGATTGAGATGTTCTATGAGTAGCTGTACACACATCGTTGGAGAGTTTTTCACGTGGTAGAGCCATGATGTAGCTATATTGTAGTTGCAGCATGAATGGGTCGGCTTGACCGGGGTAGGACTACGCTCTCACAGAATACCAGCGTAAAATAGCAGATCAATGCTGCTGTGTTTCGTGTGGTGAGTGTAGAGAACCGAAGACCCTTTTTACTGGAAACGAGGCGCTCCATCTCAGTCCTCAGGGGTGGCGGCGAATCTGCGTTTTGATTCTTAATTGAGAATAAATGTAGATGTCTACGGGCCACAGCATCCACTTACCATCACTTGGACTATGTGATCGTTTGTCACCTTTATTCTATTCTATAAAAAACACGCAAGTTAAGTATCTATACAAGAGCGTGTCTTACTCAAAACTATTCCGATGATATTCCGGACAACAGTCTGAGCGAGATTAGAATGGCTCTCCAGCACCTTAAAATGGCAAGGCCCAAGTCGAGGATAGAATTACAGCGGAGGTTCTGAAAGCGGGTGGAACACCAGTACTTGAAGTCTTTCGAAAACTCTTTAAATACGCCCTCCATGTTGGAACTACACCGGAAGCTCGAAGCAGAAGTGCTCCAAGCTTTCCGTGCAGTACATGAAGGAAGTGTTCTTTAAGAAAGACGACAACGCTCTCTTCAAGAACTACAGACAGATTTCCCTTCTGAGACGCGTCTACGTGGTGTTTTTCAGAGTTATTACGAATATTCTCACATGCAAACTCGACGACTTCCAGCTTCCCGAACATATCCTTCGGCAAATTGCACAGAAGTCCGAGGAGTACATTTTGCCACTATGTTTGGCCTATGTTGACTATAATAAATCCTTTGATTCCGTCGCAATTTGGTTGGTACTGCAGTCCCTTCAGCAGCGGTGTTAATTTGACTGTCCGTGTATCGAAGTGCTGAAGTGTTTGTTCAATAGAGCTACAATGGCTATCCGAGTACAGAACCAGAGTACGAAACCTATCCAACTGCAGAGAGGTGCAACTGAGGTAAAACTCGTCAACGCTGCATTGGATAGCTGCAGCATGGCTCTACCATGTAAAAGTAAGTTCTTTTATAAAAGAAAATTATAAATTCACAATTTCAAAGATTTTGATCTAGTTTATATAGAAAAATATTTTTATATTTGGCGCGTGATAAATGGGAGACATGGCGCATATGAAGTTGCTAGTAGTTTTCCTAAATTTTTTGAGGCTAAAGTAAGCGACGGTGCTAAAGAATGTATATATTTATTTAACTGATAATTGTGTTGTACACAATATGGAGTATGGAATCCTTTATGCGCGAGTCCGACTCGCACTTAGCCGTTTATTCAAATAGTTGACCGAATTAATCAATAATTCATCATTTTGCTGGTTTTACTTACACTACATTGTAACGATATTACGACGTCATTAAAAATAATGTCTAACAAAGAGAAGCGACGCATAATGGCGTAATTTGTCGTAAATTGATGGCAAAACAATTTTATACCACCACGCATAATATAGCAACCCATCGTAACTTAAAGTCATGACATTTTACTCCCCACGCTTAAAGTTGTAGGTATCTAATTTTAGTATTTCCCAAAATCATAAACATTTTATTCTTAAGGTAGCATACCATGTAATACTTCTAAATATATTCTAGGTTTTAGGTCAAACAAAATTCACAATTAGAAGTTAAAACAAATTCAAACTTTAAATGACCGTACTGAAAGGTAGTAAAGTTACCATATTGACATTACGACATTATGGAGGAGTCGATGTTTTTTTTTTTAAGTTTATTGCCTGGAAGATACTGCTGCCCATTTCCTTTGTCACTATCCCTTTGTTTTGAAAATATGAAGCATTATTTAACAATGATATAATATCCAGCGATAAGTCACGTGACGTAATGTTGATGTTATTATTTTAATACGATAGGGAGACAAACGAACACACAGTTTACTTGATGGTAAGTGGTTGCTGTGACCCATAAACATCTACATTTATTCTCAATGAAGAATCAAAATGCAGATGCGTCGTCAAACGTGAGGACTAAGATGGAATACCTCTTTTCCAGTAAAATGGGTCTCCGGTTCTCTACACGCTCCATAAGAAACACAGCAGTATCAAGCTGCCATTTTACGCTGGTATTTTGTGAGAGCGTGTCATTAATTTTTTAAATTTTCTATTAGCGTTAACAACTGTAGAAAGTCAACTTGGCTAACCCCGCTGTTCCACTTGGACCGACGCGTAATGTCATGATGCTATCAGCTAATTTCTTCGCAGGTAGATTTGAACTCGTCATTATCCGATATTACACAAAACACGATTATAACAACTGATATGGACTCTCTATTATCCGATTGTGTAATACAACATACTATTATAGAAGTTGTCGAATAGAAAATTAACATACATGAAATTATAAAGCAAACTAACAGAATTTAGATTTTGGTCAGGAAGATTAACCCCTAATATTGAGTAAATTTCTATGAAAATAACTTTTCCATACCTAATCCGTAATCTGACACGCAATAGCTTCCATAAATTACCCTTTAAGCTTGTCGTCAATCATCCCTTTTATTTATGTTTTGTGCCTTTTGTTTTGTAACTTATCTTTTACCTTAAACAACGGTTTAAAATTTGAATCCCATTAAATGGGAACGTAATTTACTCAGATATAATTTATAGGGTAGGTTTACGATGTGTTAGCGGTATAATAGCTACTTACCTACCTATTTCGTGAATGTCGTAATAGGTAACTATGAGAAATTCCAGAAAGATCTTACAGCTTCCGATAGAAGATTTTTTTATTTAAAGTATAAGCGTGACAATCAGTCCATTCAATGGTAAATAGATGGCCCACAGACATCTACATCTATCTTCGATTAAGAATCTGAGTGCAGAAACGTTGTCACATTGATGACTAAGATGGAATGCCACGTTTCCAATAAAAAAGGGCTACGGTTCTCTATACTCATCAAACGAAAAACAACAGCGTTGAGCTACTATTTAACTCTGATATTTTCTGGGTGCGAGGTTTATCCCACTCACAGAATCAGCTGCAACGTTAAACTATCAATATATAACTTCCTTTCATCAGGTGTAATATATCTAGACTGGCGACGGAGAGAAGCATTAAAGGCGTAACCTCTGATACTGCTTTATAATAATACATATATCATAAACACATATATAAATAATCTAATACAGGAGTATACACTTAGCAGGAGCCAAGCGTGACGATTAAGGCAAGTCTTTCTCTTCATAAAACTGACGTGACAAACGAAAAAACAGTCCACTTGATGATATGTGCCTACTACAGTCCATGGCCACATGCAGCTAACTTTAAAAAGCAAGCTATAGGTGCGTTGTCACCTCTGAGAATTAAGATGAACAACCTACAAATTATACTGGCCCCCTATACCCCACAGAACGGAACACAACATTGCAAGCTATATGGCAAAATAATTGGTAAGAAGGGAATCCGAATCGAAACGACTGCAGAAACAGAAAATGAAACAGAAACTTTTTATTCAATATAGATAATAAATAATACTTATTGAAACTCACTCTTTTGTATAATTACCACTGGTTCGAAAAAAAACCTCTGTTCTGGGAAGAACCAGCAAGAAACCCAGCGGGACTTTTTTTAAATAACAGCTTACAATCATGTATGTTACACAAATTAACAACACAACAAATTAGAAATAGCATGGTAGCGATCACCTCATTTCCAGGGGTTATTATCATCTATAAATTCTTTAATAATCTAATAACCCTTTTTCTGCTTTTCTATAAAATGCTTTTTATACGTAGTAGAACCATGCTGCAGCTATATTAGTAGTACAGTTGTAGCATGGATGTGTCAACTCGTCCGGGGAAGGACCACGCTCTCACAGAATACGAGCGTAAAATAGCAGCTTAACACTGCTGTGTTTCGTATGGTGAGTGTAGAGAACCAGAGACCCATTTTACTGCAAAAGAGGCATTCCATCTTAATCCTCACACGTGCCGACTCATCTGCATTTTGATTCTTTATTGAGGATAAATGTAGATGTCTATGGGTCACAGCAACCACTTACCATCAGGTGGACTGTGTGCTCGTTTGTCAACCTATATTATAAAAAATCGAATCCAAAGGAGTCCAATCACCTAGTATATGTTCCCAACAATAGAAGAAGCTTATGCTAGCAGTACTTTAGCAGACTTTTACGTAATGTTGTTGTTGTTAATCATAACAATGATATGACAGATATTTCAACAGAACATCACACCTAATAGTACAGCGCTGCATAGGCAACGCGTGTGCTCTAACGAAAAGCGTACTTGTCGCTTAATGCATGCTAGCACATTCTACGAAAAGACGTTATGTTTGTGGCTGTAAGCGTATAACTGCAGCATGTTGATTCCGCTGGGCACCGTGTAGTAGCTTCATGATATAATCATATACCTGAAATCATTCCGTGGGCTGTTTATAAAAAAAGAACAAACATATAGAGGGAAATTTAACAGGACATGAGCAGCAGCATATTCCTGCTTAGCATGGCACCTATGAGAAATATCTCCCCTATGAGTCAATCAATGCGAGAAGTGCATTCATACGTTCAGAAGCGGACTTTTGATCTTTTTTTATATGATAAGGATAACAAACGGACACAAAGTCCAACTGATGGTAAGTGGTTGCTGCGGCATATAAACATCTACACCTAGACTCGATTACAAATCAAAAGGCAGATGTGTTGTCATCCGTGAGAACTAATAAGAAGTGCCTCGTTTCCAGTAAAAAGGGTCTCCGGTTCTCTACACTCACCATACGAAACACAGCAGCATTAAGCTGCTATTTTACGCTGGTATTATGTGAGAGCGTGGTCCTTCCCCGGTCGAGCCGACACATATGTGCTACAACTATACTACTTATATAGCTGCAGCATGGCTCTACCACGTATAGTCTGTAAAGAATAACATATACATAGCTGACATGAGGCACCGACGCTCTGGGAAGTTTGCTGTCTGTGAACATGTTCAAGATCGCCCCCACCATTACTTGAGATTTGACAGACCTCGCAAAAGTACACCGATTCCTACCGATGATGATTGGAGAGGCTATTGAAATTAAAAAAAATATCTTAATTTCAATAGAGAAGATGTATGGGTACTACTATCTGCTTGGGCTCCTATAATTAACAAATATAAATCCAAACCCAAACATACCAGCGCAATACTTCAAGATTCTGTAACCTCATTCTGCGTAGATAAAACCAAAAATTAATACTAAAAAAAAAAGTCGGGAATTAAAAAGTAAATTAAACACGATAAAATACGTAAACTTACTTTATTCAATAATCTATAAAAAATATTGAAAATGAATTATGTATCGGCTCAATGGCAGAAGCATGTGTGTTATGTGTGGCGAGTGATGACCTTCTATTTCAGTATCCCGTGGTGACTACGCATCAGCATTTTAATTCTTAATCGAGGTTAGATGAAGGTGCATATGCTCACTCACTCACTGTGTGCTCGTTTATCATCCTTTTATTACATTTATAAAATAAAAGGGCGACAAATAAAAGGGACTTGCAATTCTCTTAAAAATTACAGACAAATTAACAAAAAAAAAACGTACAATTAAAAACGAACCTATAATTCCCTTAAAGCAAAACTTTGTACAACTCTTAGTCAAATATGTTAAAATACATGAATTATTAATGGCGGGTTCCCGAGATTATTAACAATTTCCACTCAATAACGTGAGAAGAAAGTAGGAAAATTATGTATGTGTATTATGTTAGTGTTTATTAAGTTTGAAAAAGAAGTTTACTGCAACTGCTGAATTTTTAAATTAAATGTACTTTTGTAAATAACCATTTACAAAAAGTCAACATCATATTTACACTAAGATTTTATAAAAGAAAATTCTGTATAAAATCTAGGTTTTAATCAAATTCCCTAATGTGCTTGGGATTTTGGTGGAAATGAAATCCCCTTTTTTATTTTACAATTTCTGATCTAAATCCTGGTTTAATCAAAATATTGTTATACCTATATAACAGAAACAGATACATACAGTACTCTATAATGTTCCGAAAATGTAATGAAACGGTTGAAATAAAAATCATATATATATATATCGATCTAGTAAACCCTCTCTGTATTTTATCAAACAATCATTCAACGAGTCGTAGTGGTGTAAAAATATCCACTGAACCATAATATCGTCCCGTTGGTGTTGTAAGAGGTGACTGGAGGTAACAACTCGGGAGCATTTTCCGAAAAAACCAAGTTGCTAATCCGCCTACCAAGTGTGTGAACTATTAGAAATTTCCCCCTTTAAGACAATCTATGGGAAAATCTCTGTTTAGGAGTGGACTTTTGATGGGTTGTTATGTTAATGGTGTCTATTTCATTTGTCTGTAATTTTCACATAAACGTCATTTTAATATAACTTACACTTACTAAAAAATTATACATAGGTACTTAGCCACAACGCTTTTGTTTTGTTATTAAAATTACATTAAAATCGGCTTAGTTTTAGATGAGAAAGCACATGATATCGTTAATTTTGCATGGGTATAATAAGTCCGAGCTGCAGTTGCCGCCTCTCGGTTAACTTGTTACATATATTTTTACTTACTCACTCACTCGATTACTGTGGAAATTAAAGACCCTCCTGTGTTCCTGAGTTAAATAGCACCAGGACATAAAATTAATTTTATTTTTTATTTTAACGATTTTTAATTATTACAATAAACTTGCACTTTATACCGTGTTTGGTGTACACATCATGTTGTATTAAAAAACTGTGTTATTCAAAGTTTGAAATTGGCCGGAAAATGAAATGCACTTCAATGAAAATACAACGTAGATAAATGTTCCATGAAATAAAGGCGACACATATATTATAATGTAATATTTCGATTGTTCAACGGTTAAAGGCAGCAAACTGCTCTACAAACACAATACGTATCAAGGAGGCGTAATAAATCCATTATTGTCATTCATTTTGTTTGCTCGTGCCAAAATCTTGATTAAACTGGGGTACCTGCCTCGGGCTGGAGTTAGCGCATATGAGAGGACATCTGTTCTCACCGCCTCGGCAGTCTTGAAGGTACGGATCTATCTATCCTTTGGCTAAGCGTAGACAGCGACGACCATCCGCGCATCTACAGGTGCCTCTATAGGTCCCATAGCGGTAATGCCGAAACAGACCGACTCATCGACCACATACCAATGGCTACAGATTCCTTGTTACAGCAGATCCCAAGCGCAGAGATCGTGATCCTCGGTATTTTACTCTACTTAATTTAACGCCCACCACGCCGAAAAGCTTGGTTTATGTTTATTCTGTATGTATATGTAACCGGTCATGTTAGGAGATGCTGCAACTATACTACTAATATAGCTGCAGCATGGCTCTAACTCGTATAGTCTTAAGAATAACAAATACATAGCTGGCGTAAGGCACTGACGCTCTGGGAAGTCTGCTGTCTGTGAACATGTTCAAGATCGTCCCCGCCATTACTTGAGATTTGATAGACCTCGCAAAAGTACACCGATTCCTACCTATGATAATTGGCCAGGCTATTGAAATTAAAAAAAAATCTTAACTTCAATAGAGAAGATGTATGGGTACTGCTATCTGCTTGGGATCCTACAATTAACAAATTTAAATCCAAACTCAAACATACCAACGCAAGACTTCAAGATTCTGTAACCTCATTCTGCGTAGATAAAACCAAAAATTAATATTCAAAAAAAATAAAAAAGTCAGGAATTAAAAAGTAAATGAAACACGATAAAATACGTAAACTTACTTTTATTCAATAGTCTATAAAAAATATTGAAAACGAATTAGAAAGAAAGAAAGAAAGAAAGGTTTATTCTCCAAAATGACGCCATCACAGATAACATAAAAAAAACACATAATTTACAAATAACATTGGCTATACAATACAAATTACAATATACTACATATTACAAACAATACAATACCAATACTCATATGTGTCAAGGCGTCATCTGGGAACAGGAGCACACTCAGCATAATGCCATGAATTTTTTTTCTCCATGGCGCTGATTTTCAGTGTGTCCATTTTTTTTGTTGATTATGTATCGGCTCAATAGCAAAAGCATGTGTGTTATGTGTGGCGAGTGATGACCTTCTATTTCAATACCCGGTGGTGACTACGCATCGGCATTTTCATTCTTAATTGAGAGTAGATAAAGGTGCCTATGCTCACTCACTCACTGCGTTATCGTTTATCACAATTTTAAGATATTTATAAAATAAAAGGGTGAAAAATAAAAGGATTGTACAAAGTTTTGCTGCAAAAAGAACCTGCAATCCCCTTAAAAAATTACAGAAAATTAACAAAAAAAACGACGGGATGCACTCGGGGGGTGCCGGCAGAAGGGAAAACTTGAATATTAACGTTGTGCATTTTTGATATTTTGGAATGGCTGAGATTAATTATTATTATCTTATTTCATTTATTTTCCTTCGAAATTATTTGTTTAGTAAACCTACACCGCACATGTGCTTATTGTGATGTTATGAAAATATAGGTTAATGCTATAAAGTATAATCATATTACAAATATTACATCTATAATGTGTAAGTACATAGGTATTTATATTAATAATTTCGTCAAGCAGTACAGTAAACTCGATCGAAACCTAATCTTAATAATAAAATTATATTAATTAATAAATGAAAATTAATTAAACCTAACTTACTTCCTCTCCTACGCCGCGCCGGCTGTCTACTCTCCGTCCGTCTTACGAATTTTCGATCAGGACACGTGACCTGACGCGAGTTTAACATTTTTTAACAAAAAAAGTGCACAACGCCGCTAAAGAAGTTTTCACTTCAAAAACGTACAATTAAAAAGGAACCTACAATTACCTTAAAGTAAAACTTTGTACAACTCTTAATCAAATATGTTAAAATACATGAATTATTAATGACGGGTTCCCGAGATTATTAACAATTTCCACTCGTTAACGTGAGAAGAAAGTAAGAAAATTATGTATGTGTATTACGTTAGCGTTTATTATGTTTTAAAAAAAATTTACCGTAACTGCTGAATTTTAAATTAAATGTACTTACGTAAATAATCATTTAGAAAAAGTCAATATATTTACACTAAGACTTTACAAAACAAAATTCTGTACAAAATCTAGGTTTTGATCAAATTCCTTAATGTGCTTGGGATTTTGGTGAAAATAAGTTTCCCTTTCTTATTTTACAATTTCTGATCTAAATCCTGGTTTAATCAAAATATTGTTATACCTATATAACAGAAACAGATACATACAGTACTCCATAATGTTCCGAAATTGTAATGAAACAGTTGAAATAAAAATCATTTTGTTGAAAAATTACAATCAAGGATCAAGAAGAACCTTCCAGGCTAAAAGTTTAATTTCTACTTATATATATCTATTTGATTTATTGTCTGTTATTTTCACATAATCGTCATTTTAATATAATTTACCTTATATTTTACCTTTTGCAAACAAACAATATATTACATAGATATATTTTTCAAGGAAACTTTCGTCCCCTAAGCTACCTCTGCTCAGCCAAGCGCACGTTTTAAAATTTATCGTCCGCAAGCAAACAGAGTTCAATCCCCATCGTCACCACTAATATTACTGCAATGAAAGAAAACATTTAGAGGAAGTCAACATATCAGAAAAATAAAATGTTATCTATGATAATTTATTTTTATAAAACTGAAGTAACAAATGTACTTACAGTTTACCTGATGGTAAGTGGTTACTACAATATATTGACACGTGCATCTAACTTTAGACAAAAAAGGCTACAGATGCGTTGTCACCACTGAGGACTAATATGGAAAGCACAGCCTGTATTAATACTGGCTTTACCACAAAGTAGTGTGCGCGCCAGTATTTAAATAAAAAATAACTTCATGCACACATACACATGAGGTAGGTGTGACAAATTAGACATAGGTATATAATCATAATAATTTACTGTTTATTCTGGATACATAGAATATAAAATCTAAGCACGTCTGCGTTTGTCTGATCGAGATGGACATTAATTTAAAGTTAAAGTAAAGTAAAGTTGGAGCTTATATACGTCCCACTGCTGGACACAAGCCTCCTCTAATTTCTGAGAGGGTTTTAGGGCAAGGAAATGTCCGCCGCGCTGTCCCAATGCGTGTTGGCGAATTTCACATGTCTTCGAGATATATTTTTTTTAAACACATTAAGTAACAGTCTTGAAATCACAAGCGTTCTGGTTTAACTAAAACCTTAAAAAGTGACTTTAGGTGAAATAGTCTTATAAAGAGGTTTCAATTGATATCCGGGTGGTGCGGCGTACAGTCCGTATAAACGTATTTCCCTGTTTCCTCCCTGGATGATGAGCGAATAGTTTTACGAGCAAAACTGTTTCTACAGCTGCTACGCTACTTCCTATGTTCTTTGTATTTTTTTCCAATTATAAAATATTTTAAAAACGAGGAAGCATCTTAAATTATTTAAACTGCTCAATTATACTGCCGTTATAAGGCGAAAAAAAAACCTTTTTCAAAATAAAAATAAAGGAAAAATATACATAGGTACTTAGCCACAACACTTTTGTTTTGTTATTAAAATTACATTAAAATCGGCTTAGTTTTAGATGAGAAAGCACATGATATCGTTAATTTTACATGGGTATAATAAGTCCGAGCTGCAGTTGCCGCCTCTCGGTAAACTTGTTACATTTATTTTTACTTACTCACTCACACGATTACTGTGGAAATTAAAGACCCTGTTGTGTTCCTGAGTTAAATAGCACCAGGATATAAAATTTATTTTTTTACATTATTTAAAACGATTGTAATTATTAAAATGAGCATACACTTTATACCGTGTTTGATGTACACACATCATGTTTTATTAAAGCACTGTGTTATTCAAATTTTGAAATCGGCTGGGAAATGAAATGAACTTCAATAATAATACAACGTAGATAAATGTCTCATAAAATAAAAGCGACACATATTATATTATAATGTAATGTGTAATGTAATATTTCGATTGTTCAACGGTTAAAGGCAACAAGCTGCTCTACCGACATAATATGTATCAAGGTGGCGTAATAAATCCATTCTTCTCATTCCTTTTGTTTGCTCGTGCTAAAATCTTGATTAAATTGGACTATTATAGCTTAATTTGGTAACGAAAAAAACATTAAAGGTTTATTTACAAATAGAAAAGTGACAAACTATCTAACAAACCACTAATAGTAAGTGGCTCCTGCCAGTAGCGAAATCGTCTTCGGTTGATATTTGTGTAGTGTATATAAATACACTAACTTATCTCGAGCGCATACGTCACGAGGTGCGGGTAACGAAAGGGCAGTCTCGATCCGACAGCCGGCCCGGTATCACGTGCGGTGGTGTGTTGGCGAGCCAAGATAAGTTAATAAACAGTGAACAATACATGTGGCGACAAGGAAAACAGTAAGTACTTTTGTTGAAATAAAAAGGAAAATAGAATTAAATAAGTCTCTGGAAAGATTCATTATCATTAACTTATTATTTTTAATAATTATGACCAGAAGTTCTGTACACAATGTAATTTTATGATGTTTTATGATACTTTACTTTTGCTGTACTATTTACATTGCACTGTAGTTTTACATGATAATTATATTAAACGGACTACAATGAACCTCGTTAATGAATTCATATGAGGGTAAAAGGTTAATAAAAGTACTTCTAATTTTTATTTTTTGTACCTAATAGAATATTCTGGTACTCAAGTGAAGTGAGATGAGCTTAGAGGCTGTGCTAATATTCAGACGACCCTATAAGATTACCTAAGGAATTAGATATAATTTTAACAAACGATATTGAACGCATTTTAGACTATGTATGTGATTAGAGATTAACTACCCGGATGAATGTTTGAAATATAAAGGCATATTCGCACTACGAATGCATATGATTGCACATTACCGACCTTAAAATTAAATGTATATAAATTATACATAATATATATTAATTTAAATTTTTATATTATATTATCGCAATATCATAATTAATTTCAAATTCAGTCGAGTTTTAAATACCTAGAAAATTATGTGTGCCTCGATTATTATATTGAGCAGTAAGGTCACCCATCCATGCGTATTGTGCAGTGCCGGGTTCGATTCTTCGTCGAATCGATTCTGACAAATGTTTAACAAATTAAATTTATGATGTTTAACAAATGCTTTCATTGAGTCCAATCCATGATATGCGTGTTATAAATGTCAACTAAATTTATTTAGTTAAAAATGGTAAACAATATTACAGCAGGCCATTAAAATGGCATAAATCAAATCATTACTTATAAAATAATAGCAGCGTAGCTGGTCATTAAATTGACATTGATAATGATAGTTAGCAGCGTAGCTGGTCATTAAATTGACACTGATCACAATATTTAGCAGCACAGCTGGTCATTAAATTGACACTGATCATAATATATTAGCAGCATAGCTGCTCATTAAATTGACATTGATCATGATAGTTAGCAGCGTAGCTGGTCATTAAATTGACACTGATCACAATATTTAGCAGCACAGCTGGTCATTAAATTGACACTGATCATAATATATTAGCAGCATAGCTGGTAATTTAATTGACACTGATCACAATATATTAGCAGTATAGCTGCTTATTTAATTGACATTGTAGTGGCGTGTTCTAACAGAATACCCCTATGGATAAGTACAAGCATAGTGCTTGACTTTTGAATTGGTTGGTTTCAGGTAGTCCTACTAGTGAAGAATTTAGTATATTGAAATTTCAACATGTCGCAACTCATACTGGAGAAATTTGATTGTGATGGGGAACCTACATCTGTAGGTACTAGATGGGAGCGCTGGAAGCGTGCACTCTTTATTTACCTTGAGGCATCTGGTATAGAGAAGAGTGAGAAAAAGAGAGCATGTTTGTTACATTTTGGCGGACTTGAATTGCAAGAAATCTTTTATAATATCCCTGATGCCGCTGTAATACCGGCTGAAGGAGTTGATGTTTTTCATATAGCTATAGAAAAACTGGATGCATTTTTTGCACCAAAACAGAGTAAGGTGTATGAACGCCATCTATTCCGGTTGATTAAACAAGAACAAAATGAAAAATTCGATAAATTCTTAATACGATTAAGACAAATAAATGTGAATTCAAAGATAAGGATGATCAAATCATTGACCAAATAACAGAGAAATGTTCCTCTAGAGAACTTAGAAAGAAAATACTACAAACAGGAGATTCAATAACTTGAAGCAAATGCTCTCGAAGCAGTTAATCGACAGATGGAAGAATTTGGAAGTAGTGGAGTAAATCAAGGCATCAATAAAGTGGATGTAAGTCAAAAAGAGGGAGACAACAACAAAAAGCAAACAATTGAATGCGGTAGGTGTGGGAGTTCAAGACATGCTTTCCACGATAATAAGTGCCCAGCGAAAGATAAGGATTGTTTGAAATGTGGATTAAGAGGACATTTTATACAATATTGCAAAACAAGACAACCATTGAAAACGAAACACCAAGCAAGTAAAAATAACAATAATGACAATTATCGTAAAAAATATAAAACGAATCAGCAAAGAGAAGGTGCTTATCAAGTGGATCAAAAAGAAAAAGATGATATACATTACGTTTTTCGGATCGATGAGGATTGCGAGTTGGAATGCAACATTGGTGGGGCAAAAGTCAAAATGCTTGTAGATTCTGGGTGTAAATGTAATTTGATTACAGGTCAAACATGGAAAAAAATGAAAAACGATAAAGTAATGGTACGTAAACAAAATCAGAATCCTAATAAAATTTTTTTCGGGTACGGAAGTATCAAACCACTACATGTGATAGGATCTTTCGAGGCAAATTTAGAAATAGAAGACAGATTGGAAAACGCTACTTTTTACATTATTGCTGACGGCACAAGGAATTTACTGGGTAAAGATACAGCAATTTCTATGGGTGTACTTAAAATTAGATTACTAGTAAACCAAACGGAAACAATAACATCGTTCCCGAGGTTTAAAGACGTGGTAATCGAAATACCGATAGATAACAAAGTTCAACCAGTTTCTCAACCCTATAGGAGAATTCCTATACCACTAGAAGAAAAAATAAACAATAAAATAGAAGAATTAATTCAAAGAGATATTATTGAAGAAGTTCACAGCTCTTCAAAATGGGTCTCCCCAATAGTCCCTGTATTAAAGGACAATGGGGAGGTCCGTCTCTGTGTAGATATGAGACGAGCAAATATGGCTATCCTAAGAAAAAACCACCCATTACCAACTATGGAAAAGTTATTGCCTAAAATAAAAAATGCTAAATTTTTCAGCAAGCTTGACATTAAAGATGCATTTCACCAGATTGAGATACATCCAGACTCCAGGTATATTACGACCTTTATTACCAGCAAGGGTCTATTCATGTATAAGCGGTTAATGTTTGGAATTACATGTGCTCTCGAAATATTTCAGAAAACTTTAGAGCGTATATTACTAGGATGTGAGGGACAAATTAATTTCATAGATGACATATTAGTTTATGGAAAAGATGTACAAGAGCATGATCGAAGATAAAAAGTGTGTTAAAAACATTACAGGAAAATAATGTGGTCCTAAAGAAAGACAAATGTCAGTTTAAAGTAAGAAAAGTGCAGTTTTTAGGACATGAACTATCAGACGAAGGTATCAAGCCATTAGCAAAATACGTATCAACTATCCAAGAATTTCGATCTCCTACGAATATAGGTGAGCTTCAGAGTTTATTAGGACAAATAAACTTCATTGGGAAATGGATACCGAATTTAGCAACTGTAACGGAGCCCCTAAAAGAATTATTAAGAAATAAGCAGGGGAAAGTATCAGAGTTAAAAGAACTATGGGGAATAAAGCAGGAGACTGCCTTTAACAAACTAAAATCTGCACTTTCTACAATTCCTACTCTAGGATATTACGATGTTAAGGATCGCACTATGGTCATAGCAGATGCAAGCCCAGTAGGGTTAGGAGGCGTGTTGATTCAAATAGACAGTAAAGGACCTCGAATCATTGCTTATGGTCATAAAACGTTAACCAATTGCGAAAGGCGATACTGCCAAACAGAAAAAGAAGCTTTGGCTCTTGTTTGGGCAGTAGAACATTTCAATATCTTTCTGTACGGCAAGGAGTTTGAGTTAGTTACGGATCATAAACCACTTGAGATCATATTTGGACCCAAGTCTAAACCATGTGCTAGAATTGAGAGTTGGATATTACGTCTTCAAGCTTACAAGTTTAAGGTCATTTACAAACCCGGGAAAGACAACATTGCAGACTGTTTATCAAGACTGTGCAAATCGGAAAACTTCTCAATGGACATACCGGAATCTGACATACACCAAATTGTAGATGGTACAAGACCTGTAGCTGTTACATTGAAGGATATTATAGAGTGTTCAAAAGAAGATCAAGAAATACTAAAGGTGAGAGAAGGCTTGTACAATAATAAATGGGATGAAGGAGTAAGAAAGTACAAAATTTTTCAAAATGAGCTATGTTTTTATGAGGGAATTTTATTAAGAGGGTGCAAAATAGTAATTCCTAAGAAACTACGCAACCAGGTTCTAACAGCAGCTCATGAAGGACATCCAGGGATAGTATTAATGAAGGCCAGGCTAAGAACCAAAGTATGGTGGCCAAGGTACGATAAGGACGCTGAGAACTTGGTAAAGTCTTGTAAAGGCTGTACCCTTGTGTCGGCACCAAATCCTCCGAATCCACTAAAATGAAGAGAATTACCTTATGAGCCGTGGGTAGACATAGCTATCGACCTGATGGGTCCTCTACCAAGCGGTGATTATATATTAGTTGTAGTGGACTATTTCAGTCGGTATAAAGAAGTGAAGATATGTCGTAAGATCACCAGTGCAGAGATCATACAAAATCTGAAAGAAATTTTCAGTCGACTGGGTAACCCGATGACAATAACTGCTGATAATGGAAGGCAGTTCTGCAGTGAAGATTTCAAATCATTCTGCATGGAAAGAAATATTATTTTGCATAATACAATACCCTACTGGCCTCAGCAAAATGGGGAAGTTGAGCGTCAGAATCGCGAAATTTTAAAACGCCTTAAAATATGTCAAGTCGAGAAAAAGAACTGGCAGGAGGGTTTATTGGATTATATGACTATGTACAATAGCACACCTCATAATGTGACCGGAAAAACCCCAGCAGAACTTTTCTTTAAAAGACAGTTCCGTGATAAAATTCCCATGGCTACAGATATTACTCGTGAACTTGAAGACTCTGAGGTCAGGGACAGGGATCATGAAAAGAAAGAAGAGGGAAAGGAATATACAGATAAGAGGACCAAGGCCAAAGAGTGTGATTTAGTACCAGGAGATAAGGTATACACCAAAAACTTTAATAAAAATAATAAATTAAGCTTAAATTTCGATCCAGTTCCTCACACGGTGCATCGGAGTGTAGGTGGGGATGTAGACGTTCGTAACGACGAAACGGGACAAGTCTATAGAAGGAATATAGTACACTTGAAGAAAGTTGAAGGAAGATGGAGAGCCCTTGGTGATCAGAATAAGGAATTAAATATTGGAGAGAACGATGAAAGACTAGAAAGTGATTTAGAAGAAATTATAGATTAAAATTGTACAAATAAATGATAGTTAAAATGATTAAGATGCTGTAAATGACAACAACTTACAAAATATTAATAATTCTTTAATTTAATAGGACTTTGTTTACGATGAGTGATTTTCAATAAATTAAATAGTGAAAGTTAAAAAAGATGTTTAATTAAAATAACTTTATAAACAACCAGACACTTCCGAAAAATAGTAAATTAAAACAAGGAAGGGATGTAGTGTATATAAATACACTAACTTGTCTCGAGCGCATACGTCACGAGGTGCGGGTAACGAAAGGGCAGTCTCGATCCAACAGCCGGCCCGGTAACACGTGCGGTGGTGCGTTGGCGAGCCAAGATTAGTTAATAAACAGTGAACAATACAATTTGTATCTCTCCTATCTGGGGTACCTGCCTTGGGCTGGAGCTTGCGTATAAGAGAGGACATCTGTTCTCAACGCCTCGACAGTTTTAAAGGCGCGGACTTATCCATCTTTTGGCTACGCGTAGACAGCGACGACCATCCGCGCGTATACAGGTCCCATAGCGGTAATGCCGAAACAGATCTCTTCCAAATGGCTACAGATTCCTTCCTACAACAGGTCCCATCCGTAGAGATTGTGAGCCGCGGCGACTTTAACGCCCACCACGCCGAATTTCTCGGTTTATCTTTAACCGATCATACTAGGAGATCTGTTCACGATTTTGCCTTGGCATGTGGTCTGACACAACTGGTTACTTCACCTACGAGGATTCCCGTCGTGGAGGATCATGCTCATTCCCTGCTGGACTTTCTGCTGACCTCTCTTCCGGGCAGATATCATGTCTCCGTTGACGCCCCCTTGGCTACTTAGACCATTGTCTAGTCCGGAGCGTGGTCACTCACGCTGAAATTGTGGTTGGATTCTGCAGGCTGCTGCCGTTTTTGGCACTATAGGTAAGCAAAATGCAATAGGATGCGATCTTTTTTGCATTCTACCCTTGAGGCCGGGTTTGCTTCTCGCCGAACGATCCCAAAGTTGTTGCTAATTCTATCGCTGATGTGGTACTTCAGGGTATGGAACTTTTTATTCCTTTCTCTGTGATGCCCATCGAAGGCAGATCTCAGCCATGGTTTAGTCTCTCCTGTAAAATAGCATCACGCTATAAGCAGGAGTGCTACCGGGCCTTGGTTGACGCATCAACGTCTCGAGAAATAAACACCAGCGCCCTTAAAAAGAAGTATAAATCCGCCTCCAGGTACTTCAAAAGAGCCATTGTCCAGGCAAAGTCAGAGCACATCGGCAGACTTGGCGAGAAACTAGTTCGCCTTACTTCGGGAATCCGTTTGATCGGATTTGGCTCAAACCGCTTCTTTTGAAGTACCCTTCTTATGGGCTTCCCGAGAAATTAAGCAATTGGATCACCAGCTTTCTTGCAGATCGGATCAAGGTCGTTGCAGACGGTGCAGGCTTCGAATACAAGCCTATTTATGCTACTGTTCCACAAGGCTGCGTGCTATCACCAACACTGTTCCTTCTCCATATCAATGATATGTTGCAAACCGGTAACATTCATTGCTATGTGGATGACAGCATTGGTGATGCTCTATACATTGGCCGTGCCAATATTTCTCGGGAAAACGTCGCCAAGTACCAGGACAAACTTGTGTCTGAAATCGAGTCTTTGCTGAACAAAATCTCGGATTGTCGGGAACTAAATCTCGTCCAGTATAATCCTTAGATGACACAATATTGCGCGTTTACCGCTAAAAAGAACCACATTGCCGTATCTCCTCAGTTTTTAGGCACTCCCCTTGTTGCCTCAGCCAGTATCAGAATTCTCGGCGTCGACATATCGAGTGACGTGCAGTTTCGTGGTCACTTAGAAGAGAAGGCAAAATCGGCCTTTAAAAAACTTGGTGAGTTCAGCAGAGCGATACAGTATTTCATGCCGGCACACCGCACTACAACTTTACAAGGCGCAAGTTCGGCTTCACATGAAATACTGTACCGATCTCTGGCCTGGGAGTCTGCAGTGCCAGCTCCTTGCACTTGACCCCATCTAGCGCAGAGCGGTTCGAATCGTCGATGACCGAGTCCTTACCGATCGGCTCGATTCACTAGCGCTGCGAGGAGATATTGCATTCCTTTGCATTTTCTTTCGCATTAATCACGAAGAGTGCTCTGCGGAATTGTTCAGATTAATTGCAGCCGCCAAATTTCACGAACGCACATCATGACAAAACTCCCGATACCATTCACACCATCTGGGTATTTGGCGATCCACCACTGTACGTTTTACTACGAGTTTGCTTTCTCGTAAGACCTCTCTGTGAAAAAGTTTACCGTCTACCACCAGAAATTTTTCCGGATCGGTACGACTAAGAGACTTTCAATAAAAGAGCTTACTCCTTCCTAAATGACCGGCAACGCACCAGTCACTTACTATTAGGTGCGCCATATACTCGTTAGCCCCCTCTCCTATATAAAAAAAACAGAAACATAAAAGAAGAAGAACATCATGTATTATTACCTATAAATATTAAAGTGAAATCATTCTAGCTCTCCTACCTTTCAACTTGAAGCCAACATAGAAGCACTGCAGCTTGTCGGTAGAAATAGCGTGTGATACAATCCAAAACGGACTCCCAGCAGTAAAGGCGCACTAACACCTACTCACCACTTTCATCATTAACGTCGTTACAGCCAATCAATTCACCAGCTGAACAGAGGCCTCCACCAAGGAAATCTACCAAACACGGTCTTTAACTCCTTACAGAATATACATACGCCATGCTATAGCTATATTATGGTTGTAGTATTAATATGTCTGCTTAAATGGGTAAGGAATACGCTCTCACAAGAATACTAGCATAAAATAGCAGCTTAATAAATAATAAATAAATAAATAATAACTTTTATTTATTTTGACATAAAAATATTACAGTAAATGTTTCATTGAATCCATAGGCTCCTAAACGCTTAATGATGTTATGTGTCGTATGTTGAGTATATATTATATTATAATATGCAAAGAGATCCGCAGACCTTTTTTACTGGATACAATACATACCATCATAGTACTCAGGGGTGACAACGCATCTGCAGTTTGTTTCTTATTTGAGGATAAATGTAGATGTCTTTTGACCTCAGTGTCCATTTACCATCAAGTGGACTGCGTGCTTGCTTTACACTATTTTATTTTATTATAGAATCGGGAATTCTATAAAAAAATAAAAATTGAACTTCTGCATTCATACGGCCAGCAGTGAAGGACCCCAATTTAAATTATCTTTAATAATATAAAAACTAATTCGTCTGTCAAATAAAGGTGTTACCTGAATAATCTACTTCATTACTTCAATTTACTATTTAATTTACTTTAATATAATTTATTTAAATTTACTTTTTTATAGAAATATGGGTGACAAACGAGTACACAGTTCATATCTTGATTAGACTAAGGTGGAAGACTACGTATATATTTGTATATTTATACATTATTATTCAAATTACGTAATGAAGGCATAATAAACAGTAAGTAAATGAAAAAAAAACATACTTTAATCAGAAATAGGAGTATTATTTATGAATGAAAAAAAATGTCGATATACGATATAGTAAACCTTTTGAGGGTGCGACCAGCTGTCAAGCTTGTTAGGAACTGACCATATACCAGAGGGAAACGTCACGATTCATAAAAGATGTATTCAATGCATGATTCGTAAATTTTCCCTCCAAATATATCACTTCATGAATTATAGCTGTTACAAATGGCGTCTTATTCTTTGTATAGTTTATATATTTTTATATATACAATTATTTTGAATTGTCCTTAAATAGCTAGGGACCTACTCAACCCGGAACGGTCAAGAGTAGACACCATTAGCGAAATACCTATGCGAAAATTATCGTCGCCGCAAAAGGAGCCGCAACGAGCGCCGTGCTCACACCCACCGCGCCTGAGCATACGAGTGGGCAGGAACCGTCGCCCATGCCACAGCGGGCGAAGAAAACGGCAAGAAGGCATAAGGATCACATTATTATAAAAACGTTGTGATTTACCTACTAGGGCTTCATCACCACTTATCACAAGTAGAGATTATAGTCAGACATTGGCTTATAAAAAGTAAAAAAGAAACATTATTTGCGAGTTAGACAAATGTTTTAATTGTTAATTATATAACAATCAATGAAGTTTACATAGGTACTGAATAACATTAGTAGGTATAATCATTTACTTTCGTCCAGTGGCGTAGCAGAAAACGGGGTCAGAGCATGACCACAGACAGGTTTTAGGGAAAGAAATAAACTTCCAGCCTTAAGTTTATAAATCATGCCAGGAAACTGTGAACCACAGAAGTTTCGATGGAGATTAAAAAGGTGGTAGCGAGTGCTTAAACTTTTGTTGTTTACATCGTACATAACTACATAAGTGTAAGTGACTATTAACAAAAGCGGAAACTATTCAAACTATTCCCACGAAAACAAAGGGCATAGCGTTCAGATAACACACAAATTATTTTCTGTTGTTGTTTGTTTCTAAAACGCTGATGGAGCAACACTGCAACTTATGCTAATGGACGCAATCTGGTCTAAACAGTACGCTTAACTATCTCGATTAAACATCGAAATTGCAGTACAATCGTTAGGTAGAACTAAACCACGCTCTGTAACTGTCGCGTTATTTAACGCGAACGGCCTTAGACGAGACCAAAAATACGATTTCACGCTCTTCCTGCGTAAACACCCTAAGATCTCAAATTACATCTTTGTTAGAAATGATAGGTTAACCAGCCCTAGAGGTGCCACGGCACCTTGATCTACAACAAAAGGTCCGTACTGCGTACTGATCGTAACACCCCCCCCCCCCCCTCCCGTTAACCGCTTTCCATAGTATCATCATATCTACCGCCATTCAAACGCATAGTTGAAGCAGACTTTGTAGAGTCACTTAATCCAGTGTTATAATGGCTGGAGACCTCAACAGTAAGCATGCCGCCTGGAACTCGCGTACAAGCAATCCCAATAGTAGAGTATTGTTTAATCTCACGGAGCGACTAAACTTCGATGTTATCCCGCCTGAGACTACAACTCGCTACTCATTCCCAACCAGTCACCAAACGGACGTCCTTGACGTAGCGATACTCAAAGAACTTCGAAAATACATCATTGCTAACAAACTTCTTCCAAACGAGAAGTTCGGCTTCAGATCCTAACACTCGTGCACCGACCACTCACATCACTTTATAGCATGAATTCTGAAAGGTTTCAGCTTCCCAAGAAGTCGTAGAATCACTTCGAAAGAGCAAGCTGTTCTTAAGACACAAACTTTATCTTTACAAAGTATGCGTAAGATCTATCATGTCTTAAGCAAGCATAGTTTTCGCACAAGCGGCCCATAGACATTTGTACGACCTTCAAGTCGTCCAAAATAGATTTATTCGCATATCGAGCCGAGCTCGTTGGTACCAGCGAAACTCCGACTTACACAGAGACTGTCAACTTCCAACGATCTCAGAGTCAGAGGAAATGTCTCAGAGTTATTTCGAAAGGGCCGAGACACATCTCAACCCGCTAGTGGTAAAATATTCGCTCCGACTCGGAACGTTACGCAAAGTCTCCGGAGGCCCTTAAGTAAAGTAAAGTTGCAGCCTATTTACGTCGCACTGCTGGGCACAGGTCTCCTCTCATTTCTGAGAGGGTTTTAGGACAAGTAAATGTCCGCCACGCTGCCCTAATGCGTGTTGGCGAACTTCACATGTCTTCGAAATATTTTTTTCTTATTTCTCAGACATGCAAGTTTCCTTACGATGTTTTCCTTCACCGCCGAGCACGTGGTAAATCAGCACTTATAATTGCAATTAACAATTTCATTGGTGCCGGCGGGGATCGAACCCGGGTTTGCTCGAGTACTGTGAAGCTTACAGCGAGCGCTAATCATCTGAGCTACCACGGATAGAGGCCCCGTAACGTTCTAATTGAACCCCCCGTGCCGCTACATGCCAACGGCCATTCACACATAAATACTACAAACTCAACTAGTGCCAAAAACCCTGTTCGGATAATAATCCGCAGACGGGTGCGCCACACACCCCTCCACACCGCGTACACACCGTACACCCACGTCCCTGGGCGGTTCTCACCACCCAAAACATCAAACGCTACGAGTTAGCCGTCACAGACGGGGCCCACTACCCCCTGTTCTGACGGCCGTTAGATAACTCATCCACGTGTATTGTAAACTGTTCTAGAAGTCATCGTTACGCAAGTAACGATGCAGTTTAATAAGAGTTCACCTCTTTTTTAGTCCTGAGACCGATGAAGCTGTAAAACCAAAAGGTTATCAGCACAAACATCATCAGAAACCAGTAGTAGGTGTAGGACATGAGCGACTCAGAGTATCTTCGACGAGTTTTGCCCGTCCGGCACACTTGGTATAATAATAAGAAAAGTCTCTCCGTACCCTGTTTGTAACTTAAACTTTTTAGACATTTGGCGAAATAAACGTATTTTCTCTGTTAAAGTGTTTCGTTTTAGGCCGTTATAGTCCCATTATTGACAGTTATCGTCCTTAACTGTTTTAGGGAAACTATTATATTCACAGCTATTTCTTTTTTCCCGTAAATAAGTGGTTTCGGGAATGATAAGAACAAAATAATAAATGTTAACAGAACACTTATTTATTATATTTGTTTCTACAAATAATCTGTTTTTAATTTTATATTATTTGCTGTGTGTAAAAGTATGCAAGAGTTTGTTAATTACAGACTATAGTCTTAGGTTCTTAGGACTAAATTGGGAAAGAGCACTCATTTTTAAGATTTCTTATATTATTTTTTAGTTTTTATTTATAGTTATATCGTTTGGTTGCGTTTCATGTATATACTTATAAAATATATAAATATTTACTATAAACTTAACTACTAGGAGTGACAGGTGCTCAAGATAACTGTCACATTAATTGTCTAATAGCTTAAGAGCCAGTGAGCGGCAGACTTACGGTATTTCAATAAGCTTCACTTTATTTTTTCAGTTAATCCCCTATACCTGAGGTACATGAAATGGGGACTCTAGTTTGACCGGCGGTCGATATAGACACGCTCAGGTGTTAAAGGTGTAAAAAAATGACCGCGGATGACTGCGGATATCCTCATTCTTATCCTCATTCTTCCTCATATTATATATATATATATATATATATATATATATATATATATATATATATATATATATAATATATATATATAGTAAATATAATGCGCACGTACCACGTTTACACGGTGGTAAAGAGCTTCCATCAAAACAGTGTAATTTCTTACTAAATTTTTCATTGAGATCTTTTGGTGTATAATTATTTATAAAAAGAGGGAACCTGCCATCATCTACATGTACTAATTTATTTGCATTATATATTTTACTGGAAAAGAGGCATTCCATCGTTGTCCTGCATTTTCATTCTTTATTGAGGATAAATATACGAGGGTGGATTGAAAAGTACTCGGCCTAACACAGATACATTCAATTCTAAAAATCAAATCTACCCACATTATTTAGTTCAGTTCAGACTAGTTCATTGTGTGAAGTTCGAAACGTGTGCGATAATTAGTTGTGATTTTATAAATTTATTAACAAAGTAATCGGACATAATTTCCGCGAATGGAGCAAATCGAGCAGCGTGCCGTCATTAAGTACCTCCATAAGAAGGGGCTATCATCAAAAGCCATCCATGATGACATGGTCAGTACATTAGGCGATTGTGCTCTGTCATATTCATCCGTCAAAAATGGATAGCAGAATTTAAGCGTGGTAGAGAGAGTGTGAAAGATGAACCCCGCTCTGGAAGGCCTTCGACGTCAACTATTGACGAAAATATTAAAAAAGTACTTGATATAATAATGGGAGACTGCAGATTAAAAATTAGAGAGATAGCCGAGATTATAGGCATCTCTTATGAATGAACTCAAAACATCATTGTCAACGAGTTGGGTTTCCACAAGGTGTCTGCGAGGTGGGTTCCGCGACTGCTTTCAGTTGAACAAAAAAGGACGCGATTGACTATTTCACGCGACTGTTTGGAGTTATTTGAAGCCGATGCAGATGATTTTTTGAATCGTTTTGTTACTATAGACGAAACATGGGTTCATTACTGTACACCGGAAACAAAACAACAATCAAAACAGTGGAGAAGACCTGGTTCACCACCCCCTAAAAAGGCTAAGTCGATTTTGTCGGCAAATAAGGTGATGGCTTCAGTATTCTGGGACTCGAAAGGTGTGATTATGATTGATTATCTTGAAAGGGTCAGACTATAAACTCTGATTACTACTGCACCTTACTACGTCGTTTACGAGAGGAAATAAAAGAAAAACGTCGAGGAATGCTCAGAAGAAAAGTCCTGTTTCATCAAGATAACGCCCGTGTTCACACGTCAGTACAGTCAATGGCTGAAATTCACAACTGTGGCTTTGAACTGTTACCGCATCCGCCGTATTCACCTGATCTGGCACCATCAGACTTCTTTCTGTTCCCTAACCTAAAAAAGCACTTGGGAGGTCAAAGATTTTCGACAAACGACGAGGTCAAAGCAGCTGTAGATGCATATTTTGACTCTAAGGAAGAATCATTTTTTTTCAACGGTCTAAATGCTTGGAAGGGGAGGTGGCAAAAGTGTATTGAACTTGATGGTGATTATGTAGAAAAATAAAAATATAACTGATTTAGTATGTGTTTATTTTCTTGGTTAGGCCGAGTACTTTTCAATCCACCCTCGTAGATGTCTATGTGTCACATCAACCACTTACCATCAGGTGGACTGTGTGCTCGTTTGTTACCCTTATTCATTAAAAAAAGGCTGGATACTACCTCAGTTCCCGTAAATATGGGTGCTCGAAACATCGGGAATATAAAATAAGTTAATATGCGCATTCATATCTGTGGAAACTAGTTTTATTTAAATGTTTAGTGTTTGCGTAAATATAAGAAATCAATACCGTATATCTTTTTTTAATAAAGATTCATTCACTGACTATCCAATACCTGTTATTTCTTATTAAGTTTAAATTAATTATATGCGCTAGTTGAATCTATTACACCGCCACTCCACAACGGAACTCCACTAGTCCATATCATCATGTGGGTATGGCGCAAAAGCAGAAACATCGACGTGGCACAGGAGTAGAGCAGCAGCATCTTCATGACAACTCAAAATATTAAAAAAACTATAATTTCCAACCCGCCTGCCAAGCGGGGAAACTATGGCAAATATCCCCCTTTGCGGCTAGCAATGTTGGAGATCTCTATTCATCAGTGGACTTTGATAAACTGTAATGAATGAAGTCAATAAAAAAATTATATTTGTTTATTAAACAGAACTCTTTCAAGAGTTGTATACCTAATAGTGCATTCTTGAAATTTCAAAATGATAACCTTTGACATCTAACATAAGCCCTACAATTCCTTGACCCGAATAACACCGTGTAAAAATAGAAACGTGTCACTAGAATTAGTTACATTTTTTCAATGAGTCACATAATGAAATTCCATCTTTCGTCGGTCCATTTGAATGAAAAAAAGCCCTATGATAGAATTTGCATACTTTGAATTCTATTAAAAAATATCTTCCAACTATCAACCCAATATAGCCTATAATGTCCTCCGCTAAACATAGGCCTCCCCCATAAATTACCCCATAGTGGGATTTTGCCGTAGTTGTCATGCTTGGCAAGCGGGTTAGCAATTACAGTTTTTTTTTTTATAATTTTGAGTTGTTATCGGGAAGATGTTTCTGCCTATATTCTGTTTCAGTTTTCCTCTGTCGCTTATCACGACACGCACGCGACGATGGGGGTAGTGGATATTTAACATCGCCACTACACAGTCAGAAATGGAAATAAAGAACAATGTTTATTATTTTTAAAATATTGTTTCACAATACACAGTAACTGGATATTTTCAGTGGCACTTTATATGGCCAACCCTATATTTATATGGGCCTCCACGGCACCGCCGCGCCGCCTAGTGGTACCTAATTATTATCATAATTACTAGTGATCGCCTCGTGATCGGAATTTAGTGGCCATAATTAATTATAGTTTTTGGTTTGTATCATAAACAAGTTGTATTTCACATTTAACTGCAAATTAATATATAAAACAGGAGTTAATCAAATCTATATCTATATATAGATCTCTATAGGTCACAGCGTTCACTTACCATCAGGTGGACAGCATGCTCGTTTTTTGTCCTATTCTAAATTAATAGATTGTACTGAGTAGAAGACTTTATTGTATTGAGCTTAGGAACATTTTATTACTACCGAACATACTATTTATTGCATTATATGTACCGACAGTGCGTTTGTGTGACTCTGCTCTAGTGAGAATCGTTTGCCGATGCGAATCCCTCCGCAACTGTGGTTTTCTTTATAATAATATTTTGAATAAAACTATTTTTACGTATTTTATCGCGTTTAATTAACTTATTTTATATTCCCGACGTTTCGGTTGCTTACCAGCAACCGTGGTCATGGGGGACTGAGGTGATTGACGTCCCGATGTCAGAGTTAAACCGGAGTACCTTCAGCTTTTTTTATTAATAATTTTGGTCCAATCTACGCAGAATGAACTAACTAATCAATCTTAAAATAAATAATAAGAAATCATTATTAATAATATTTTATTAGCTAAAGTGAGTTATTATATAAAAATATATTGGTCAATAATTGAGGAGTGACGGAACAAAACATGAAAATTCGACTTTTTGTGAAAAAAAAGTCAGCAATGACATTCGACAGAATACCATAAATTACGTCATCTGTTAGGCTGGTGTGGTTCAAATCGCACTTATTCCTGTAGTAAATAGCCTCTGAAGTTATAAGTTTGAAGCAAATCATGACATTTCGATGTTTGAAAATATTAATAAACAAAATCGGAACAAAACATGATACATTCCATACATTTCTGGTATACAGATTGAAAGTTGGTACAAAATAGGACATTTCCATTAAAAAATAACTTATCGACTTTTGAAAGCTTTATTTGCTTAAATCTTAGGGTGTTGAAGTCGCATAAAAGTACATTATTTGTCTACGTTTACGCTGTTTGGTTGACATATGTCACATGACTATAGATTTAAGTCAATGGAAAAATATTGATATGATATTTCCAAACAGTTTGGTACAAATCATGATATTTTCGTCAGATATGATCAGAACATGATATTTCCATTTTCTACATAAGAAGAAATATTTTTTTTTTGGAAAAAAATAAAAACATACTTAATAATCTTTTAGAGTTATTTATTCATTAGAACCCATATTTTTTTTAGTTGCACAAAGGCAAATTAGTTGCCAGTTCACCTTTTGTGAAAAATTAAACATCATGGAGTTATCATGTTTTGTTCTGCCACTCCTCAATTGATACTGATACACCAATTACATTACACAAGTAAATATCAAAAGGAAGTCAACCAAGATTCCCACCAAAGGTACTCACTGCTGGTCTGAACATTTGTCCATATTGTTTGTAAATTATGTATGTTAAACGTCTCTACACTATAGTAAAAATTTCTCGAATGTCAAAATTTAATTACGTTGTTTTTCATTTTAAGTCGACTTCAAAAAAAGGAGGAGATTTACAATTCCACTGAAAGTTTTTTTTTGTTGTATGTACGTTACGCGAAATCTTTGTCAATCGTGAACAGATTTTTAAGGTTCTTTTTCTAATTAAATAGTTTACACTTAAAAAATTCATACCGTGGGTGTGGCGTAAAAGGCGACACAGCTAAACCGAAATTTAATAAAAAATATTTTTTTTTGTTTCATTTTATTTGTTTGCTCACCGTACTGACAACCACTTAATCACACATTCTTGGAAAAAGTTCAGTAGAGTAAGCTTGTAAAGTTGACAATGTAAATATGAACAATTATCTATTACCAGCCTTTGCACAAATCAAATAAATAGTGCAAAGAAGTTATTAAAGTTTACTTTTGAATACCAGCGTGAAAACCAGACTAATACTGCTGTGTTCCGTATGGTGAGTGTAGACAAACAGAGACCCTTTTTAATGTAAACGAGGCATTTTAAAGCAATATCTATGAAATATATATGAAACACCTGTTATAGATGGTGCTTTCAACGCAATGTAATCAGTAGACCAGTAAATGTAATTTTCTTACTTTTATTCAAGAAAAGCGATGCTAGGAGGCGTGTTGTTTCTTACTTCTCATGTTTATATTGGTCTAAGGCGAAATAGGTGTAACAAGTGTAGCGACGTAATAGTGGTACTGGTTTTTGCATATTCGACCGTACGTTACTCACTAGAGGGCGCACTGAAAACCAGCTTCGTGGATAATACCACGAAATAATGCTGAGTGTAGCCCTTTTATACCAAACCCACACACATAATAAAATTTTGATTGTAATGATTTTATTTATGTTTTAATTTTGTTTTGATCTGTAGTTATAAGTTTTTAGTGCATAATATCTTTTGTAACATGTGTGTTGGTATTTGATGTAATATATAATTTTCTTTCTTTCTTTCTTTCAAAAATAACTCATACACAAATGTTAACTGTAACTATATTTACTGTAATTGCCTTCTAATGTAGAGTTTATTCAATAGCGCCTATCTGTTAAAGATGCAAACAAAGTAAAGAGTTCAATAAAAAAGTAAATTAACAACCCATATGTACGAGTATGTCTATAAGTATATGCAGTCTCAGATTGTTGAGAGGGTATTCTTGCGGCGGGCAAGAGTCCATCGCGATGCCTTTGACGTGCTGATTTGACGAATTTGTCCTCTTTACTTAATTTTTTTTCAATCTACTTAATTTTAATTTAAAATTTGGATTTATTAATAAAGTGCATGATATTAATTTATATGATTATTTGCTAAAAATTATTATATCAAAATATTTTATTCAAACAATTAAATATCTCTTAGAGTTGATAATTATATATTTCTACAAATTTCCACACGGCATTTAAAAAGTACAATCAACAATTGTACAACAGTTAGGCATCTTTAAAAACAAAATTAAATGTCCATGTCGTCGTGTCGCCAGTAGCACACCTTAACTTTGTCCGCTCACTGTGCGGGGACAAACCGGTTTGTACCCAAGGGGGCGGCGGTGCACGCCGGTCGGTGATAAGTCGCGGGGGCCTTCAAAATACCCAGATTATATTCGGACGGAAAGACACACGCCGGTAAATTATTCCACTCCTTTGCTGTACGCATAACAAAAAATTAAGCAAACCTTTTTTTTATTGGATAAGGGTGACAAACGAGCACACAGTTCACCTGATGGTAAATGGTTGTTGTAGCCCATAGACATCTACATCTATCTTCAATTACGAATCAAAATGCAGCTGCGTTGTCACCCGTGAGGACTAAGATGGAATGCCTCGTTTCCAGTAAAAAGTCATTTTGGCTCTAATACGTGGAATATCAATATCAAAGGGGTGAATACCCGCCGACTGTCTGTGTGTGGGATGATGAAAAGGAGAGGGAGTTAAAGCATGTAATTTCTACGCACATTACCGAGAAGATCGAGAAGCTGTCTACTTTGCGCCTGTGCTCGAGGCTTACGAGATTAGTTTCAACCAAATCAAGGTTACCAAAGAGCCTCTTAGCTCTTAGTGGGTATTCTATAAAAGGAAGAGTCGATAACTTTGACCCCCAATCAGCAATACTACGTTCTAAGCTACCACTGCTTCTTTATTAATGAAACTAAGGTTAATATCATCATCATAATAATCATCATCATCATCATCATCATCATTACAGCCTTTCACAAGTCCACTGCTGAACATAGGCCTCCCCCAAGGAATGTCAAACAAAGCATGGTCCTGAGCCATCTACATCCATCGACTTCCTGCATGTCATACCAGGTCGTCGCTCCATTTAGTGAGCGGGGGGACGCCCCACAATTCGCTCGCCGGTACAAGGCTGCCACTCGAAAACCTTTTTTCTCTATCAGTTTTGCGTTCTTCGAGCTATATGGCTGGCCCATTGCCACTTCAGCTTACTAATTCGGTGGGCTATGTCGGTCACTCTGGTTCTACCGCTGGTATCCTCATTTCTATGTTTATTATATATATCATCATTTCTAAGGTTAATATATATTTATGCAATTAAATATGCTAATGCTTAATAATCAAATTATAGTAACTTATAACTAAAAGATAATGTCGGATCAACTGGTCATTACAAAGTTTCAGTGGTTTGCATGATAAAAGAGAGGGATGGATTTAGTTAAATAAACCTCCGGTATTATAACCTTTATCTCAGCAATCCTGATTTTAAGACATCGCGCTCCTTGGCAATTTTCAGGCGTTAAAAACAAACAAATACAAACGGCCATCCGAATTATTATAATTTGATCGGAATAAAACTTCTTGTGCATTCTGCAGATTATGGAACAAATACTTCGCTTCTGTTTTCTTTCTAATAAAAAAAAATATAAATAGATTTTAGTCCATCTTATTAATACAGAAACATTTTTATTCTGGTAAAGCCTTGCCAAATAAATTTTTTGCTACAACTATGTTTACATAATTTAAAATTCGTAGGTTCTTAACTTCAAAAACTTGTAAACATTATGTCACGTGAGTTCAGTGCCTTTCCCCATCTCAAAAGTGCCCAACGTGCCTAAAAAAGTTTTCACTAAAAAAAACATTGAAGTAATCCTTATCGTGAGATTTCTTAACAACAAACTTGTACATACGAAAACAATGTGAGGGACATTACATAAATTGGGTAACCTGATGGGTAACTTTGGACGCAAGAAATTCTTGACCGTGCTATTATTCTAAGCTGCATTCAGTTACTTCTGTATATTAATAGGTTATAATTAGTGTAAAATTTGTTTTTATATTTATTTGTACAAGGATTCGTTATTTTATTAAGTCAAAATAGGAAATAAAATATTACGTTGCTATCTGACGCTGGTTAAATGTAAAAATATGAATAAAAAGTTTATTTAAAAGTACTTGGAATTTGATCTATCTTTATATTAATGACGAACGACAACGTGGAACCCTAATTCTTTTTCTAAAATGTAAGTAGCCTAAGTTACTCATTATAACATCAGCTATCTGCAAGTGAAAGTCCCGTCGAAATCAGTCCAGCCGTTTTGGAGATTAGCTGGAACAAACAGACAAAAATTTTAAAAAATGTGTTTTTTTTATAAGTACCGTATATACTTTCATATGCATTTAGTAAAAAGCTGTTATTTTGACGTTACAAACAGACACTTCAATTTTATTTATTTGTATAGATATTGCACGAAGGATTAAGACCAGAGTTAATAGTTTTATTGCATTAAGAAGTTAATAATTTGCATAAGGTACGGAGTGCCTTTTAAGTACCTTAAGGCACTTGTGTTAGACATTCGCGCTCTTCCATAGCCATACACTAGAAACATAAGATAACATTTTATACCATATTTTTGATATTATTACTGTCTGTGACTAGTTTTATTGAAATTATGGCATAAGAGGTGACAAGAGAAACAAACTAGGAGATGTGAAACAACGTATTTAATATAAATTAGAAAATAAAAAATGCAATGTTGAAAAAAAATGTTCAGCAGTAAACTTTAATAGGCTGTAATAAATGAAATAAAAAACTAATACTTGACTTTTTATAGAATAAAGATGACAAACGAGCACACCGTCCAAATGGGGGTAAGTGATTGTTGTAGATAATATTTATCCTCGATTAGGAATCAAAATGATGAAATGCCTCGTTTCCAATATTCCAAACACTCCTCATACAAAACATAGCAACATTCAGAGGGTATTCTGTGAGATCTGCTACAACCATAATACAGCTGCAGCATGGCTCTACCAGGTTTGACTATGATAAGTTTACGTTATTAGTATTTAATGAAGGATTAATGAAAATTTTAAAGATCGGACTTTCCATTTACGTTTGTGGTTGGATACACCATCAACCACTTATCCTAACAAACTGTTTAATCTACGAAGCTCCCAGTACACGAGGCTACAACGTGTTTAAATAGAACTATTTTTAAAATATTCCTTATTTTTCGTTCCTCTTGTTCATTCATCATTCATTCATGACAGCATATTAAAAGTTCACTGCTGAACATAGGCCTCCCCATAGATTGCTAATAGAGGAAAAATGTGCCAGAGAGTACACTTGGCAGACGGGTTGGCAACCGCAGTTTTCATAATTTGAGTCCTTAACATGAATATGCTGCTGCTCATCTCTTGTATTAGTTTCGATCTGTCGCCTCATACGATGATTGCCCCCCCTGTCAGCCCATAGATTGAGATAGAATAGTGTACACCGTTACTACGCGGCCATTGAATTTTCTTGTTATTGTAGACAATTTTCAAAATTTTAATAACATTAATGTTTTGCAGAGAAATTTCATTAACATAATCGGTTTTTATATAAATAATAATTAAAAATTAAAAAGTTTGTACAGCCGACTTAATATAAGTTATTAAGTATAACTCAATAACTACTAGTCTGACCTTGATCAAATTAATATGGGACCACACGAGAAGTATTAGCTTTAAAATAAAAAATAAATCATCGAAATCGGTTCACCCAGTAAACAGTTATAAGGTAACACACATAAAAAAACATAATGGTCTCCTTATTGGAAGTCGGCAGACAAGATGGCACTCGGCACGTTGCTGCCGCAGAAGAAATAATTATGGAAATATTGTTATAAAGGAAGAGTTATATTATTTGATTAAGAATGATAATACAGTAATTGAAATGGAATGATATATAACTTTCAAATAAATTTGTCGGTACGGTACGCGCGCCACCCACTGTAATTTAATTGTACTGTCTTCGCGCAACTACAAGCAATAAAGTTGACAAAGTTTTATCACCAGCTGATGAACGGTATGGCAGCGCATAAAATACGAACAAATAAATATTAATTTTTATATATCAGATATTGTGTTATGTCAGTTAAATTGTTGTATTAATTATTTATTTAATTGCTGTGGCCCATAGACATCTACATCTATCTTCGTTTGCGAATTAAAATGCAGATGCGTTGTCAGCCGTGAGGACTAAGATAGAATGCCTCTTTTCCAGTTAAAAGGGTCGCGGGTTCTCAACACCATACGAAACGCATTAGACTGCTATTTTGCACTGGTATTCTGTGAGAGCGTGGTCCTTCCCCGGTCGAGTCGACCCATTCGTGCTACAACTATACTATTAATATAGCTGCAGCATGGCTCTACCACGTATAAGAAGAGATTCAAAAAGTTGGTGGATTATATTGTTGGTTTAGTTGTGGTAAGTGCGACTGCTGATCAAAAGTCCTGAGTTCAAATCCCCGGTCGGTCAAAAATCAGTTATTGGATTTTTCTTTCAAGTAATTCACAATTGTAGCCCGGAGCTAAAAAGTTGACGATTCTTTTGATCCTGCAACTGATCTCTTTTTGACCGTGTTGGATTTCTGTCTCATATGACTATGAGAGTGAATAAATAGAGTGTAAACCTGTGATGTATCTTGAGACTGCCTACCATGACCGAAAGGAGAATGCCAGATTCTTTATAGAACTTTGCCCCACCCAACAGTGTGGTGTATACGAATGCCGTAGCAACATTTTTTTCTACCTTATTACTTCATCCAAATTATATAATTTGAAGTCTCTAGAACTTTTTAAACTGGACTTTATAATTACACTTACCTTATTTTTTAGAACAGCATTCGTTGCAGTTCATTGCAATTTCTGAATATAAATTGTCAGGCGCCAAAGGGTTCTCTTGTATAGGATCTAAAAATCCTTACACAATATAAGACTAGCATCACCAGTTTTTCATAAAATCTTAGTTCTAGTCATGTAAACGAGTTATATTATTTACAAAATTATTTTTTAACATACATATTATTATGACATGCATCCGAAGAAGATGTAAATATTTACAGATTAGTAACTAATTTTACGACAACGGCTGTACCATAAACTATCAACTATATAAAAAGCTATAAAACTAAATATATCTGTTGTAAAGATATCCATATTGCAAGAAGAGTTAAGATTGTAAATTGAAATGAAGACACCTTTTTTTTACATGTGGAAATGCCTACGCATACCCGCCTCGCGGGGGCAAGGACGGGTTATGTCGGACTCGCACCGACTAAAACCCCATGGTGTTCCACCCTAGTCGCATATTGGCAAGGCCACGGGAACGCTTTCGCACACTTCCGCGGCCCCACCTGCGCTGGCCGCCCCATGGCGGCTTCTCCTCGGGAGAGGAACACTCCTCCCCCATCTCCTTCTCCGGTAAGGCGCACCAGAACACATAGCGCGCCCTCCTCCTCGGCCTCCAATTTCACATGCGCAACGGACGCCCCCGTGTCCGATGCGCGAAGGCCATGGGGCCAGGAAAAACTAGCACTCAGGAGCACCAGCCTTCCTGACCCCAGCGGCGGATCTGGTCTATGGCTCCGCCGCCAACCAAAATTCGGCTGCGGAGGGTAGGGAGAGCGGCGCCTCGCAATACCGGCACTCCTCTCCCCCCGCAGCCCCACCACCACCGCATCAACGGTGCGGCCCCGTTTGAGTCGTGGAGGATAGGGCGAGTGGCGCATCGCCATACCAACACTCCTCTTCCTCCGCGACTTCACCCCGGCTGCAGAGGTAGGGGTGGGGAAGACACCCCTCTCGCAGCAGCCCACCAACACACATCCGAAGTGGGCTCGTCAAGCCCACTCGGAGTGGCCACCTCGGGCCGGCCCTACACCACGGGCCAGCCAAGGGGTTCCTCTTTGTTCACCGTGGGTGACCAAGCCACGGCTACTAAGCCCCCCCGCCACGACAAGGCGGGAACCCATTCGGGGGGGAAATGAGGACACCCTTCATCCTATCTACGCAAACAAGACAATTAGTGCATCTCAACATCGTGAATTCAATTATCAGAATATCCATAGTAATTAGCGAATATTAATAAAAGCATAAGTCGTCAGCAAAAGCAGGAAAAAGTGCAACAGTAAAGAAAGCGGGAATCAGCATAAGCAAAAATGTTATATAATCATAATCAATATATTTTACAAGCACAAATTAGTGAATGTGTGAAAATAATCGACATTAATTTGACATACGTACTTACAATATTGACACACGTGTGTGTATCATTTCACAAAATGCACGAAAATCAATGATTGTCATACAGTAATTATCTAATGCAATTCATGATTATTATCGACTTATAATAATAAATAAAAATTGATAAGTAACATTTTTATGTGACAAAGGCTTATAGTATTTTTTAATAGAAATATGTATTTTTTGATACTTTATGCGTACGTATGTACTTATATTATTATTTATTATTTATACTTTATTGTACACCACAAAAAAAACGATAAAAAAGAACAAATTACAAGGAGTAAAACTTAAGAGGTAGGTACAATAAGGCGGTCTTATCGCTAATAAGCGATCTCTTCCAGACAACCTTAAGATTAGGAGAAAGTTGTTCTATTGGACAGTGGGAGGTGGTGTATATTATAGTAAACTTACATACTAATACCTAAATAAACTAAACTGATACATAATAAAAAAAATAATACACTAATATATACATTCAAAATATAATAGACATACATAAGATTAAGTAGGCAAATATACATAAAAATTACATAAGTAAATACAGAAAGGATACAAAAAATACATGTCGCAAATGATGACCAGTAGTTAATGCACTGTTAGGTAATAATTTTTTACGTCAGTCTTAAACTTTTTTAGTATTTTTGCACGACGAAGTTGCGAAGGAAGATCATTCCATAAGCAGATGGCCTTGACTGTGAAGGAGTTTTTAAAGGATTTAGTTCGATATGAATGAGGTGCGAGTATAAGTTCTCCGGCTGACCGTAGAACTCTGTCCGGTCTGTCATGACCAAGAAACTTAAAGTTTTCCTTTAGATAACTAGGAGTCATTGGATCGAATAATAGACAGTACAGAAGAGAAACAATTTGTAGGTTCCGGCGAAGGCGAATGGGTAACCACTTGAGCTTTATACGGAATTCGGAGACATGGTCATATTTGCGCAAGCCAAATATGAACCTAATAGCCAGATTTTGAATACGCTCAAGTTTGTTGTTCTTTTGTTGTTTTAGTCTCTTAGTTTTAGTCTCGTTTGTTGTTTTAGTTGATCTTTAGTTACATCAAGATAGCTTGCGCCCGCATAATCGAGAATAGAGAGGAGTAAAGATTGTGCTTACATAATTTTAGTAGGAATGGAAAGGAAAGAACGTAAACGCCGCAATAAACCCATAGCAACAAAAAGTCTTTCTGCTAACTTCTTTCAATTGATGAGACCACGAGAAAGTAGTATCGAAGTGGATACCAAGATTTTTAACGGTGCTACTGTAAGGTATTACAACACCATTCAATACCACCGAGGGAAAGTTATTCCAGTCAACTCTTGAAATCAACCCAGCACCACCAACAATAATGGCCTGCGACTTACAAGGATTAACCTTAAGCCCATAGTACTTACTCCATTCGCTAATAGCCGCCAGGTCAGCATTGATGGCAGAAACAGCGGTAGGCAGGTTCTCAAGAGTTGACTGCGTATACACTTGAAGATCGTCTGCATACATGTGATAGAGAGAAGAAATTTTGTGACAGATCGAATTAATGAAGATAGCAAAGAGTAAAGGAGACAACACACAACCTTGAGGCACTCCAGCTGGTAGTTCACACCAAGATGAAAATTTATCTTCAACGCGAATACGCTGCCGGCGGCCCCTAAGATAACTTTGAAACCATCCAACCACTGATGGAGATATGTTAATGGAACGTAACAGGATCAACAAGATATCAAAATCAACGGTATTGAAGGCATTGGTAAAATCTAATAATACCAATACAGTGAACTGTTTATTATCCATACCTCGTCGAATATCGGCAGTAACTTTAACCAGAGCTGTAGTCGTACTATGACCCGACCGGAAACCGGATTGAACAAGATTTAAAAGGGATTTTCTATCTAGATATTGACATAATTGGTGAAAAACTAGTTTCTCTAGGACTTTAGATAGAAACGGAAGAATGGAAATGGGGCGAAAGTCGGTAAAATGTGAGGTTTGGGCCTTCTTAGGGAGAGGAATTACTTGTGCGCTTTTCCAAGCTTCAGGGAATTTAGACGTGGAGATAGATTTATTCAGGATATGGGTGAGAATGGGAGTAACAAATTCAAGGATTGGTAAGATCATGTTACGACTAACACTGTCATCACCCACGGCTTTAGACGAGATAGACAATATATTCTTTTTAACATCACAGTCAGTGAAAGGAGTGAACTTAAACGGTGGGAAATTAGGAGTTGGCGTTGAAGAAAGAATACTCAGAGTGCGTTCGTTTATACGTACAAAGAAACGCAGATGTTATTAGAAAAACTGAAAATATAAACATTAATCGTTGAATTTTATTTTAATAATATTTTACCACAAGTTGTAAAAAATAACGATTTATCACAAAAAACTTCACAACTGATAAGATTATTTTTCATATTTTTACCTTTTTTGTACAAGGTGGGGCGCGATCCGGCATTCTCCTTTGGTCTGGAGGACATAATTTTATTTATTTATTTTTTAAAGATGGGTCCATATCAGTGGCTTGTATGTCTTGTTAATAAATACAAATGTTTTAGCTGTGTGGCATATTTTAACAAAATTTGTAATATTTATTAGAAAAATTACGTAAAGGTTTTAAATGGAGGAAAATAAGCCCTGCTTCAGATGTTAATTGTCTTAACATCAACGTCAAGTTCAAAGAAAATTCCCAAATCAATTTATTTTTGTTTTATTAATCACGTCTAGGGACAAACATATTTGACAGATTTTCATATTTAATTAACATCTTTATTTTATTATGAACCGACTTCTTGTTTGAGCCGACTTCAATAAAAGGAGGAAGTTTTCAACTCGACTCTATGTTTTTTTTGTTACGCGATATCATCGCCAGTTGTGTACCGACTTTGATGATTATTTATTAATTAAATAGTTAATTAAATATTTCAAGGACGTTCCTATATTTGGAGAAATCTGAAATCTGAAATCTGAAAGGTGGTAAAACAGGAGATGAAATTTTTAATATTACTTTGTAGATGACATTGAGATTTTCATAAACTTTAGTCCACTTAAAAGGGTACATAAGAGCATTTAATAAAAAGTAAAAGCCGACTTCAAAGAACTGAAAAGAATAAAATAATTTCACATTCTGAAGTCGATGCCAAGACATGTCCAGAATATGAAATAATTTTATTCTTTATACTACTTTGATTTTCTATACATATTACCATGTAGTGGCGAGCTACCCCATACTATCATCCCGTAGACGTCGTAAGAGCGGACAGAGGTAAACTGAAACAGATGGGAAGCAGTATCATCCTAATAACGGTTTATAAATAGCATAAAAATGTTGTTGCCAACTCTGCCAACCAAGCATGATAGCTACGTGTTTCGCTCTGAATAATATAGAGAAACACCTTGATTACAGGATGTGAGGTGTTCCATCACAGTCCTCTGTGTCCATGGGCTACAGTAGCCACTTACCATCAGATGGACTATTTTGGTCGTTTGCACTTAAATTTTCTACATATATAAGGTAAGAAACGAATATAACAAACAGGTGGTAAGCGGTTGCTTTGGCGCATAGACAGACATCTAAGATCGATTAAGAATCTAAATACAGATGTGTGGTCATTCCTGAGTACTAAGATAAAATGACAATTATTACTAAAAAGAGTCTTTGGATATGTACATTCACCATACGACACATAGTTGCATTATGCTGTTATTTAACGCTGATGTTCTGTAAGAGCGTGTTCAATTGCCGTGACCGTCCAATGACCCAATCGTGCTGCATAGTGGGGACAAAAATACATCCGGCAAAGACTTTCTATCGGAGTGATTTTATTATTTTATTGTCATAAAATCAGTTTAATAATAACAATTAAACAACAACCAACCAACAATTTTTTTAAACTTACCAACTTTTATTGTTTAATATCTCCCAAGCAAAGATGTTTTATAGGTAAAGATACCGTGTATGCGCGACTAAAACGCTTCCATTTCAAAGGTACAAAGGCCAATATTGGCGTATTCGTTCGATCGTTCCGCCATTACGCCAGTGACGTTTGCTGAGAACATACGTCACGCACCGGTGTTTTTAATTTCGCAAAATGACTGTTTGTGCTGTGAAATCATTTAAAAATTACTCTTGGAAAAAAGATAAGGATAAGAACATCACTTTTCATAAGTAAGTATACAATTTTATGGTGTATTTCTTTGTAAAAGAATACGAAAGCTAAATGTCAATACAAGTAATAATACTGCGCAATAATATTCAAGTGTTACCTAGTCTATGAAATGTTTTTACCATTTTTTAATGTCATGATCAACCGCAAGGGATATCTGTATAGGGTTTTAAACAGTCTAATTTTACAGATTTTACCCAACCTACCAACCAACAAAAAAGTTAAACCTTTTTAAGGCTTAGGGTTGAACTACATCTGGCAGCATCACTCAGAACTGTTATTTACTAGAGCGAGAAAGAGAGCGCGAGTATATAGTTCCACCCTCAAAAAGCCGATTGTAAACCGGTTTTAAAAGTTTAACTAGCATTCTTGACAATCCATACTAATATAATATTATAAATGTGAAAGTGTGATTTTTTGTTTATTTGTTTTTGTCCTTCCTTCACGCAGCAACAGAACGGAGCAATTTTAAAAAAATAAACATTTTGCTATCTCTTGGCCGAAGTTTACGCTTAACCAAACTTACTTTTTTTCGTCATTTTACTTAGGATTTAAAAATAATTTAATGTCTTCGTAAAAAGCGGCAATATTTTGTGTTCTACAGTACAAAAGTGTAGTAGTCTGTATATATTTAATAATCATAGATTATAAATATATGTTACATACATATATATCTAGTGTGCTTTTTTATTTATTTTAACTGTTACATTAATTATAGGTTTCATTACATATCTTGAATATTTTAGTGCGATGTTCGTACCTACATGAAAAACACATAAGCAACCATATCCCCATACACGCACATAAATGCACAAACACACATTTTATACAATACAATACAATACTCTTTATTGTACACCAACAAAAGATAACATCAAAAATAAAAAATAACAACCAATGAGGTAAATACAAAGGGCGGTCTTATTGCTACATAGCAATCTCTTCCAGACAACCCAGAAGAAGAAATAAATACAAAATAAGAAAAAGAACAATGGGTAGGGTGCACTAAAATAAAAAATAAAAAAAATAAAAAAATAAAAATAAAATAAAGATACAAGCTTACTTTATACTCTTAGAATCAATAGGTACGTCAATATGAATGAAATATAAAATCTCCCACATTTTTTGGGTAATCGATTCGCACTGTTATTACCGAAATCACGCACATTAATGCAGCCATGGTGCATAAGATATGCGCGTCACGTGGTACTCACGCACACATGAATCAAAGACTGTCTTCACTATGAACGTTGCGGTATGTTAGCAACACGGTATAAGCACCTATAGAATAGAATAGAATAGAATAGAATAATTTTTATTCAATATTGATTATTACATAATTCTTATTGAAAGTCATTTTTTATTTACCACTGGTTCGGAAAATACCTCTGTCCTGGGAAGAACCAGCAAGAAACCCAGCGGGACTTTTTTTTTCAAACATATTTCACTTAACAATAATTTCATTTATACAATTTTTAAATGATTTTTAATAGAACCAGCATGGTGGCGATCACCTTATTCCCAGGGGTTATTTTCATTCATGTATTCCTTGATATTATAATAACCCTTTTTGTACAGTTTTTCTTTAATAAAACTTTTAAACTTGTTTATTGATAAACTTTGAATATGTTCTGGGATTTTGTTGTAAAAGCTTATACATTGCCCCATAAATGAATTACTGATTCTGTGGAGTCTAGTAACTGGTATTACAAGCTTATGTTTGTTCCTAGTGTTTAAAGAATGCACATCCTTATTCTTATTAAAGCTATTTATGTTTTTATGTACATACATTAGATTTTCATAAATATATTGCGATGCCAAAGTTAATATGTTTATTTCTTTAAATTTTTGTCTGAGGGACTCTTTACAATTTAGGTTATAAATCGCCCGAACGGCTCTCTTTTGCAAAACAAATATAGCTTCAATATCAGTCGCATTACCCCATAGCAAAATTCCATAAGACATTACGCTATGAAAGTAACTAAAATACACTAATCTAGCTGTCTCAACATCTGTGAGACTTCTAATCTTTCTTACAGCATATGCTGCAGAACTAAGTCTGCTTGCTAATTTAGATATATGGGGGCCCCATTGAAGTTTCGCGTCAATAGTAATACCGAGAAAAACAGTGGTATCTACAAGACTCAACTCCTCCCCATTTAATAGCACATTGGTATTCGAATGTTTTACATTAGGTATTGTAAATTTAATACACTTTGTCTTATTGCCGTTCAAGAGCATATTGTTGGCGTTAAACCAATGTACTAATTTCGATAGAGCATTATTTACATCGTCATAATTAATTAACTGCCGTTTGAGTTTGAAAATTAAAGAGGTATCGTCAGCAAATAATACTATATCGTGATTGTCCCCTACAAGATAAGGTAAGTCATTAATATAGATTAAAAACAGGAATGGGCCAAGAATCGAGCCCTGAGGAACGCCCATTGATACTACCGATCCGGAGGAACCTTTACCATTTATCACGACTTTTTGAGTTCTGTTACTTAAATATGAAGTAATAAGTCTAAGCGCCAAATTTTTTACACCGTAATGTTGTAGTTTCCTGATTAATGTTTCATGATGAACACAATCGAAAGCCTTGGAAAGATCACAGAAAACACCTAAGGCACCCTGTGAATTCTCCCAGGCATTAAAAATATATTTCATAAGCTCAACGCCGGCATCAGACGTCGAACGACCCCTTGTAAATCCAAATTGGTTTTTATGAAGTAATTTATTTGTATTAAAAAAAATTAACAATTGATCCAAAATAATTTTTTCAAAAATTTTACTAAGAGTTGGTAGTACAGAAATAGGTCTAAAATTAGCGGGGTCCAATGTACATCCAGATTTAAATAAAGGTATTACTTTACTATACTTCATTAAATCAGGAAACACACCAGAATCGATACAAGTATTAAAAATAATAGCAAGATGAGGTGCAATTAAATCTATTATGGACGCAATAACTGTCACGGAAATCCCCCACAAATCTGCGGTTTTCTTTACATCAATGGTTTTGAAGTATTTTACAATATCTTGCGGTAATACTTTTTCAAATCTAAATTCTTTTAAACAGATATTAACATTCTGTTTGAGTAATGACTCGGCGACAGTTGGAGAAGAATTCAAAGACTCTCTTGTCAAAATAGGAATATCAGTGAAATATTTCTCAAACACCGCTGCGACTTCTTGATTTGATTTAGTCAATTCATTGTTAATTTTTAATTGATAGTTTGAGTTACGAGGTTTTTCATTACCGGTTTCGCTGTTAATTATACTCCACGTCATTTTAATTTTATTCTTAGCCGTCTTAATTTTGTTGCTAATATGTAACGATTTGGCTGTGGAGCAAACTTTTTTAAACATTTTAGAATAATTTTTGACATATTCTTTAAAAGCATCAGAAGGATTATATGATCTTTCATGGTAAAGGTCATATAACCTTCGTCTGCTTTTATGAATTCCCACTGTCGCCCACTCATTAAATACCTTGCGACTGTTTCCGTAGAATGTTTTAGAAGTAAATGTTTTTTTAAATTCATTGCTTATAAGGGTAAATAATTCTCCATATAAAAAGTCTGCATTGTTCTTATAAGAAAGCGATGGACGGTTTTTTACCATATTACTTCTAAATCTCTCCAGGCGTTTTGCATTAATAGGAACAAACACAATTTTCTCAATTTCCTGTTTTTTGTGCATATAAGGTAATGAAACCAGTTGTCCACAGTGATCTGAACTAAGTTTTTGAATTATTGATTTGTTGATTGGTACAACACCTGTAAAAATATTATCAATACAAGTTGCACTACACCCTGCAATTCGTGTAGCTTCAAAGAATAAATTATCAAGATTATAGGATTTGAACAAAGAGCAAAATTTAATACTGATGGAAGAAGTTTCCAGGAGATTGATATTGAAGTCTCCACACACTACAAGAGATTTATTCTGTTTATTAAGCTTAACTAAAACTTCTTCCATAATTTTTTCAAAGGTATCATAATTTGAACATGGGGGTCTGTAAACACTGACAACAATAAGGTGCTCAAGCTCAACACATGCCATTTCTACAGTACGCTCAACAGAGAGGCTCACAATGTCTTTACGTTCTTTACATGATAAGGATTTATTAGCTAATATTAAGGAGCCACCACGTAATTTAGTATCTCTATTGAACGAACTGACCACCTGGTGATTACTGAAATTAAATATGGAGTTGTAACTTTTTAACCAATGTTCAGTAATACATAAAATATGAATAAGGTTACTATTTAAAAATAATTCAATTTCTAGTTCTTTGCCTAACATACCTTGTATATTTTGATTCACCAGGTTAATACAGTTTTTATTATTGCTATTTTGTGAAATTACACAATGAAGTATAGTATTTAAGTTATCTTTGCTAGAGATTACCTCTATTGTCTTATTATCTAATTTAAATTACTTGGAACTAATTCCAAATCATTTGTGAAATTATTTTTCTGCTCAATAAAAGCAGGTGTTAAGGTAGCCAATAATTTGGCTGGGTTAAAATATAAATAATGAGATAGCGTATTTGCTACCAGTCTCAAACTAAACTTTGATAGGTAATACCTATCTCTTGTCAAAAACTTCTTAATTAAATTATTAATATCCACTAAATGAAATTTATCATTATTATTCTTACAATTAAATGTCAAATTTAAGTTATTATTACATGTCGAATTATGCATCATTAAATTTAAATTATATCTTAGTTTATTTTCCTGTGGCCACCCCTCTATGTAAGGCAATGTAAACAAGATAACTTTAACCACATTTATGTTATTGAGATATTCAATATATTTTAATAATTGATTCTTGTTCATATTGCCTCTTCTCCCAACAAAAATTATTAATATACTATTAGGTTTAAATTTACTAGTTAAAATTTTATTCATAATATCACTGAATGATGCTCCAGGCATGCAGTAATTACTTATCTGTTGCCTTTTTAAACAGTTATTCAATGATATACCCAAATTTTTTCCTATGTCATCACTATACACAATTACATTATTTTTTTCATTACTTTTTAAATTTATCTGCTTTGTTATGGTACTATCATAGAGTGCAGGTAAAGAAAATGAAGTATTACTGCTTGTCATATTATTAACACACACTGTCCCTAAAGAACCTGGCATTGAGTGCTGATATTCATTTTGATATTTTAATAAGGAATCAAAACGTTCCTCGTTATATTTACATGACTTTACCAGATTATCCATGGCCAGTATGTGTTCTTTTATCTCATTCCCTGCTGATTTATACTTATTTGACATAGTTTGTAATGAAGTTTGAAGTGATAAAATTTCTGAATTAAGACACTCTATTTCAGTCTCATAACAATTTTTCATGTTTTCCACCTCAATTGAATATAATTTAATTTTACTAATTAACTCTTGCTTTTCCTTACATACATTTGAATAATTTTTAATATTAATTTTAATTTATTAATTTTTTTTTAATATTAATTTTAATTTTTATTAATTTTAATTTTATTTTAAAAATCTTAAAAATATTATAAAACATCTTTGCTCCCAAGATTAACTGGCAGACAATACCATAAGGCATTAAGTCGGCTCATTATAACCCATAATTAAAGGCGTCTTACAATATACATTTTAATCTAGTAAATAAAATACAACGCGATTATAAACTAAACTCAGTTAATGTCACTAGGGGTGATTGATATATGTCTGAGCGTGAAACACGCTTGTAGCCTTGCAGCGTGAAATACCCATGCCATCGCCTAGATAAAAGGTCAGGACAAGTATTAACATAGAATACTATAATGTATTAAAGTATTCTATGAGTATTAATATAGACGTTGATAACTGTAACATTATAGCTTAATCGATTAATTTAAAATTATATCATCCTCTTTTTTTATTTAGGAGTGTATTCACCAAAGATCAAAAAGAATTTACCTTAAATAAATCTCTATAAATGTATTAAAATAAAATTAGTTTTAACGAAATTTATCGCATATCTTAACTTATTTTATATAACATTTTAATATACATACTTTGATAGGAAGAGTTCTACAAGCAAGGAGATAGTATGGCGTTGGGCTCACCTGTATCTTCCATTGTCGCCGATGTATTCATGGAAAACTATGATGAAAAAGCCCTGCTTACTTGTCCCGTAAATGCAAGATTCTACAAACGGTACGTAGACGACACTTTCACAATTCTACCTTTAGATAAAGTGACTGCATTTTTAGACCATCTTAATTCTATACATTCTTAAATTCAGTTTACAATGTAGTTAAAAGCAAACAATCTTTTAGCTTTGCTAGATGTATTAGTAATTCGGAATTCTGATAAAACCTTGAGCCACACTGTGTATAAAAAAAGACCCATTCAGAAAGATATTTAAACGATGATTCTCACCACCATCCTTCACAGTTAACTACCGTACAAGCTGTGGTCTCTCTTATATAGGACAAACTAAAAGATCAATAAAAACCTGCATTAAAGAATATATAGTTAATGTGAAGAATCGCCGCCCCCGTCACTACATTAGATTTGACAGAACACAAATCCTCCCTAAAGAAAACCGCTTCCTTCCAAGGATAATTTGCGATGCTATTGAAATCAAAAAACATCCTGATTTCAATAGAGAAGATTGCTGGGTGCTACCATATGCTTGGGATCCCATAAATATAAAATTAAATATCAAACCAAGCATATAACTGCAAGACTACATGATTAAGTTTATACAGCGTAGATCGGAACAAAAGTTAATAATTATAATCAGGAGGTAGCCGTGGATAACTATGACATTAGGTTGTCAAACATCTCAGTCTCGTGACCATGGATGCTGTACAATGCTTGAAACGTCGGGAATATAAAACAAGTAATATACGCGATAGAATTCTTTTTTTAATAACTGTCGGTAGATAGTTTGTACGTTATCAGGATGGGCTCCCCAGGTTGGTCGAGTGTAAATGTATAGCATGTTGAAAATTCGCATCGCCTTTCCGACCAGCGAAAAGGAACTTCCGGTCGATGATCACACCTAAGAACTTAATGTGCCTTTGAAATTGTTAAGTGTGTCTCTCCGTTATAAAATTGAATTCCTCGGCCTTGGGCGTAAACGCGATCGCTTGCGGCTGTGTGGTTCCGAAAGTCAATTTGACACTTCGCCCCCATTCGAAGATGATTTGCAAAGCACGTTTGGTGTCTGTTTCTAAAGTACTTACATCCTTTGCGGAGACGATAAGTAAAACATCATCCAAAACATCAACCAAAATTAATACATTAATTTCCTTAAATTTTTGTTGGAGCGCCTCTTTAGGTTTTAAATCATAGATTGCTATTATGGCCCTCTTCTGTAAACCAAATATAATGTCAGTATCATTTGCGTGTCCCAATAGCAAAATACCATACGACATTATGCTATGGAAATACTAAAGTGAACAAGTCTAGCTATTTTCACACTGGTAAGATTTCTAATCTTTTTTACACTATATGGTGCAGAACTAAGCCTGCTTGCTAACTTTGATATATGAGAGCTCCATTGAAGTTTCGCATCTAGTCTTTTTCCAAGAAAAATGCTGGTATCGACAAGAATCAATTCCTCCTCATTTAAAAATACATTAGTATTTAATTGTTTCACTTTTGGAGTCATGAATTTTATACATTTCGTTTTAGTGCCATTTATATATTATATTAAAGCATTATATACTTCGTCCTATTTTAATAATTGCCGTTTCAATTTTGTTATCAGCAAATAATACTATATTATGGTCACCCCTACTATATAAGATAAGTCATTAATATATACAAAAAACAGAAGGACCGAGAATTGAGCCTTGAGGCACGCCCATTTGTACTATCGACCCGGAAGAGCTAATATTAATGACAACTTTTTGCGTCCTGTTACTTAAATATGAAACAATTAATTTAAGAGCATTACTTCTTACACCGTAATGTTGTAGTTTCCTGAATAATGTTTCATGGTGAACATAATCAAAGGCTTTGAATAGGTCACAAAATATACCCAAAGCATCCTGTGAATTCTCCCATGCATCAAAAATATATTTAATCGGCTCAACACCAGCATCAGATATCGAGCGACCCCTTGTTGTGAAATCGATTTAATTTTTATAAAGTAAGCTATTTTTTTTTTCAGAAATATTACTAAATGTTGGCAGTATAGAAATATTCCTAAATTGGCGGGGTCTAATGTACTAACAGATTAAAATAAAGGTATTACTTTACTATGCTTCATTAAATTAAGAAACACACCATATTCGATAATACCATTAAAAATAGTAAATAATTGAGGCGCGATTACATCTTTCTTTTCTTTTCTTTTTCTTTTTTCTTTCTTTTTTCTTATTATTATAGATGCAAAATTTGGAAAGGAAATCCTCCACACATCTGCAGTTTTCTTAATATCAATAGTTTTACAATATTTTAAAATAACTTTTGATGATATCTTTTATGAAATATGGTGTGGTGGTGGATTGCAGCGCCGCCCAAATTTCGATGGAATCAAAGGCTTTCTCATAGTCCACAACCGCCAGACATAGTGGCAAATTGTACTCCTCGGACTTCTGTACAATTTTCCGAAAAGTATGTGGTCTATGGTGCTAAAGTCTTTTCGCAAACCGGCTTGTTCGGGAGACTGCAATTCATCAAATTTGTATGCGAGACAATTCGTAATGACTCTCAAAAACAGCACGTAGATGCGATTCAGAAGGGAAATCCGTCTGTAGTTCTTTAAGAGAGCGTTGTCGCCATTCTTGAAGAACAATACCACCGCACTTCTGCTCCACGCCTCCGAAGTAGTGCCACCATGGAGGACGGAATTAAAGAGCTTCTGAAGTACTTCAAGTACTAGTTTTCCACCCGTTTCTAGAAGCTCCGCTGTAATTCAATCCTCGCCTGGGGCCTTGCCATTTTTAAGGTGTTGGGGAGCCATTCTTATCTTGCACAGACTGACGTCCCGAATAACATCGAAAAAGTGTCGGATAAGACTTGCTCTTGGATCGTTACCCACACTTACGTGTGGCTCTAACGATGATGTTTAATCGACATTTAATGTAAGTTTATATTCTTTTAGCCACTTATTTACTAAATCAAACCCATTTTGTGCGAGGTTAAATACCTCAGACCATGTATCTGCCTGGAAAAGACGAGCCATGTCATCCGCAAAAGCAATGATCCTCCCATTGTAAATTTTTACATTAGCGTTGGACCAAGTACACCTACCCTGTGGTACACCATATGATATGGGAAGATCATCACTGCAGCAACCACCAATCTTTACCCTCTGATATCGACCCGTTAAATAGTCAGAGAACAGTTTGAGCTGTGTATTTCTTATTCCAAGATCTTCTAGCCTATTCAACAAAAGCGGAACGGAGACGATGTCAAATGCTTTAGCTAGATCAAGGAATATAGCAACTACTTTATTTTTACTGTCAAGGTTTGTAACAATGAAATCAGTTAGTTCATGAACTTCATCCTGTGTAGAACGATTTGGTCGAAATCCATAATGTGATAACAGACTATGTTTCTCTAAGTAATTAGTCAAGCGCTTGTTGATTACTTTTTCTAGTATTTTTGACACAGTGGGAAGAATGGAAATGGGTTTCTAGTTATTCACACAACCCGCATCACCGCATGTAAATAGGATGAATTTCAGCTAGTTTAAAACATTTGGGGAATTTACCAGTTTTAAGGGAAAGGTTACATATATATGTAATGGGAGGGACTAGTAAATTTCTGTACCTTTTTAGAAGGAAAGTGGAAATATTATCTCTACCTACGCTACAATCAGTTTTCATATTTAAAATAATTGTCTCTATTTCATGTTCGTACGTGTCAAGAAGTACTATGGAATGCTGATATGTGTTTATAGGAAAAATGCTAGAAGTGTTGTTATTAATGTGGTGTTTTTCTGCCAAAGGTTTATCCATATTTACAAAAAATGAATTAACATAATTAACTGAAGTTTTGGGGTCAGCTTTGTTTAATAATTTATCGGCATTATTATTTTGTTTATTCGTATTTGTGACTATTTTAATTGTGTTCCAAAGCTTTTTATTACTTATTTTAACTGCTGCTGTTTGTTCTGATTTTTCATATTCCTCTTTCAATTTCTTAAGTAGTTCATTACGGTAATTACGGTAACGTTTGTATGTAGTTATGATTACGTCATCATCCGGATATTTTTTACATTTTTAGTGTAATTTGTCACGATTTCTTAAGCATCTCAAAATACCTGGGGTAATCCAGGGCTTTTTCATAATTTTGCGATTAGAAACTTTAGTTGTTTTTGTATTAATTTTTAAATCATTACTTAAGGATTCTAACAGGAATGTAGCCGCTAAGTCAACGTCCACCATAGAATAAATACTTTTAAAGTCTAAAGTGCTAAGGTAACTATCTATAATTTGTCATAATTTATACGTTCTCTAATTTTTGGAGGTAAACTACGTGTACTCAAAGTAGCCTCAAATAGAAATATAAGAGTGTCATGATCAGTAATGGAAGTCTCCGCAACGTAGCAGGTTGACTGTAGTTTTGTTTTCAATATAACGTGATCTAGACACGTTTTGCAATGGGTAGGGAAGATGTGGGCAGGTAACATACCTTTAGGTGCTAGACAATTTAAGTAATATGAAGCGTACGAGTCTTTACTATGTATAACAATATCTATATTAATATCGCCAATAATAATTATGTTTTTATAATGTGAATATTGATCGAGCATATTACCAAGCGATTCAATAAAATTTGTGGGATCCTTAAATCCAGGTGGTCTATAAATTACAATGACTATACTGACTAGACTGATATTGACAACTCCTGCCAGGTTATATTCAAAGATTTTTTGAAATACACTACTACACTATCATTTTGGGTTGCATTATTAAGACTTTTACAATAGTTATAGCCATCCATTATCGGAATATAGTGGGTGGACGGCAACCAACATTCTGTAAGAAGAATTAAGTCCCTATCTAAAGCTGTCCCATGTATTAGAACTTTAAGTTCATCCATATTGCGAGTTATGCTTCTAATGTTTTGATGCATTATTTTTAAGTTACAATTTTGATTAGATATTAATCTAGATAAATTTTCCAGATCATAAAGTAGTGATGAGTTTGATATTGAAAATTGGTCAAGATCATATCTTAAGTCTTTTTTGCTATCTCCTTTTAATTATATTAGTAATTAAGACCAAAAGTTTAAATTGTGTGCAATAAATATGTAAAGCAACCACTATAAGTAAGTGCTCATAACTAAGTATTTGGGATTTACTTAAATACGTTCCATTATGCAATTTTAACTCAAATTCTTTCACTAATAGTATTAAATAAACAATTGGAGTGATAATGTTATTTCAAAGCTATAATTAATGCATCGTATATTCAAAATACTAATTACGAGTGTGTGTTTACTAATAATATTCGAATTTAAAAATTTAAGGAGGTTTAAGTCACTTAGTGAAAAATACTTTAGCCTAATGTATATGTACACTCCGACGGTGATAAAAGAGTTATCATCCGTTTCGAATAAAATAGCGATCGGTTGTAGTGCGCAAAAACAATTAACATATTTCTGAAAAATAAGTATTGCAAAGTAAAGTAATATAAGATACTCGTATCTAGGTTGAGAGGCCAAGAATTGAAGCATATTACTGAAGTATTTAATATTTGTTAATCTTTAGTGTAAAAGTAGTGTGTAAGTGTGAATTTTGTGTAAAGAATTATGAAATGTAAGCAAATGCAAATTTATGTATGTTAAGGTTATGTATTCAGGTGCCAGTGATAGTACAATATGAAAAGGTATTTCCGAAATACGTTTATAAATTAGTGTTAAAAAAGTTCTAATTAAACAAAAAACACTTATATAACTTTGAAAACAGTCAAACATGCATATTTTATGATAACCTATAGTATAAATGAGTAAATATAGTCATTTTTGATTAATGTTTTCTAGGTCGGTTTCGCTATTAACCCTTACAAATGGTGCTCCGTCCTCCTTCCGAAGATATATTTTACCTCTTGATGTCCAGCAGTATTTAAAGGCATTATTCTTAGCAAATTCTGTGGCTAAAAAGAAGAGTCTCTTTGCCTTAATTGTCAAACTCTCAGAGACGAAAATTGGTTTGGGTAGTCCATCAAGGTTTAAGTTAGAGGTATTTAACTTGCAGGTCACTTACGTGTTAGACACACACGTGTTAGATTCACTCACCTTTACCACACAGCGATAATACGTGCTTCTTATAGTTTATGCGCTCCTATTATTTCGTATAATTTAACACTTCATAATTTTGATTAAATTTAAATATAAATGCGGACTAGTCTTAAAACACGTCTGATGAGCACAGAAGTCCGAGGAGAGAGGGAATAAAATATTATCTTTAACATGGGGAGCCACGCCGATGTTGCTACTTATATTAAACTTAACAACAATCGTAAAATATCTCTGTAACGATTGTAAGATTGTAAATATTAATAAAAAATATGATTACTTCAAGCGACTTGAGATTATTTCATAAATTGTAATTCTCAATTCAAGTACCTAACATGTGTGACCTATGGATCCCGGTTCCACGAAATTCAGTGCTGTAATATACCTAGTAAGCAAGTGCTAAGTGGTTTTCTTTTTGTTTATTTTTATTACTCGTTCAAGCTGAAAGTAACTATTATTCTTTTAATTTTTTTGCGACGTCATTTTTATTTAAATAAGTAAGGATTTATAATGAAAAATACTTATCTTCTCTCTTTCGTTTTCTCAAAGGTCTCTTTAACACTGGATTTATATGAAAAAGGCTTTTATAACAGTGATTAAGAAGATACTTAATTAACTAAGAAACATCAAAAGAAAAATTTTTGACGGCTACTCTTAATCTCTCAATTAAATAAACTGTCAGTTCCAAAAAACGGGAATCTCCAAGTGCAATAAGATAAAATAGTATATTCAAAAACTGCTTGTATTTCCTTTCAATCGATTATCATGCTACTTTCGTTCAAACCAAAAAGCCCAAAAGCGACACCTAAAAATAGGGTAATTGATGAAAATGGATAAAATTAATACAAGTTATACTGTTTAATCTCATACGAGTTAATGTTGTTTGAGTTTATGTTATTTATTTATTTAAACTTCATACAATATAACGTATAGGCGGACTTAATGCTTGAGGTATTCTCTACCAGTCAAACTTTGGGTGATGCAGAGATAAAAATGTGAAGTAGGTGTGTAAAACACTAAAAGACAAGAATGTAAATTATAGTAAATAAATATAAAGCAGAGTAAAACATATACCCATTGGCGTAGCGTAACTTAGATGGGCCCTGTATCAAAATTTGTTGGGGGGCCCCAATGAAGAGTAAAGATTTCATAAAAGGAACAAATATACTTGAAGTGAATTAAAATTATTATATATTCATTGTAAGTTATTACTTACAATTAATACTCCTAGGAACTAAGTTAGCCAAACAATACTAACATAGCTGAAGACGTTTCGGCGGCATTCATATTGAAAGTCATTTTTACTTTACCACTGGTTCGAAAAAAACCCCTCTGTCCTGGGAAGAACCAGCAAGAAACCCAGCGGGACATTTTTTTAAATAAATTTTACTACGATTTCTCGTTTAATACGCCATTTTATGTCAGTCCCTGCAACTTGAGGCATATTTTCATACATTTTAACACGCTTAATACGATTCATCATCCTGTCTAATACGCCATCTGGGTCGGAAAAGTTACGTTTGCTAGTGATTGGTAAGGCGAAAAATCCACGTTGCTTCAAAAACGTGAAATCGCTCCCTGTAACATATGATGCACAATCTCGAGCTTGGATGACTGGCCTTCGTTTTATTAACGGGTGAAAAGCTTTTGATGATCACTTCCAGATTAAATGTAGACGCATAATTCTCTTCATTGATAACTCTAAACTTTCACACTAAATATTTTGAACTAAAGAACATCAAGCTTATTTTCTTACCTCCGAATGCAACAAGCAAGTTGCAACCGATGGATCAGGGCATTATAAACTTAAACATGGCTACAGAACACGATTGATACATCGCTATCTTAAGGAAATGGAAGACCCTGGTAGCAAACGACCCTTGACTGTGCAATGCGCGATCCTAAACATTGCAGCGGCATGGCAAGTAATTAAGCCTGAAACCATACAAAATTGTTTCAAGAAAGCAGGTTTCCGAAATAACGAAGCTGATGGCGTATTGAAAGAAGAACCCGCGATATTGCAGGGTTTTTCTGGATATTCTTCAATTGATGACAATGTTGCACCCTACGAAACTTGTTCGATCGAAGATCTTATTCAAGATGTGAATAACACCCAAAAAGAGGCTCTAAGTGATGGCGATGAAGATGAAGGAAAGTCAATTCCGATTTTGTCAAACACAGAGGCATTATCAGCAGTAAACGATTTAAGGTGCTATGTATCTTCTTTCGGGAAAAGTGAAGACGCACCGCACGCAATAATGCATTAAATCTTTTTGCCAAACCAAAATAAGTGATTATTTTAACACTTTCACTGTCCGGTTTTCAAACACAATAGTAAGACAATGGCAGTGACCTATTTGTAGTGCATGTGACAGCGAAAGTGTTAACTAATGCCATTATAAATAATAATTAACTATGATGTAACTTATTTAAATACATATACATATGCACAACATTATACCTTTCTAACAAATTTATAAATACGTATACCTATAATTCAATACCTACACAATCTTTGTAAATGATGTTTTAATTTTCTCATCCCGCATAATACTTTTTCCCGCTAAAGTCGCGATTTTGGCTGGGTCCCTTAAAAATCGTCTTAAGCGGGTTTTACTGTATTTACAAAATTTATTTTAGAAACTGCTTGGAAGCGAGCACCTCATTCCCAGTGGTTAGTATCACCATGCATTCATTTAAACTATAATATCCCTTTTTATACAGTTTCAGCTTAATAAAACATTTAAACTTGGTATTAGAGAGAACATGTACACTTCCTTGGACCTTGTTGTAATAGCGTATACATTGCCCCAAGAATGAATTACTGACTCTGTGGAGTCGAGAAACTGGCATCACTAGCTTGTGTTTGTTACTAGTGTTTATTTAATGTGAATTACTGTTTTTTACTAAAACTAACTTTGTTTTTGTGAACATACATTAAATTTTCGTAAATATACTGAGAGGCCAAAGTTAATATATTTATCTCTAAGAGACTCTCGGGTTTAGATTGTAAATGGCTCTAATGGCCCTCTTCTGTAAAACAAAAATAGTTTCTGAATCAGCCGCATTTCCCCATAGCAAAATCCCATAAGACATTATGCTATGGAAATAACTGAAATAAACTAATCTAGCTGTCTCGACACTAGTGAGACCTCTAATCTTTTTTACAGCATAGGCTGCAGAACTTAGTCTGCTTGCTAATTTGGATATGTGGGGGCCCCACTGAAGCTTTGCGCCGAGAGTGATGCCAAGAAAAACAGTGGATACAACAGGGCTCAATTCCTCCCCATTTAAAAACACATTGGTATTCAGATTTTTAACATTCGTTGTTGTAAATTTAACACAATTAGTTTTATTTCCGTTCAAATGCAGATTATTAACGTTAAACCAATGCACTAATTTTGATATAGCATTATTCACTTCGTCACATTTAAATGATTGACATTTAAGTTTAAAAATCAAGGAAGTATCATCAGCAAATAATACTATATCATGACTATCCCCTACAAGGTGAGGTAAGTCATTAATATACACCAGAAACAGGAATGGGCCGATAATCTAACCATGAGGGACACCCATTAGTACAGGTGACCCGGAAGAAATTTTACCATTGATAATGCCTTAGCCTTGATAAACCTTCTGCTTTTTAATACTTAAATATGAAAAATAATAAGTTTAAGCGCCGTGTTCTTGACACCATAGTACTGTAGCTTCCTGATTAATGTTTCATGGTGAACACAGTTGAAGGCCTTGGAAAGGTCACAAAATATACCCAAAGCATCCTCTGAATCCCATGCATAAAAAATATGTTTAATAAGCTCAAATCCAGCGTCAGTTGTCGAGCGACCCCTTGTAAAACCGAATTGATTTTTATGTAGCAAATTATTAATATTAAAGAAACTTAACATCTGATCTAAAATAATTTTATCAAAAATTTTACTAAATGTTGGTAGTACAGAAATTGGTCTAAAATTGGCGGGGTCTAATGTACTACCAGATTTAAATATAGGCATGTCTTTACTATGTTTCATTAAATCAGGAAACACACCAGATTCGACGCTTGTATTAAATATAGTAGCTACATAAGGTGCTATTATATCTATTATAGATAAAATAACTTTATTGGAAATCCCCCATAAGTCTGCCGTTTTCTTAACATCAATAGTTTTAAAATATTTAACGATATCTTTTGGCAGTACTCTATGGAATTTAAAAGTATTTGAACAAGCCTTTACATTTTGTTTGAGCAATGATTCAGCGACGGTAGGAGAAGAATTTAATGATTTTGTTGTCAAAAAAAGAACATCAGTAAAATGTTTCTCAAAAACTATAGCAACTTTTTGATCAGATTGCGTTAAATTATTGTTAATATTCAATTGAAAATCCGAGTTGCGCGGTTTGACCTTACCCATTTCACTATTTATTATTCTCCAGGTCATTTTAATTTTGTCGGATGCAGTTTTAACTTTGTTGCTTAGATGTAAAGCCTTAGCAGTGGAGCACACTTTTTTAAATATTTTAGAATATGTTTTTACATAATCTCTAAATATAACACTACTATTATATGATCTCTCATCATAAAGCTCATATAACCTTCGCCTACTTTTATAAATTCCTACTGTCGCCCATTCGTTAACTGATTTGCGACTGTTAAAAGAGAAAGTTTTAGAAGTAAATATTCTACTAAATTCACAACATATAATTTTAAATAACGTACCATACAAATAATTAGCATAATTTTATATGAAAGTGATGGAAGTCTTTTTATTATATTACTTCTTAGCCTCTCCAAGCGATGTTCATTTATTGGAACCAACACAACTTTCTTATTTTTTTGTTTTTTTGTGTATGTAAGTTAGTGATACCAACTGTCCACGGTGATCTGAACTTATATTTTGAATAATTGATTTATGCAAGGGCTTAACATCTGTAGAAATGTTATCTATACAGGTCACACTAGGCCCAGCAATACCTGTTGGTTCTAAGAATAAATTAATAAGATTATACGATGATGATTGTTTAACAATGAGCTAAACTTAATACTAATGGATGAAGTTTCAAGGGGATTGATGTTAAAGTCTCCACATATTACAAGAGACTTGTTCTGTTTACTAAGTTTGAGTAAAACTTCTTCCACAATCCTTTCAAAATAGTCATAAGTAGCACATGGGGGCCTGTAAATACTTACAGCTGAAGACGTTTCAGTTTTTTTTTAATTCTTTGCTTCTAATGATTTCTTATTTTTACGCGAATAATACACATTTAAATAAAACTTATTTTACGGATTTTATCGCGTATATTAACTTATTTTATATTCCCGACGTTTCGAGCACTTTTCAGCACCCATGGTCACGGGGGGGGGGGTCTAAGATGTATGACGTCCTGATGTCATAGTTAACCACGGCTACCTCCAGATTAAAAATTATTAATTTTTGTTCCGATCTACGCAGTATGAACTTACTATCATGAAGTCTTGCAGTTTTGTGCTTGGGTTGGGATCTATTTTTATTAATTATGGGATCCCAAGCAGATGGTAGCACCCAGCCATCTTCTCTATTAAAATTAGGATGTTTATTTATTCTTTGCTTCTATAGATAATAGTGATAGTCTTTCCTGTCCCGTAGAAGTCCTTCGAATTTTTGGTTACACACGTTCGGGGCAGGGCCGGCCCTACGGTAGGGCGAACGGAGCGGCCGCTCCAAGCGCTAAGTCCCACAAGGCGCCTTAGTCAAACTTTTATGGCATAGCTACGTACACAATAGAAAAATACAATCTTTTAGCTTATTTAGGTAACAATTTTGCACGCTTCTTAGAAGCTTACTCTCTATTCCGTTTCTTTGCTCATGTGCCTGAGTTTATTGATGAAAATTTTCTCGCGTTTCAATATTTTAGTTTCGAACATGTGGCTAGTTGATATATGTGCATATGGCCTTATTTGTTGAGACGTACGCGGCATTCTTCAGCGCTTATTTGTATTTTTTACAAACTCAACAAAAAGATGGTAAGTTATTTCTAAACATGTAAAGAGCTTAACTTTAAAGGGGGTGTGTCAAACAAGATGCGAAAGTAGAGTCAACAGCTTGCAAGCGGTGCGGTATCAGTACGCCGAAGTAATAAGTGCCTTGGAAGAAGAATCGACACAACTGATCCCGTGGCAAGTTTGTGATGTATTGCGTACGCAAAAGATGCTGGTGTAATTCTGACTTACACGGCGGTAAATTTGAGGCATCATATATTTGAATAGATTTTTGGAATGGTTCATTCGTATTTTTCGATTTATAAGTAGAGCAAAACTTTTGAAACCGAGCATTATTAACATCCGTACAGTTTTTATAACCATAAAGCTCACAGATAAATTTTTCAAGTATTGTAATTTTTTTATATTGGAGTCCAGGTACATCGTCATTTGCAAGGTCCGTCAGTGCCTTTTGATAACACGCATTGTTTTTAATAATTTGAAATGGTCTTTTTTTACCCTTTTTAAAGAATGCAGGATTATAGTCGCATCCTGTCACAGCGTGAAATCCTGGCAGACTTGTACAAAGAGTTGTCCCTAATTCAATATATAATTGAGTAATATTAATGACTCGTTTCTTGTTTGCAGCTCCATATTCCATATAAATATTTATGTTATCACTTTTTAAATGGTCCATATTTCCTAACATAATAATTAATACATCTGTATCACATGATTTGATAAGTACATTAGCAGAAGAATCCGATTCCAATTGACAAACATGATAAATTATTTAACTATCCGCTTCTTCATGGCATCCACATGATAAATCATCGTTAACTGTCTGGACCACAGCATTATTCTCGACTTTGTACGAATAGCAAAAATCTTAATTTAAATTAATTATTGTATCACCAAGGAAAGGCACCATTTCAGAGTCACGCCAATTTTCTACTAAAAAAGTAACAAAAGCCTGTTTAAATTTTATGTTTTTCAGCTCTTTATTAAAATCCGTTGGTCGAACTTGCATAGATCCGTTGATATTAAAGTCCATGAGATTTTGTTCATTTCGCAATTTTCTTTCATAATCTTTAATAGAGGGGGAGAAATATTGGTCGAAGATTATGTCGACTCGAGGAGCTTTCGTGGCTGTCAAACTTTTTATTATTTTCTTCGAAATGTTGCCAAAAGTTGATGGTACATCATGCATAGTATGTAGAAGGTAAAAACCATCAACGATAACCACATCGAAATTCATCGGAATATTTCCCGGATTATGTTGTTTCTCGAAGACTTCAACAATTGCTGATTTTTGAGTTTTACAAATTGTACCATTAAAATGACATAAAGACATCGGAATTGGCGTAATTGGATAACGTAACACCTTTTCTAAATCTACAGCGTGATCCATGGACAAGCCCAACATTCGTCCAAATAAATCTCGTTGCATACTGACCTCATGAAATTTACCACTACTTTTTATCTTACTTTTAGCCACTTCTGATGAAAAGTTAAGAATTTTTGTCCTTTTGATTGGTGCCTCAAACCTTTTAGTTGACTCGGAACATTCGCAAATGAATGTCTCACGCATTTTATTACCTATATTATCAACATTCAATAAGAACTGCGCCACTTCATTTGAAGCCGCTTTTCCATTGGATATGTTGAACAATTTATTGTTGTCATTGCTGTCATCGAACGGGTTCATAAACTTTGAGAAACTACTGGTAAATTTCTGTAGCTGCTCAGTATCTTTTTTTAACTGGTGCTTTCGTAAATCTGCAGTGACGTCTTGGACTTTCCGTAAGCCTGTTGCCTCATATGTATATGCTGTAGTCGAAGATCTTATTTGATGACTTAAGCACTATCTTTGCCGAGCTGAAATAGAGTTGGTGAAATTTATGATTCCAACTAATCTTTTTGCAGCATCGGCATTGATAATTTGCTCAAGTGTGAGATCTATTGGTTGCCGAGAGAACGATTTTTCAGTTCTTTGGATGCCAAAATACCCTTTCTCCATTTCTTCCATGATTTTTGGATTGATGGTCTCAATTTTTAGTAAATTATCGTGATACTTAACCAACCAACGAGCATAGTTGGGTTGATTGAAAGTAAAAAACAAATTGGTTATTTTAGGCAGGATATGTTTAAACAATGAAAAATCGCCTGTTCTAATACTCCGGCTGAATGTCAAGTAATGATGTATGAAATATATATACATCATGAAGAATTGTGCTGTTTTGCCATACGTACCATTCAAGCAAGCTTCTCTGTACCTGATGTATGATTCAATTAATTTGGAAATTTCACTGTTGTCCATTAAATTTGAAAATGATAATAATCCATCACTGAAATGTGAAAGTTCGAAACGAACATTTTCTCCAACTTCTATTTTGTTTTTTTCGAGAAATGATTTAAAATTTATGATTTCCAAGCCAACAGCCATTAGTGGATGCAATCGTTTGCACCTGTTAAAATGCTTACCATCTAATAACGAATTCACCGATCCACTTGCTAATAAACCACTATCAACAGCAACATTCAGCAACCCACAACCAGCAATAAATTTACCAACAGCTTTGAAATAGGCAATCATAACATGAAAAGCACCAAGATGAATGAACAAATTGTCATAAGACGGTTTTTCCGTTGCTTGAATTTGCATAGCCACTTTAACTATTGCTAAGTCATATGTTATTGAGATAAATTTTTGTCCTAATTCGTCCGCAATTTTTTGGCTTTCTTTCATGGTCTGCAAAACTACGTCTTTTCCTGAAGGTGAGCCATTGATCGGAGTTAGATAACAAATTTTCTGCTGACTGGTATTGAAGTCCTCAATGAACTTGCTATTGAACCCAACCCAAATGGGTGTATTAGGAATTTCGAAGGCGTATGAAAGCATCCATAGAACATCAAAAGTCTGCGCTACTTCTAATGTTGTCGGAAATACTAAACGTCTAGTATCGTCATTTGACAACAAAACTTCAGACGTTTTAATTTTTTTTTGTGTAGGGAAGAATATTTATAGCTATTTGTTCTAATGACCTACGTCTTTTCCCACCACCCTTAGTCCAGATTCCACTTGGTCCTGGATCCTCAGAATCTTCATGAATATCTAAATTCAACTCCTCATCGAAGACAGCAGAATCTTCTTTGAATATTTTGGCAACATTTTGGTAAATTATACCAACAGTATCATGAAAAGTATCTTTGCCAGAGGAAGTATCAACGAATCGATCGAAGTTATCGAAGGCTAAGCCAGTGTGCAATCCTTGTCTCCTAATAATGCCTTCTGGACAAACAGCTGAGCGTTGGTAAGCTGAAATTGTTGCTTCGGTTTCCAATTCTTCTGCCACATGATAGCCGCAACAATGTCCATATCTATTAATTATCTCCACAACTTTTCGGCTACTTGTGATACTTTTTAGAGTCAAAGAAAGAGTTAAATGCTTTCTTGTTTTTATTTTACCATTTGTTACATTGTAAATCGCATCCTCGGATAATAAATCACTAATCCTGTCGGTTTGAATGTTTTTTCTTCGCTTACTCCGAGAACCAGCGAGTAATGTTACATAAAAGTCTTTTAATACTTGCGGAATTAAAAATTCCCCTTTCAAAATGTCCGAAATTCGTAGCTCGTCTGGTAATGGCGTTTTTTTTGATGTCCAGTATTTTCCGCCGTAAAATGTTAGCAGCTTATTGAACGATATCTTTCTCTTCAATTAATGAAAATAAATGTTCATCGATTTCGCGACCTTTAGGCCCAACAATTTTTTTGTTGTGCATAGTTGTAACATCAATTAGATCTCCGAATTTTTTCCATAACTTTTGTTCCAAATAACTCTGGCCACAATCACTCTCGTAGTCCGTCCAATCGTTAGCAGCTAATTTTTTCAACGTATTAACGTAATACTGGCAGATATACGAGTAAAAAAAACATTTTTTATTTTTAATAATTTGCTCGTCAATAAAATCGCAAACTTCAGAATATGCTTCTTCGCGGTATTTGATTTTTTTATGGTACTGTGTTTTTTGTTTGTTTTCAAATACACGCAAAGAATTTATATATTCAACTCGACAACTCCGATGAGCTTTTAAAATGTTCGAAGATTGTAAGTGTTGAAATATTATAGTTTCTTCAACATGCTCTATAAGTGGTTCTAATGTTCTTTTCAGAGCATCTCTGTCGATGACGTACAGTACTTCTTGTCGGCCTTTCACTTTTTTGTGAACTTTAGTGCAAAATAGACAGGTATTAAGAGTTTTTGAAACTGGACTTTGAATTTGACTTGAACATTCTTCAATTTCAAGCTGATCTTGTCTATCTTATTGATGAATATTTTCTTCAAGTTGGAAATCCAGACCCCTATTTCTACATTTTCTACTTCCGGTTCAATACAAGGAGATGGATCTGTAAAGAAAGTAAGAAATATCAGATCAGCAGGTATGAAAACATGTACAGTCTAGTAAATTTCTATCGCAACTAAAATTTGTAGGTTTACAGCATAAGGTAAAATATGCTGTGAAAAATGAAATTAAAAAATAATAGCAGTTGCTTCATGAGACTACGAAATTTATTATCTTCAAAATGTTCTGATAATAACCTTTCAATATAGAAGTAATTTGTATAAATATATTTTTACTCCGTAACTAATCAAGTTTGGTAAATACCTGACGTAGTTGATGTTTCTGTAGATTCACTTGACAATAGGCTTTTCTTGTATCGCTGTTTTAAACTTGTAAAAGAAGAATAGCATTGACGATGGTAACCTTGGGTTTGAGATAAATTCACTGGTAAAGCAATGTTCAAGTCAAAACAATGTTTGACACCTTTGTAACGTACATTCTGAGAATGTGATTACACTACCTACATTTTTCACTTTACAAAATATACAAGAAACAGATTCCATTGCTTGAATTAATAAGGACTATCAATCAAAAACGGTGTATTTAATTACTGACATTAATGTAAAATTACATACTAACTGTCAGTCACAATGTTTTATAAAAGGTTAGATGAAAATTCTCTGAGTAAATACTATCCTGCCAGTACAGTTGTACAAGATCACGTGATCCGCAATGGGAGCGCGAAGAATGACTAAAGACATATCGGCGACCGTCGCTCTCTGTCGCACTTTTTACAACCCGTGGCACATTTGTCTGCTTTCCTCGCAAGATTTATTTAAATATTTTTTAACTATTAACCCCCGGAGAAACTTTCTGCCCTTTTGTGATAATTTTTTATTATATGTACATAATAAACACGCTGTAAAAATGGCAGACTGAATCAAACACTTTTTTTGGAATTTTTGAAAATACAAATTTGGGGTAGTCTGCCCCTATGTAAACCCCTTCAGAAGTGTCTGCCATTTTTTTTCTTAATTCTCTATCAACTTAGCTGACGGATAGTCATTATTATTATTTGAATCAAACACTTTTTTTGGAATTTTTGAAAATACAACTTTGGGGTAGTCTGCCCCTATGTAAACCCCTTCAGAAGTGTCTGCCATTTTTTTTCTTAATTCTCTATCAACTTAGCTGACGGATAGTCTGTATTATTATTTGAATCAAACACTTTTTTTTGGTCAATTTTTTTTGCGACTTACCTGTATGCGCAGTACCAGGTGTACCCCGGTAGGCCAGGCAGACAGTCATATACCTGCTTATTGAGTCGACTGATACCTTTAAACAAAATTTCATGATGCATCAAACACTTCATGAAAAATGCGTCATGAGCTCTCGGACCAAAAATAGAAGGGATCGATATTTAAACAGGGTAAGTCATTTAAATAATCAACAGTATGAAATTTGGTTTGGTGATCTAGAGAAGTATGAGAAGCAAAATGGCGGTTAATATCATCCAAACCAAGTGTGACCCCTGAAACTCAAAACGAGGCTGTTTACCGATTCCGAGAATCCCAGGGAACTTACAAATATCGCCAGAGGAAGAAGAAATTATGTTATCAAGAATATATCGACATTTAGCCGATTACACCGATTCCTTACAGATTTATAGAGGTTCCATCTCTCATCACTCCGCTCTTTTCTAAAAAGTTGAAAAGCCCGGTCCCTACGCCTCATGGTTATGCGAACACTTCTCGTCATCCATAGAGCAGGTGGTTCCTAGACTTTCACCCTAACTTGACTTGAGCATATACATCATAAATCTTGAGAAGAGTGTCATTAAACGCAGCGACTTTTTCGCCCACAATGAGGGTCAGTCTCATTTTAATTTAGACGCATTTAAGCACAACTACCACCAAAAACCAAAACATCGCATGTGCAGGATTTTAGGTAGCAATTTAGGAGGTTTTAGGATATAACAAAGAAAAATGAGGTCATAATAGGAGGAGCCAGAAGCAAGGTGTTGACCATTGGAGTTTACTTTCAGACCTAAAAATAAATAATTAGACGGAGCGCTGTGTACATTTCATGTCATGCCAAAACAATGCTCAACTTCTTGACGCACTCACGCAAACATCTTTATTCTTAATTTCTAGACGCACACATGTGCACTTAATACTGTGTTGTTGGCTGAAAATAATTTTAGATGCATATGTACATGAGTGCGCGTTCTTACAATAACAATAAACTTAAAGGTTTGTAGCACTCTCTTTCTATCTTATTTTACAGCAAGACGAGTATAGTTATATGAATAATATACCATGGAGGAAAACAACCGAATACTCAACAATATTAAAGACAGCAAGTTTTATTTAAAAGATAAGAGAAAGTTATTTATTATTGTTATGTAAGACACTAAGAAATATTTGTATCATCGAATTTTTAAATCACTTGTCTGACACGAATGAATTTAATTCAGAAAATATCCAGTACTTCATGGTGTTGTTTAGTTGTCTAATGATTTGGTTCAATTAAACATATAATTTAAATAATAATTTTATTAGTGTATTAATTCATTTATTTTAGAATAATATTTTAAATTAATGCCAACATAATTTGTTGGCCACAATTACATATGTTGGAAGGTGGAGATGAAACTCAAGATGAAGTGTACGTAGCCCACAGAAATTTCTCTATTAAATCTGGCATAAAAAAACATTTTATATCGTTGTGGAAGAGTTTCAGTCATATTAAAACACGTACGTAAAACCAAGATCGACGGCTTTGTAGTAAGGTAATCTCACCACTAAGCAGGGACCAAAAGTTTCCAAAAATACCAGCAAAACGATATACGATATTTAAGAGACCTGATTTTTGAATCTAAAAATTAAAACGGTTCGTCATCTTCATTTCACCGGTGAACGAGTGAAACAAATATAAACTTGCTTAATTTCATTGGTGTTTTTAAAAACAAATTATCACATTGTCGATAAAAACTAACATTTTTTTTGAATTGGGAGTAACAAAAGAGCACACAGTCCACCTGATGGTAAATAAATTCATGTAGTATTAAATTTCGTTGCCCTATTTTACAATCGACGCATTAATATCAAATTAAAAGCAAAACTATAACGCCAAGAAGGATTCATTCACCCTTTGACTTGAATCGTAAAAATGTGAGTACTTTGGATCTAGTAGCTCAAAACCTATACCTTAACCGAAACCAGAAGCAGAACTGTATCGGAAAATCGAACCTTTTTCAATTACTGTCGTTACGTGATCGTTAACGGAGCGAACCAGGTGGTCTCCAGCAAGTGAAACGGAGATGAAGGAAGCAAGGCGTCCAGTTTCTGAGCACACTTTTCAAATTGTAAAACTTTGACACATTTAAAAGTTTTGAAAGTGTTGGAGGCTGTAGTTTCAAGTTAAAGGACCCTGAGGTATTGTATTTTTATAAGTATTCAAATCATTCTCCTTATGCTTCTACATACTAGATTTTCAAAAAAGTGTATAAACATCGATAAGCCTGTCATCAATTACTTTATTCATTTTCGCTAACTAAATGTTATCGAATTCTGATGGTGGGTAATTTCTTGTCGAATAAATGTTGTCTCAAGACGAATAGAAACAAATAAAATAATATTATACACAGTCAGGTCATAAGTATTGTCACACAGTAAAAACTTTTCTTTTAGAATGCTGGCCACAAAAAAGTTTATTGAATTCGAATTTCGAATTGTTCATGAAATTTAAACTGTATACTTTTTAGAATTTTACTCATTTTTAAATATGGAGTGGACGCTTAAAGAAGACCGTGTTGCAGTTATTGCGTTACATCGTTGCGGTTACGCGCCAATTCAAATTTTTGACATACTGCAAAATTTGAATATAACCAAAAGATTCGTTTATCGTACCATCAAACGATACAATGAAGACTCTAGTGTAGATGACAGGTCAAGAAGTGGTCGCCCTCGGTCTGTTAGGACTCCAGCAGTGATAAAAGCTGTGAAGGCGCGAATTCAACGAAATCCCAAACGTAAGCAGAAACTGTTGGCCCTTCAGATGGGGTTAAGCAGAACCACGGTGAAAAGGGTATTAAATGAAGACTTAGGGCTTCGGGCATATCGAAGAAAAACAGGACATCGTTTGAATGCTCGTCTAATGGACCTAAGACTGAAGAGATGCCGCGCTTTGTTGAAGCGGTACGCGGGAAAAAAATATCGGGAAGTTCTTTTTTCGGATGAAAAAATTTTTACCGTAGAAGAGAGCTACAACAAACAAAATGATAAGGTTTACGCACACAGTAGTGAAGAAGCGAGCAACCGTATTCCGCGTGTCCAACAAGGTCATTTTCCATCCTCGGTCATGGTATGGTTGGGAGTTTCTTATTGGGGCTTAACAGAGGTACATTTTTGTGAGAAAGGTGTTAAAACGAATGCAGTTGTGTATCAAAATACAGTCCTGACGAACCTTGTGGAACCTGTTTCTCATACCATGTTCAATAACAGGCACTGGGTATTCCAACAAGATTCGACGCCAGCTCATAGAGCGAAGAGCACACAAGACTGGCTGGCGGCGCGTGAAATCGACTTCATCCGGCACGAAGACTGGACCTCCTCCAGTCCAGATTTGAATCCGTTAGATTACAAGATATAGCAACACTTGGAGGAAAAGGCGTGCTCAAAGCCTCATCCCAATTTGGAGTCACTCAAGACATCCTTGATTAAGGCAGCCGCCTATATTGACATGGACCTCGTTCGTGCTGCGATAGACGACTGGCCGCGCAGATTGAAGGCCTGTATTCAAAATCACGGAGTTCATTTTGAATAAACTTTAGTGTCATAAGAATCTATGTTTTGTTAAATTCATTTTGGTATATAAATGGTTACATAATGAATAAACTTGTTTCAATTATTTTATATTAAACATGTGACAGAATGTATGACCTGACTAGGTAAACTTAGAAGAAAAAGGCTACATTGTCTTAACCACATGGTTTAAACCAATAATTACTTGGGTTCGAAACTTAGCTATAAGACCAATTTCAGACATCTACACCTATCATCGATCAAGAATTAAAAAAACTCAGAAAATAAAAATGCAGATGCGTTGTCACCCCTAAAGGCTAAGCTGAAATACCTTGGTACCGGTAAAAAGGGTCTCCGGTTCCCTTGAATTGCCATACGAAACATAATTAAACTGAAATTTACACCGGTATTCTTCATTGTTCATACTGGTATAAGGGTGTAATCCTTCCCCGGCCGAGCCGACCCATTCTAACAAGTCGATACCGACCGATTAAATGACCGTGTTAATAGAGATACCGTGTAGTAGCGATGTAAAAATATTAACTATCCCATATATATAATATATATATAAAAAAAAAAGTGACCCCAGCAACAATCGTCCAATAGCCCTGCTACCTTCACCTTCTAAAGTCGTCGAGAAAGTAATGTGCAACCGCGTATATAACTTCTGTGAAAAGTATAACATTTTTGATAATTGTCAAAATGGATTTCGTAAAAAACGATCAACAACTTTAGCGGTTTACAAATATATTCAGGAAATCCTTACCACAATTAATAATAAAAAATACGCAATCGGTGTACTACTAGACATGTCTAAAGCTTGCGATAAAGTTCAATTCAAAATTCTTCTTAACAAACTATATGGTATAGGGATCCATGTTTACCACATACGAATGGTTCAAATCATATTTACAGAATCGAGAGCAATTCGTAGAAGTAGACCACTTCAATTATGAAACGAACGAAAAAAAAATCAGTACGATCAGACGGAAAAAATGTAACGCATCAAACCCTCAAGGGAGTGTTCTGGGCTACCTGTTATTTATAATCTACTTAAACGACCTCCCCAAAATTATATCTCCCTGCTTACCTCATGTGACAGCAATATAAACATCCATAGTAAATTACATTTGATACTAGAAAAGACAAAAAACTGGATGGCAGAACATAACCTTGAAATAAATTTCTCCAAAACGAAAATAATAAGTTTTCACCCTAACCAAAAAATTCCACTAAATATAAACTTTACCTATGATAACATAAAAATAGAAAAAGTAAACAGATTCACCCTACTTGGCTTAACAACAGACACAAATATTAACTGGAAACCCCACATAATGAAAATTAAAAGGACATTAGCAAATTTTACATACGCTCTCCGAGAAGTGAAAAAATCTACCGACATACAAACCGCCCTTAGTACCTATTATGCTTATGCGTACTCGTGGCTCTGCTACGGGGTTATCATGTGGGTAAATAGCACAGACGTTTCTGATCTTTTAACCCTACAAAAAAAAACTAATTCGAATAATATTTAACATACAAATTACAGATATCTGCAAACCATACTTCGTCACACATAAAATACTTACCTTACCGTGCATATACATTTTGGAAATCTGCAAATTCTTAAAAAAATACCCAGTATTATATATCAAACGAGGAGAAAGCAATACCAAATACCAATTACGCCATAAAAAAATACTGACTCTACCCATAATATCTCGCCTTAAGCTACATTCATCAGGTCCCTGCGTCATGTCTATCAAAATTTTTAACAAACTCCCAGACTCGATAAAAAATATAGAAAAAGAAACTATTTTTATAAATAAAATTAGGGATTTTTTAATTTGTAAACATTACTACACACTAAACGAATACTTAAATGATACATTTTAAATAATATGTACCTAGTATTTCAATTCTATTTTTATTTCAAAGTGTATAAATTTATCATTATTGTTTAACTATAATGGCCCTCCTCTCTCTTAATTGCCGTACCCTTCAGGGCCCATAATGTTCTCATAGTTTTAAGTTAAAACTTAAAATGTTCTCAACACCTTAACTCTAACATTATGGATGCAATAAATAATATGAATATGAATATGAATATAAAAACTCTATGAGACCATCTATTTCAGAAATCTGTTAACTATATAGGCTGTAATAGAAGTATGGTGGCTACGGGTTCGAATACCGTACGGAACAAGATTTTATATGGCATACAAATGATTATTGTTATGCGTCTGGATGTGTGCTTGTAAAATTTATGAAGGTAAACTACCTTCACGATACAAGAGGCAATCCTACTGTTGGGGATACTTTTTATTCAAAATAAAAATAAATGTGAAAATTAAATTTGATAGTAAAATTAAATAGTCAAATCACAACATTTAACATTCAAATATTTTTTTACCTTTATATATATATATATATATATATATATATATATATATATATATTTTACAATAGTATATAAATGTAGTTAAGATTCAAGGAATGTTGCTCTCGTATGTATAAAAATAGGCTTCTATATATGACTTCAAATTCACAAATACACCTGTTCTGTAAAGGTAAGTATATACTTGCAATAAATTCTCTACAGTATTGTATCTTATCGCAACCGTAGCAAATTAATGAGCATTAAGCCACTGCTGCGCGAAAATCGAATTCCTATTTTATGCTATGCTTCCTATGTTAATAATGTCAGGTAATCTAATTTTCCACTTAATATTTGGCGATATAAAGTAAGAGAAAACATACATGTGTATGTTTTCTCTTACTCTATATACTCTATACGTGGTAGAGCCATGCTGCAGCTATATTAGTAGTATAGTTGTAGCACGAATGGGTCGGCTCGACTGGGGAGGGACCACGCTCTCACAGAATACCAGCGTCAAATAGCAGCTAAACACTACTGTGTTTCGTTTGGTGAGTGTAGAGAACCGGAGACAGTTTTTACTGGAAAAGAGGCATTCCATCTTAGTCCTCACGGGTGACAACGCATCTGCATTTTGATTCGCAAACGAGGATAAATGTAGATAGACATTTACATTTATTCTCGTTTGCGAATCAAAATGCAGATGGGCCACAGCAAACACTTACATCAGGTGGACTGTGTGCTCGTTTGTCACCCTATCCTATAAAAAAATGTGTATATTCCGTCAACATTGTCATTACAGCGCATCACAAGGCCACTTCTGAACAAAGGCTTCCTCCATAGATTTCCACAAAACAAAGATCCGAGTCGCATGAAACCATTGACTCTATGCATGTTTCATCAGGTTTTAGTGTATGCTCCATCATCATCATCATCATAAAAATCCATCACAGGTCCATCGAGTTCATGCATGTGACATACAGTAACATTTAATCTAGTGGGGGGTCGCCTTATAACTGCGCTCCATAGGACGGACATAGCAGATCGAAAACTGCCACTTGGTAAAATTTTCCCATCGGTCCTCCAGCGCTTTTGCGTAAGAACATGTTGTCAGCAAATCAAAGATGAGTTGATGTACTAATTATTGATGTACTTTTCTGTCTTTTCCAGTCTTAAATCTTAAAAACGTATTTATGATGCTGTATAACACCTCTCAAACTATCCCAAAAACTAAACAAATTTCAACGGAATTAGAACCTTTTGACAGTTCACATACGCGCGATAAATTGGCAAATTGTACTCTTTAATCTTATGTACAATTTTTCTAAAGGGACGTATGTGGTTTATGATACTAAACCCTTTTCATATGCCTCTCAAGGCATAGAGAGAATTAACATAAATCTCGTTTTTTAGGTAAAGTATAAATATTTTGTCTAAACATGTATTCCTGTTCTAATTTTAAGCTCTTCTTACATTTTTTGTTAGAAATTAATTATGGTTAGAAGACAGAAAATAAAAAATTGTCAATCATTTATTTTTATTTCTAAATAAGTACCTAGAAAGCAAAACACACAGCATACTTCTAAAATTATAACCTTTAAAAAATATTTGAGATAATCTACAGAACTTAATCCTATTTCACGAGAGTCAAACTTCTCATAAATAGTTTACTTTCCGTTTTACGTAAAAAATCACACGATTGCAACAATTAATCATCAAGTCTCTTATTTTATTTCTGCAATCGTTTTGTAAAATAAATGAAGCGCATTTTAGTTACAGATAAAATTATTTATATCTAGCCTTTGTACGATAAAACGTAAAGTTAATTTATCTGCAAAGCAATTTATTTTTTAATTATTAATGTACATGACATCAAAGATTTTACTTTTAAAAAGCATTCATACGTGGTAGAGCCATGCTGCAGCTATAAGTAGTATAGTTGTAGCACGAATGGGTCGGCTCGACCGGGGAAGGACCACGCTCTCACGGAATACCAACCTAAAATAGCAGCTTAACGCTGCTGGGTTTCGTATGGTGAGTATAGAGAACCGGAGACCCTTTTCACTGGAAACGAGGCATTCCATCTTAGTCCTCACGGGTGACAACGCAACTGCATTTTGATTCGTAATCAAAGAAAAATGTAGATGTCTATGGGCTACAGTAACCACTTACCATCAGGTGGACTGTGAGCTCGTTTTTCACCCTTATTCTATAAAAAAATTCTTTAGTAGAAATACTTTAGCTGGGTTAACAAAGCCTACGTTTGTAGGTTATATATTTTTAATTGAAGTGACAAGCTAACTTACAATCTACCTCATGGTCAATGGCTACTGAAGTCCATGGAAACCTGTAGCAAACTTCAAATAAAGAAGGCTGCAAATGCGTTGTCACCTTTAACGGTGGGTTGTGCCAATATTGTCCGCTGTAAAATTAATTTTAAATGGTCGAATTACTATATTTAATACCAGAAAAACGTATATTATATCATAGATACACCCTTTATTACGTGATATTAAAGGTTAAAAACACGATAGATTGTACTTTTTTTTTTGAATAAGGGTGACAAACGAGCACACAGTCCACCTGATGGTAAGTAGTTGCTGTGGCCCATAGACATCTACATCTATCTTCGTTTGCGAATTAAATTTGAGATGCGTTGTCAGCCGTGAGGACTAAGATAGAATGCTTCTTTTTCCAGTAAAATGGGTCTCCGGTTCTCTACACTCACCATACGAAACACAGCAACATCAAGCTGCTATTTTATGCTGGTATTCTGTAAGAGCGTGGTCCTTCCCCGGTCGAGCCGACCCATTTATGCTACATCTATACTATTAATATAGCTGCAGCATGGCTCTACTATGTACAAACTTTGCTTAACTTTACTTTGCTTTATCGAAAAGAAAATCCGAATCAGTATCTATTTTAAAAGTTTTTTTCGTTTTATATCATAATTAGAGCACAAAATTATATTACAATTGCAGTTACATAAAGATAATCGTATTATAAAGTGATTTTAATGGATAATTTTTAGAAAATCAATAGTTTTTTTTAACAAAAAAATTATAATAGTAAAACGACTCACGTGGTGATGTGCGCCTCGCGCTTAGTGTCCAGCCGGACGTTCTTAAAGTTGGATCTGTGCCAAGTTTCTTTAGATACGCTCCACGTACTTTTAAAAAATGACATATAAAAATTCTAATTTGCAAAACAAAAAATACTTAGTAGCCACAATACATAATTATTCTAAGTAAATCTTGTTTCCGAAAATGTATTTCTATGAATTTTTTTAAAAGTATATGCAAACATTACGACAATTATTGCAGGCAGAGATATATGATTACTTTTGAATCAACCTAGTAAATTATATATATATAGTTCCTGCCATGAAAGTCACATCATATGGATACTTAGAAAATTACTATCAACCATAATCGCTAGATTGGCTTTCAATGCTAGAGTATCTAGTGTTATAAATCGAGTTTTCAGGCACATCAGCTTCAAAGTTATATTGAATTTGTTCCATCCCTCTGAAAAAGCAATCACAAAGTTAAAGTGACATTTTACACCTTCGTAACTGACTAAGCAAAACAAAGTATGTATGTTTAATAACCTAGGTGTGACATGCGTGGAAATAAAATCAATTTGCATTCTGCTCAATCAATGTACGTTGGTTACTTACGACTCCTCTGTGCATTTTTTATGTGCCAAGGTACCTTTCTCAGAGCAAGGTATTGATGCACTATAATCAACAGTGTTATTTTTATAGGAGAGGGGCCTAACGAGCATACAGCTCATCTGATGGTAAGTGACTAGTGCCACCCAAGAACAACTGTAACACCAGGATTCCTCTTGTGTTGCAGTTGTTACGAACCCTAAGTCATAGCGGTCTCAAGTTGCCGGTGGTAAGTTATTCCACAGAGAAGTCGTCGGCGGAAGAAAACTCCCAGTGACACCTACTGTGGTGGATCACTAAGCAACCAGATAGTGTGGATGGTATCGGAAGTTTTGCTACGATGTGTGTTTGTGCATTTTGGCGGCTGCGATTAATCCGAACAATTCCTCAGAGAACTCCCCGTGGTAGCTTCGATAAAAAATTCAAATGGATTCAACATCCCTACGCAGCGCCAGTGAATCGATCCGATCGGAAACTACTCGGTCGTAAATGATTCGAGCCGCTCTGCGCTGGATGCGGTCAAGTAAAAGGAGCTGGCACTGGGCAGCAACAGTCAAGAGATGGGAACAGTATTCCATGTGAGGCTGAACCTTGTAACTTATACTGTCCCGTTTTGCTGAGCACGCCAAGCTTTTTAGAGACCAATTTGGCCTTCTCTTTCAAGTGACTACGAAACTGCACGTCACTCGATATGTCGACGCCAAGGATCCCGGTACTGGCTGAGGCAACAAAGGGAATGCTTCGAAACTAAGGAGATACGAGAAAGGGGTTCTTTATAGCGGTAAACGCGCAAACTTGTATTCTCTGAGGATTAAACTGGACTAGATTTAGTCGCTCCCAATCCAAGACTTTATTCAGCAAAGATTCGACTTCAGACACAAGTTTGTTCTGGTACTCGGTGACGTTTTCCCGAGAAATATTGGCACGGCCGTTGTATATAGCATCACCAGTGCTGTCATCCGCATAGCAATGAATGTTAACGCTTCGCAACATTTCATTGATATGCAGAAGAAACAGCGTTGGTGATATCACGCAGCCTTGTCGATCACCAGCATAAATAAGCTTGTAGTCGGAGCCTGCACCATCTACAACGACCTTGATGATCCGATCTGCAAGAAAGCTAGTGATCCAATTGCACCATTCCTCGGGAAGCTCCTAGGAAGGGAGCTTCGAAAGAAACACTTTATGCCAAACCCAATCGAAGGCAGGTACCGCATGAGTTGGCAGTTTATAATGGCTTCCATTATTTTGGAGAACAAGGAGGTGATGGCGATAGGCCTGTAGTTGGACGGGTCAGTGCGGTCGCCTTTTTTAGGGATCGGGTGGACCAAAGCTGTCTTCCATGAATTCGGAACTACGCCTTGGGAGTAGGAGTACCGGAAAAGACGCGTTAAAACCGGTGCCAACTCCGGAGCACACGTCTTCAGCACAATGGGAAGGACTCCATCGGGCCCACTCGACTTGCTGACGTCTAGGGAGAAGAGTGCTTTGCAAACCGAGCGCTGTGTAAATCGCACATCCGGCATGGAGCACTCACATCGCGGGATTGTCGGCGTTGTGTTCCCCCCGTCATCTAGAGTCGAGTTGCACGCAAAAAAAGAGCTCAACAGATCGGCTTTCTCCTTTGCGTCATGAGCCAGTGAGTCATCCTCTCTGTGCAGAGATAGAAGAAATGGCTGACAGAAGTTCCCTTGGACAGCCTTGGCGAGAGACCAGAATGCACGGGTTCCCGAAGGAAAGCGAACTAGCTGCTCGTCAATTCTGCCGATGTGCTTCAGACCTTGCCTTGGCAATGACGCTTTTGAAGGACTTGTATGTCATCATGGAGGTAGAGTATCATCTATTGATCATCAACCTGTTGTAGCAAGGAATCTGTAGCTATTTCGACGTGGTCAATGAGTTGGTCGGTTTCGGCATTACCGCTATGGGTTCTATAGAGGCAGAGGAGATATGGAGTATAATTAATAATGAAACGGGCAAGGTGAAACCATGGAACTCGGATTTTCAATTGAATATTTACAATAATTTAACTCAATCTTATTAAGAAAACGAGCTTTTAAAAACATTTTACTGATGTTCTTTTTTTGACAACAAAATTATTAAATTGTTCTCCTACTGTCCTGTGTTGAATCATTGCTTAAACAAAACGTAAAGCCCTGTTCAAATACTTTTGAATTCCATAGAGTATTGCCAAAAGATATCGTTAAATATTTTAAAGCTATCGATGTTAAGAAAACGGCAGACTAATGGGGGATTTCCCTTAAAGTGATTGCATCTATAAAATATAATATAGCACCTTATCTAATCACAATTTTTAATACAAGCGTCGAATCTGGTGTGTTTCCTAACCTAATGAAACATATTAAAGTCATACCTTTATTTAAATCTGGTAGTACATTAGACCTCGCCAATTTTACACCAATTTCTGTACTACCAACATTAAGTAAAATTTTTAAAAAAAATTTACATAAGATTTTAAGTTATTTTAATAAAAATAAATTGCTACATAAAAACTAATTTGGTTTTGCAAGGGGTCGCTCGACTACCGACGCCAAGGTCGAACTTATAAAACATATTTTTTGTGCATGTGACAATTTGGAGGATGTTTTGGATGTGTTTGTGACCTTTCCAAGGTCTTCGAATGTGTTCACCATGAGACAATAATCGGGCAGCTAGAGTACTATGGTGTCAAGAATACAGCGCTTAAACTTATTATTTCATATTTAAGTAATAGAATGCAGAAAGTTATTATCAATGGTAAAAGTTCTTCTGGGTTGTCCGTAAGGATAGGTGTCCCTCAGGGATCGATTCTGGGCCCTTTCCTATTTTTAGTGTATATAAATGACTTACCTTCCCTTGTAGGGGATAATCATGATATAGTATTATTAAATAATACTATATCATGATTATCAAGCAAATTTTGCTTATGATACTTCTTTGATTTTTAAACTTAAACGTCAATCATTTAAATGTGACGAAGTAAATAATGCAATATCAAAATTAGTGCATTGGTTTAACGTTATTAATCTGCGTTTAAACGGCCATAAAACTAAATGTGTTAATTTACAACAACAATTGTTAAAAATCTGAATACCAATGTGTTTTAAATTGGGAAGAATGGAGCCCTGTTTAATCCTCTGTTTTTCTTGGCATCATACTCGATGCAAAGCTTCAGTGGGGCCCCCATATATCCAAACTAGCAAACAGACTAAGCTCTGCAGCTTATGCTGTAAAAAAAGATAAGAGTTCTTACTACTGTCGGACAGCTAGATTAATTTGTTTTAGTAAGTTCCATATCATAATGTCTTATAACATTTTGCTATGGGGAAATACGGCTGATTTAGAAACCATTTTTGTTTTGCAGAAGAGGGCCATAATAGCTATTTACAACCTTAAACCGAGAGAGACTCTTAGAAAAAAAATTAAAGAAATAAATACCTAGTCAGGTCATAAATTCTGTCACATGTTTAATATAAAATAATTGAAACAAGTTTATTCATTATGTAACCATTTATATACCAAAATGAACTTAACAAAACATAGATTCTTATGACACTAAAGTTTATTCAAAATGACCTCCGTGATTTTGAATACAGGCCTTCAATCTGCGCGGCCAGTCGTCTATCGCAGCACGAACGAGGTCCATGTCAATATCGGCGGCTGCCTTACTTAATCAAGGATGTCTTGAGTGACTCCAAATTGGAATGAGGCTTTGAGCACGCCTTTTCCTCCAAGTGTTGCCATATCTTGTAATCTAACGGATTCAAATCTGGACTGGAGGAGGGCCAGTCTTCGTGCCGGATGAAGTCGATTTCACGCGCCGCCAGCCAGTCTTGTGTGCTCTTCGCTCTATGAGCTGGCGTCGAATCTTGTTGGAATACCCAGTGCCTGTTATTGAACATGGTATGAGAAACAGGTTCCACAAGGGTCGTCAGGACTGTATTTTGATACACAACTGCATTCGTTTTAACACCTTTCTCACAAAAATGTACCTCTGTTAAGCCCCAATAAGAAACTCCCAACCATACCATGACCGAGGATGGAAAATGACCTTGTTGGACATGCGGAATACGGTTGCTCGCTTATTCACTACTTTGTGCGTACACCTTATCATTTTCTTTGTTGTAGCTCTCTTCTACGGTAAAAATTTTTTCGCCCGCCCGGGATCCTGCAAGCCTCTATCCTGCCTGAAGCCACTGGACTCTACGATCCGTTGCTCTGCCTGAAGTCGCCGGATCCTACAAAACGTTGCTCTGCCTGAAGTCGCCGAGATCCCACAAGTCTCTACTCTACCTGGAGTCGCCGGAACCTACAAACCTCTGTTCCGCCCGAAATCACCGGAACCTACATACCTCTGTCCCGCCTGCAGTCACCGGATCCTGCAGGCCACTGCGCTGTCTGAAGTCGCTGAGGATCCTGCAAGCTCCTGTCTGGGCTGAAGTCGCCGATACTGCAATCGCCGCATTCACCTGAGGTCGTCGCCTAGAGACGCCCTCGCCTTCTCACCTACGCCGTGCGTGCTCGTACCAGGCGCTGAGAGCACGCTTGGGATCTTCGGACTCAGCTTCGACATAAATCTCTTTTTTTATTACCTTTTTTTTAAATATAATTTGTAAATCACATCATCCATCCTCATGTTCATACTCCATTTTTGATATATAAAATTGTAAATATTTTCGAATCCTAAATATATTATTTGTCTTGGTCTATTTGGTTGTTTTGCTGATCGTAGGTTAGGTTTTCTTTCTCTTTTAATTGTCGCTTCACGACAGTTTATGAGGGAGGGGGGGGGGGGGGAGAATTGGGCCTACTGCACCCACCAGACGAAACGCAGAAGCAGAGATTCCACTTCACTCCGGTATTCTGTGCGGTCGTGGTACCACCCCGGTTCAAGTCGGCCAATGTGTAACAGCAAAATCTGCTGCGTGGCTCTACCACTGGTTTTCCCGTTTACATAGACTTATTAAAATTATTTAGACACATCTTCGACTACAATAATGTTTGTACTGTACGGTTATACTGTTAAAAATCTTCATAGGAATACATTTTCGCAAACTACAATGGTCGTACTGATTTACTTAGAATATGTTACTATGGTCACCAGATGCTTTTTGTTTTTTAAATTTGATATATTTTTATGTAATTTTGTCAAACCGCAGGGAAAGTATCTAAAAAAATACTTGACACAGGTCCAAACTTTACGACGTCCGTCTGGATACTAAGCGCGAGGCGCGCGTCTCCATGTGAATCGTTTTAATATTTTAGTTTATTTTGTTAAAAAACTATTGATTTTCAAAAAAAATATTTCTTTAAATTACTTTATAATACGAAAACATTTAAAAACATACAAGTTTAAAATAATTTTGTGCGGTTATTACGATGTAAAACGAAAAAATATTTTCTCAATAAAGATGTATCTGTGACTTTATTTTCTGGACTTAAATATAGTAATTTCACTATTTAAAATTAATTTTGCTAGAGCCAATATTTGGATAACTCGCCATTAAATTAATTCCCGACTGTATACGTTTTTATTCGACGTGGAGTATTAGTGTAATTATTTATTTATTTAACGACAGCCGAGGTAACTACAATAATACATGTTCACAAAACATAATATATAAGCTTAATTTTTAAATGTAAAACCTATTAAAGGCAGCCACAACATGCGTCACAAGAAGAGTAACATTTTATTAAATAAATTACAAAATATTAGAAACATAACCTTAAAATAAATCAAAAACCAAGAAATACCAAAAATATTAAAAAATATAAACTAAATAAACTGAGACACCTTAAAACAATACAGGGGAAAATACACAATAATCAATTAAACCAAATAACAAAATTAATACATATCGAACTCTTAAATATTATCTTTTAAGTTCTGTAGCACTGTTTTTTTAAAAGAGGACAAAGAATTGCTAAGAATGTCCACAGAATCCGACATCAAATTCAGCAAGCGTGACATTCTAACTAAACTATTGTTTAGTTTAGTTAGAATGTCACGCTTGCTGACACTCAACTTCAAGTAGATGCTATATACACAGACTTTTCTAAAGCATTCGACAGAGAGACAGAACTCTATTGCATAAATTATCTAATTACGGTTTTTGTGCGTCTATGGTTGGTTGGTTTGAGTCGTATCTACGTGGTCGAACTAACTATGTAGTACTAAACGGTTACAGGTCTGATAACTATATATCCAACTCTGGTGTTTCACAAGGTTCTTACCTGGGGCTGTGGCTATTTAACGTAATCATTAATGATTTGGATCAACTAATAAAAATTGTAATTAAATTGTGTCCTATTATTTGCAGATGACTTACAGATAGCTAGAGTGATTAATTGTTCCAATGATTCACAACTTTTACAAGATGATATTGATGGTCTAGTAAATTGGTGTAGCATTAATAACGTGCAACTGAATCCAACTAAATGTCATCAAATCTCTTTCACGCGTAAATTATCTCCATTTAAAATGAAATATAAAATACATAATGAAGAATTACAGATTGTGGATCTTGTTAAGGATTTGGGCATTTTTTTGGATTCTAAACTGACTTTTATTTCACAAATGGACCGCATGATAGAGAAAGCTTCAAGGACTTTTGGCTTCATTTTAAGAAACAGTAAAACCTTTAAGAACATCACAACTAAAAAAATATTATTTAATACCTTTGTCCGCAGCATAATAAGTATGGGAGCGTAATATGGTCACCACAATACAAAGTCCATCAACTATGTATAGAAAGGATACAAAAACGGTTCATGAGGAATCTAGCTTATTGTAGTAACATAAATGACAAAAAACTTGCTGGATATAATGAGAAGTTAAAATTCTTTATCGTTGACAGCTTGTCAAACCGAAGAAAGTATCTGGACATGGTAATGTTTTATATAATAGTGCGCGGAACTGCGGACAGCGCTGAGCTAATGCGAAAAATAAAATTTAAAGTACCAAGGCGTTATCCGCGTAAATCTGTACCTTTGTTCTATCCACTTCCTTCTAAGGGTCATAACAACAACAACAACAACAACAATTATAAAAAATAAAATCCTTTAAGGACTTTCGGTGATAACTATGAAGATGAAAAGATATAAAAAAGTATAGTAAGCTAAACTAACAGCCTATAGACTTGTCTCATTGCTGGACACGGGCCTCCTCTCATTTTTGACAGGATTTTTTGGCAAGCAAGTGTCCACCACGATACCGCAATTGGTGTTGGCGGACTTTACTAGATTTCGAAATAATAACTACTCAAATATGTAGGTTTCATCACCATGTTTTCCTACACTGCTGAGCACTTGGTAAATCAGCAATTAAAATTTTAATGTTAATTTCATTAGTGATAATGGAAATGGATGGTGAGAACCGCGAGGGCTTAGGCCCACAGCTACTATGACTGTATTTCTATTATATTTACGTGGTAGAGCTAAGCTGCAGCTACAATATGGTTATAGTACGAATGGGTCAGCTTTTTTTTTATAGGATAAGGATTAAAAACGAGCACACAGTCCACCTGATGGTAAGTGGTTGCTGCGGCCCATAGACATCTACATCTATCCTCTGTTACAGATCAAAATGCAGATGCGTTTTCACCCGTGACGACTAGGATGGAATGCCTCATTTCCAGTAAAAAGGGCCTCCGACCACCTGCACTCACCAAGCAAAACGTAGAGGTAAACCTCTACTTCACGCTGGTATTCTGTGAGGTCGTGGTACCACTTCGGTTCGAGCCGGCCCATCCATGCGACAGCAAAAGCTGCCGCCTGGCTCTACCACTGTATTTTTTATTTGTATTTTTTAGCTTGACCTAGGAAGGACTATACTCTCACAGAATACCAGCATAAAATAGCAGCTCAGTGCTGCTGTGTTTTGTATGGTGAGTGTAAAAAACCAGAGACGCTTTTTACTGAAAACGAGGCATTCCATCATAGTCCTCAGGCGTGACAACGCATTTGAATTTTGATTCTTAATTGAGGATAAATGTAAATGCCTATGGGCTGCAGCATATAGGATCCACTTACCATCAGCTGGGCTGTGTACGTAAAATTTCATGATGCAAATATACTTGCATAAAGTTTGGAGTTTCATCACAGCTTTCCTGAAATAGGGACTACTATATTTTTTGGCCGTTTTGCATACGCAATTTTTATAGCCTCTGAAATATTTCCTAAGAGAAAAATAAATTTCAGATTATGTGGTCCCGTTGAAAGATTTGATAGATATTGTACTAAATAATGAGTAGGTATTCTTTTCTATCCGTATATATTGGTACCACCCTCTCATCTATTTACACTATCAACAACAACAGTGTATCTCTGCAGTCTCTAGTCGTCTGCAGTGTAGTTTAGTGCTTAGTTTAAGAAATTCAGCATGATTATGAACTGAGAGCCATTTCATTGAAGTTCTTAAGGATTAATATACAACTGTTCAAGCGACTGATAAATTATATTAGCCATATTGGTAAGGTAGTTATGTCAGTATGTTTAAAACTATTTGTGCTTCTTCTTTGGCTTGAAATGGGAGATCAAGTAAAGGACTGAATTGACCAAATTACTGCATATTATTAATAAAAAGAGATTATATTCCTATTTAACATATTGATTGGTTTTCATATTAGAAAATTTGTTAAAAGTATCCATGGGCTACATAGGCCACTTAATAACTTGTAGACTACTATGTCGGTTGTAACTGTTATATGAAAGAAGTATTTTCGTATTAGTAGAAAAAAATTAAAGAGACATGCAATTTTAGGGCCTACATATTATGAAGCTTGCGTGATTAAAATAAACTCGATAGGATATAGAGCCACTTCGTATTTTGAGCAGACTGACTCGGTGGTCTAGTGGTTGCGAGTGCGACTGGTTATCATTAGTCCTGAGTTAAAATACCGGGGCAGACCAAAATAAGTTATTTAGTTTTTCTGTTCAGAAGTTGGTTGGCTATGTTCCACACCCATGGCTCGATAAACACATAGAGCCGCAGCACCTGATCTCTCTCTTGATAAATTACCGTCCCATCAGACAGTAAAAGTGGAAATAGATAATAAGGATGGGATAGTATGCCTGTGTATAATCTCACTCGCACTGCAATGCTGTCCTTCTCAGATGGCTAGTATCTGTTGATCAGTATTAATCTACAGTCGCTTTTTATGACTTACACGAGATCGGACGTGATGACACACTGCTCAGACGTTTTCATTACTTAAAACACTGAAGTAATATATATTGCGTACTAGAAGAGACGCACATACTTGATTGTTTGCAATCGATTACCACCAATGATTTTTCCTGAACGACACAACTCAGGGACCTTCAAGAAAAGAGCATATCCTCTTTAAAAGGCCGGCAACGCATCTGCAATTCTCCTGGTTCTCCTGGTTTTGCAGTTGTTCATGGACGGCGGTAGTCACTTACCATCAGGTGAGCCGCATGGTCGTTTGCCCCTCTCAAAAAAAACACATGTTAGAGCCCGAAGGCACAAACTTATTTAGTGTGTGCCATTAAAAAGGTATGTTGTGCCATAAAAAAGTACCTTCTTCCACGTGCCCTGTACTGTCGCACAGATATTGCACCTGGTGTCTGTTCTAGTACGTGACAATGACAGGACAATTATTATTATATGTTTTAAACTGCGAGCTACGTTCCATAGACTAAATAGCTTCTGGTGATAATTACTACTGAAATTTTTGATTGACTATACCATTATTAAAGTTAACTTGTACTACTTAATTCAAAATATTAATTATAATAATAATGTGTTATGCTGCAGCTATGTTAGTAGTATAGTTGTAGCACGAATGGGTCGTCTCGATCGGGGAAGGACCACGCTCTCACAGAATACCAGCGTAAAATGGCAGCTTGACACTGTTGTGTTTCGTATGGTGAGTCTAGAGAACCGGAAACCCATTTTACTGGAAAAGAGGCATTTAATCTTAGTCCTCACGGTGACGACACATCTGCATTTTTATTCTTTCTTGAAGATAAATGTAGATGTCTATGGGTCACAGCAACCACTTACCATCAGGTGGACTGTGTGCTCGTTTGTTACCCTATCCTATAAAAAAATGTATTTTAGACCGAATTTCGGTCACAGCGGACCAGTAACAGCGGAAACAAGTCGTCTGCGCAGTATAATATAGTGTACTAGTATGTGCAAACACCAGTACACTCTCTATCCCTCATAGGACGTCACCCAGGACTTGAATCATGATCAACAGTCGCACTTACGACCATTAAATAAATTTGGCAGACAAATTCAGTGACTGAAGCTGATTCACGTAGCTGAGAGATTACGCTCTCGTAATAAATGTCACACTTAGATAAACTTAGTGGAAAGACTTAGAAGTTAAATGAGGATATCCGCAGTAGAACCAGATTGACCGATATAGCCCAACGGATTAGTAAGCTGAAGTGGCAATGGGCCGGCCATATAGCTCGAAGAACCGATAACCGATGGGGAAAAAAGGTTCTCGAATGGCGGCTTCGTACCGGCGGACGTAGTGTAGGGTGTCCCCTCACAAGATGGAGTGACGACCTGGTAAGACATGCAGGAAGTCGATGGATGCGGGTGGCTCAGGACCGTGCTTTGTGGCATTCCTTGGGAGAAGCTTATGTTCAGCAGTGGACTTGTGAAGGGCTATAATGATGATGATGTTGAATAAATGTCACAGTACATGAGCGTCTCGGGTTCGATCCCCACCGGACTACCAGCACTTATGAAATAGTTAATTATTTAAAAATGAAATATCCTTTTCAATCTATAGCCAAAGTTTGCTTTCTCAATAAAACACCAACCGATACGAATAGAATAGAGACTTTTTCAAAATGTAACAAGTAAGTAAGTATTTTATTTTTTATATAACCCACAAGGCTATAATTGCAGTATCAATGTTTAATGGCTGTGCTAACATTATACTAAACACTTCATAATAGTTTTATTAAACGCTAAAGTTTCGTGTACTAAAGCGTTTATAAAACTAGACTGTTGTAAAATATGGCAGAACTTTAAATTAAATTTTCCAACTTACAATGAGTTAGCTGTCACCTATAAAACATTTTCTCTTTACATTTTAATAATATAAGTTATTTTAATGAAAACAATTGTAGTGTTATGCTACTTACATATCATTTTACATTTATTTTTCCATTCTGTTTTTAATTTTCTGCATTCATATTTTGCATCACCTTTATTTCCATAGGATCCTGTAACGTTTTTAGACCATAAGAACACAATAACAAATCATTTTCACTTCGTATTTTCACGTTATCTGCACTTTTTAAATCGGTGTCGATGGAGTCTACCTTTTTCGATCTTTAATTTAGTTCTCCGTAACTCTGCAATTTCGGGTTTCGTGCGCGCTGTTGCGCTACCTTTTTTTCTATATCAATAATATCTCATTTTTACTTAAATTTTGCCGTTTCTCTATTATGAGCCTGAAACCAAAATTTTACATGTTTTGACATCGTTGTTTATCTGGTTGTCATGGCAATTTTTATTCAAATTGGTTACCGGTCTGATGTTTTTACTTCAATACTTCCACAAAAATACTCTTTTCCTCTTGGCCATTTACAAAAATTTGCTTTTAATTTAAATAATTTCCCGTTCTTATCCCAGATCCGTCGTCGAGCGCGGAGCTCTCTAAAAAAGTATAAAAGCCGAACAATCAGTCAATAAAGGCAGCCTCGCTTCAGCTTTCAAACTGGAAGCATCTCCTAAAGGCCTTATCTCGGGGCCGCACTGCTCCGGGATCCTGCAAGCCTCTGTCTTCACCTGAAGTCGTCGCCTAGCCACGCCTACGCCTCCATCTACTAGTTCCCGCGCTCTTTAGCCGCTGTGCGTGCTTGCTCCAGGCGCTGGGCGCGTTTACTCCAGGCGCTGAGAGCGCCTACTCAAGGTGCAGCGTGTGCCTACTTCAAGCGCAGCGTGTGCCTACTCTGGGCGCTGCGTGTGCCTACTCCAAGCGCAGCGTGTGCCTACTCTGGGCGCTGCGTGTGCCTACTCCAGGCGCTGCGTGTGCCTACTCCAAGCGCAGCGTGTGCCTACTCTGGGCGCTGCGTGTGCCTACTCTGGGCGCTGCGTGTGCTTACTCCAGGCGCAGCGTGTGCCTACTCTGGACGCTGCGTGTGACTACTCCAAGCGCTGCGTGTGCCTACTCCAGGCGCAGCGTGTGCCTACTCTGGACGCTGCGTGTGACTACTCCAAGCGCTGCGTGTGCCTACTCCAGGCGCTGCGTGTGCCTAGACCAGGCGTTACGTGCCACCACCCCCAAGTGCGGTGTGCCACTTTGATTTTCAGGGTCCGCTTCAGTTCATTCATCTATCTTTATTATTATTTTTTTTAAAAAATTGTAATTCACGTCACCCATCACCATCATCATACTTCATTTTTTTTATATAAAATTATAAATATCTTTTTAAAATTTTAAATAAATTATTTTTTTTTGTTCTATTTTTTTTGTTGTTTCGTTATTGTTAGGTTAGGTTCTTTTGTTACGTTTGGTACCTATGTCTTACTGACAATGAAACAGTCAGTTTTGATGTTCAGTCTCTATTTACATGTCTACCTGTTGAAGACTGCATTAAACTTGTAACTAGGAAACTAGAGGGAAACAACGTGCCAGCAGAATATGCAGTCTAACTCAGACATTGCCTTACATCTGGCTATCTATTGTGGAAGGAAGAGTTTTTCAAGCTAGAAGATAGCGTTGCGATGGGCTCACCCATATCTCCCATTGTCGTCGATATATTCATGGAGGAGTATGTAGAGAAAGCCCTGCTTACTGCACCCGTAAGGCCAAGGTTCTACAAGCGATACGTAGACGACACTCACAATTTTACCATCAGAGAAAGTAACTGCACTTTTAGAACATCTTATTTCCATAAACTCTAAAATTCAATTTATTACGGAGTTAGAGGCAAATAATTCTTTAGCTTTCCTAAATGTGTTAGTAAATCTTAGCAACACCTATGGTTTTGCTAAGATTTACACACATAAGATTGCACACCACACACTGTGTATAGAAAAAAGACCCATACGAACCGTTATTGAAACTGTGAATCTCACCATCATCCTTCGAAATTAGCTACTGTGTTAGAGAGAAAATCTTTGTTAGAGAGAGCACGAGGGATCTATGACAGCAAACACTTGGCCACCGAGCTTCAAAACGTTAACCAGATTCTACACGACAAAAAACTTCGGCTCCCGTGCCTACGTCACAGTGACCGAGTGAAGCCGGCCACAGTCGAGCGTGTGCCTGCTGTACTGTATAGGTGAGAGATGTCACAGACAAAATTGGCTGCATCTTGAGGCGAGCTTCTATTAGAACATTCTTCAAGCCGCCGAAGAAGATAAGCCAATTATTACAATCCGTCAAGTTTAATATCCCTCTACAAGATGCAGGAGAGTACAAGCTTGATTGTGAATGTGGTCTCTCATATAAAGGGCAAACAAAACGATCAATACCCGCGTAAAATAACACATAGCTTACGTGAAACGCAAACGTTCCGGGAAGTCTGCAGTTTGTGATCATAATATCCTAGACGGCCCCTGCCATTACATTAGATTAGATAGACCACAAATTCAATTTGACTAATGAATTTGATGAATCGTCGGTCGTCAGTCGTAAGTGCTACACGCTTTTGTAATGAGTAAATCGGATTATTTCAAAGTACCCACAATGTCCAAATGTGATATTTGTAAAAAATCATTTACAAAATCTCTTCCCGGATTGGAGTGTAGTAAGTGTGAAAAAATTGTGCATCTTAACACGAAATGCAGTGGCCTGACAAACAAACAAATCGCAGCACTGAAAGCGGCCTCCAGCCTGGAGTGGACTTGCCTTGATTGCCAGCAGGAATCACCGAGACGGAACTCTTCTATTGTAATCCCGGAAGAAGACGATGAAGAAGATGATAAACGCGTCTTAATAAACTCCAAAAACTTGCTGAGTTCAATAAGTAAGGAAGTTGAAAAAGCAATAAAAAGTGAAATGCGGGAACTAAACGAGTCTCTACAGTTTCATAGTGCTAAGCTAGAAGAAGTGGTCGAGTGTATAGATGCATTTAAACAAACCATTAAAGTTCTAGAACGAAAAAATATAGAGCTTACTAATAAGAACAACAATTTGGAAAGGCGGGTAGATGCTCTTGAACAGCAACTACAAGAAATAGAGCAAGAAAAACTTAAAAATTGCATAGAAATATCAAACCTTCCCTGCCAGCCCACAGAAAATGTCAAAAACCTGGTGGATAGCATCGCTCTGAAACTCCAACTGCCCCTCGAAGGAATAAAAAGTATTCGAAGACTTCCTGGAAAAAAAGACCATCCGGGGAACATAAAGGTAGAATTTCAAGACGAGCTTTCACAAGAGAAATGGATATCAGCAGCAAAATCCACTAAGACTACCGTAGCAGATATCTATCCTACAGAAATGAACAGCAATAGTGTCGTGTACATCAGAGAAGCAATGACAAAAAATAATAAAATTATATTGTGGCAGGCGAAGCAGGAGTTAAAAAACAACCAGAATTATAAGTATGTATGGTTTAAGAAGGGATATGTAAAAGTACGTAAGGATGACAGCTCAAAAATTTACACATTGAAAACCCTGCATGACCTAAATGTTCTAACTAAGCTTTCTTAAATTTGTACCTATCCATATACCTAGCCGTAAGGTCTAAGCTCATTTTATAACGTGAATTATGTTAGATGAAATTTGTGAGATATCGGACTGTCTAAATATAAATCAATTTCTAAACGATATTCCTAATCACCATGTTAATTTATTGTGCATTCATTTTAATATCAGATCTCTAATTAAAAATTTCACAGCACTTGAACAATGTATACTAACGTCAAATAAACCTATTGATGTCGTAATTTTAACTGAAGTTAATGTAATGGATAATACTAGCTGTTTGTTTCATATCAATGGCTATCAAATGTTTACTGCGTTAAGAAAAACTAGAAGGGGTGGCGGTATAATCATTTACGTCAGTAACAAACACAAATGCAACGTAAAAACTATAAAAACAGAACACTTCGAAAACATATTACTTAAAATCACCACTAACTCAAATTACATTACGAATATATGTGCCATATATCGCCCTCCCAGCTCGAGTAAAAACCTTTTTATTGACGAACTCCTGAACTTAATCAACAGTTACTCTTGTGACACAGATTTATACTTACTAGGCGATACAAACATTAACCTGAAATTAGACAATCCTGCAAAACATAAATACAACAACACGTTACACAGCCTAGGTCTTTTGTGCGGGATCACAGCACATACAAGGATCGAACTAAATAATGGAAAAAAGCTAAGTAAAACCTGCATAGACCACATTTACGCACGATCCCGTACACAAGACCTATACACAGCGGCAATCGGTACGACACTGGCCGACCATCGGGCGGTTATAATAGCCTGCGTCGGACCACAAACACAGGGTGTCCCAATATATAAAATACGTTTAAATAATAATAAATTGAATTCACTGTTAGAACAAATAGATTGGACGCCCACTTACCACATGACCTGTCCTATAAATATTTACAACTATATTTATACAAAATTTACAGAATGCTATAAAAAATCAGAATATTCAATCAAAATTAATACTAAAAGCACGCGAATTAATAACGACTGGATAAATAATAAAATCATCAAAGCCTGTGAGTATAGGGATAATTTATTTCTTCAATGGATAAAAAATACAAATAATATGATTCTAAAACTAAAATACAATAAAGCTAGAAATAATGCCAATGCATTGATTAAGAAAACTAAAAACAAAAAAACTAAGTCAGAAATAATATTCAACAAAAATAATACAAAAAATTTGTGGTCTATCTTAAACAGATTAACAGGTAGAATAAAATCGTCTATAGATGAAGGCTTAGAACGCTCTTTTGGCAGCAATAACAACTCATCGAAAGACGTTGCAAATAAATTCGCTGTCACATTCAATAATAGTGTTAAACAAATAATATCAAAATGTCCCGAACCATTGCTCGACAAAAAAACCTATGCATTATCAGCAAACGTGAGTATGAGATTTAGGTCTGCAGAACCCAAATCAATAACAAAAATACTAAAATCTCTTGATAGTAACAAAGCTCCCGGAGTAGATAGGATAAGAGCCATCGATATAAAAAAGATATGTGACAAAATTTCATTAACTATTGCTAAACTTATAAACGCATGCATTCTCACTGGCAAATACCCAAAATTACTAAAGACCGGCATTGTGAGACCAATTTATAAAAAGGTAGCCAGGCGGACTACCTCAACTATAGACCAATAACCATATTGCCTACGATCAATAAAGTTGTAGAAAAATATGTAGGAACTCAAATACAACACTTTTATGCCAATAATAGCATACTAACTTGCAACCAATACGGATTTCAACCACATAAAAGCACGACTCAACTACTATCCACTTTCACTGACAGTATTTATAACCACTTAGATAATAAAGAGCATATATTGGTAGTCTTCGTTGACTATAGTAGGGCATTTGATACTCTCAGACATGACAAGCTTCTACAAAGCTTAAACGACAGTGGGGTCAGAGGCAATCTACTAACTTGGTGCGAAAACTACTTACATGATAGAAGTTATCAAGTTAGGGTCAGTAATGCAGATAGTTTCTCAGTTTGAGCAACCGAAGGTACTGCCCAAGGCTCCGTCTTAGGACCCTTACATTACCTCACCTACGTAAATAATCTCTCAAACGCAATAAAACAGTGTGAACTGTACCAGTTTGCGGACGATACATGTTTAGTTGCCACAGGGAGAAACATCGAAGATGCCCTTACTCGGCTTCAAAGCGATTTTGACATATTAGTGAAATGGTCTCATGATGTTGGACTTGTACTTAATTCCAATAAAACCAAACTAATTTACATCAGCTCTAGTAAAAACAGAAGCACTTTTAGATTAAAACTTAAAGCACACAACCATCAATGTCTACATCTAAAACAATCAAATAATACTCTGCAATGTAACTGTGATACCATAGAACAAGTAAGTAAATATACATACCTTGGACTTATAATCGACGATAGGCTTAACTGGAAGGAGCATATTAACCATGTGAGTGACAAACTAAGGGCAATATTAGCCAAATTCTCAATTATTAAACCAAAAATTCCTTATAAAACACTTCTACTACTCTATAAGTCCCTGGCTGAGTCTATAATTTCCTATGGGTTGTCCAGTTATGGTAGAACCTCTAAAACACACCTAGATAATATTTTTTCACTCCAGCTACGTATAATAAAAAAAATAGTTCCTATAAAAATAAAAGATACCTTTAAAGATTACCGTAAGCTCTTTGCATTTTGTAAAATTTTACCAATTCATGAAAAAGTAGAACTAACTCTTTTATCACAATATTATTTTACTGAAAATCTACAAAAACTGCACAAAAATTATTCAATCCGTAGACAAGATAATCTCAGACTACAACTACCTTCTTATAATAACCTGTATGGTAAAAGACGATTAAATTACATAATACCTTACCTAATTAACCTTATACCTAATTCTATTAGAGAAAAAATAACACATAAAAATCTAAAAAACATTTTGAAACAATATTTTCTACAAATAATAAACAAAAAATACATAGAACATACATTATAATTTTTAAACATTACTTACACAACAATATACACTAACTTATACATTTGTACATAATTATATCTATCTTCATAATAGCAATTTATAAATTCACGTAAGCATTTATATAATATAAACACTAAAATATTAATATATATATATATATATATATATATATATATATATATATATATATATATATATATATTATATATGTGTAGGTATGTGTGTATATGTGTATATATGTATGTATATACATATATACATGTATATGTGTATGTGTATATATTTATGTATAATTATATTTATATATAATATAATATGAAAACAAAATTATCCACTTACAAAACAAATACATAAAATACATATACATAGTAAATATAAACTAACAACTACTATATAATAATAATCACGAACCATACTTTATACCATAGCTCTTCAAACCGTAATGCTAAAAAACATTCTGTAGAATAAAAAGTAGCAAAAAATGAAGACAGCGCTGCATAGGAACGTCCATAAAAGGTTTTTACGTAACCGTACCGTGTGATATACCCTCATTGTGTTTATAAAATGTGTAGCTGTCTTATGATTGTTACTTAAGTATGTATGTATGAAGTGTGTAGCAAATATAGTAATAAATAGTTTTAGTCTATATTAATGTGTAACGACGGCTTGGGGTGTACGGTAAAACTCAAAAGAGTTTATGTTTACACCTTATTAATTGTTATACTTCTTACTGTTTATGAAATAAATAAATAAATAAAAAATAATAAATAAACTGTTTTGTGTAAAATTACAAACCAAATATTTTTTGTTTATAAAATTTTTTGAATCACTTGTAGTTTAAGAGTTAAATTAAAATCTTTTACTTAATATTTATTTCACAATTCCTATATTTTGTGAACATAATAGAGCCCAGGAGGGATCAGGCTATTTTTTTTTAAATAGTACAATCTATTTGTGAAGTTTCATCGCAACCGGTTCAGATATTACCAAGTTTAGCTTGGACTGCTAGACAGACAGACAAACAAGAGATTATCCGTGTCATAGTACCATACAAATAATCTCCTGAACATAAAAGAAGCTAGTTGGTTCAATAATACAGACAGACACTTCAATTTTATTTTTATTATTTTATTCATAGTATAGACTACATGTAATTTTCTTTAGATTAACAGTAAACAAATCACTAATTATTACATCATGTAGTTATTAGGCTGAGTTTGACATTGGTATTGTTACCACCGTTTTACCGGTATTTTGAGAATGTGTTTTAATGATACTCTGTGGCAACACCGGTGACAAGTTGTAAAATAATAGCTTCCAACAATTTTTAAAAATGAATATTGTAAATTGATAATATCTGCCTCAATTTTGAGTTACAGTTATTAAAACGACTTATTTGTATTTGTAAAATATGTAAAAATCGTAAGTATTTTTATTAAATTGTGTAAGTGTTCCGACCAAAAATGACAGCTGTAACGAACATCGTTTAAACTTACTTTAAGTGTAATTCTTCTTATCCCTTTAACATATTTAAATTTACCTTTTAAGTGTTGTTCCTGATTTAATTTTGAAATATTAACATGATAATTAATTTTGAGATCTGTAAATAAACCTTTTTTACAGATCTCAAAATTTTCTTTCTTTGTTTTCTTTCGCTATTTACACTTAATAGTAAAATGAATACACGCCACACCAAAACGCACCAATTGGAGAACAGACGTTAAATGGCGCTTTGAGAACTGAAGTCGTCAAAGGAGCAGTGTGAGCTGTTTTTTAAAGAAAGGGATGACAATGAAAAGTAAATAATAAATATAATTGCTAAAGTTACTGAGCTAAAAGTGATATACTAACTGACATTTTTTTTTCAAATATTTATATATATATATTATTAATACGGATATTTATGTGTATATTATTTATATTAGATATATGTATGTGTGTATTATTGTATGTAAATATATGTCGTGGTATATATGTACTATGTATATATTATATTTTAATATAAATACACTTTTATTCAATTGTCTTTGGCACCCAGGGTTGACTGGTTGAGAATGCCATATGGCATTAAGTCCGCCCTATGTACCCTTTACCTTAAGGTGTTACATTTAAATTTTTAGATAAAAATAAATTCAAAATATGGTTAAGTTACATAAAGAATAAAGAGCCGTGGTAACTCAGATGGTTAGCGCTGGCTGTAAGCTTCACAGTACTCGACCAACCCGGGTTCGATCCCCGCTGGCACCAATGAAATTGTTATTTACAATTTTAAGTGCTGATTTACCACGGGCTCGACGGTGAAGGATAATATCGTGAGGAAACCTGCATGTGTGAGAAATAAGACAAACAATATTTCGAAGACATGTGAAATTTTCCAACACGCATTGGGGCAGCGCAGCGGACATTTCCGTGCCCTAAAACCCTCTCAGATATGAGGGGAGGCCTGTTCCCAGCAGTGGGACGTAAATAGGCTGCAACTTTACTTTACTTTACATATACTTTATGAGTTTGAAATGGAGTGTCTAAATTCAACAATTTTATTACTTAAAAAATTTCCACAAATTATAGCAAATAAATATGCATCGGCTCAGGATGAGATAGAAGAACACATGTTGCCCGTGAATGATCTGGTAAAGTCATGTAAGTGTAAAGAAGAGCGACTTTTTTACACTTACATGACTTTACCACTTTGACTCCTTAATAAAACATCAGAGTGAGTATCAGCGCTCCACTTGTGGTGCATCGGGAACAATATGTGTAAATAATAATGAAAATAGTAAGGACTCATTATCTTTACCTTCACTCTATGATAGTGCCATAACTAAGAATATTAACTTAAAAAGTAATTTAAATATTAAAAAGGTAAAGTTATTATTTATTGTGATGCTATGTCATGTTATTATCTAAATACTTGAAATGTACATAAATTATCTTGTTTACATTGCCTTACATACAGGATTGGCCACAGGGAAATAAAATAATATACGATTTAAATTTATTCATAAATGACTTTTGATGCTATAATAATTAAAACTTGACATTTCATTGTTAAGTTATAATGATAGAATTAATTTAATAGACATAAATAATTGAATTTAGAAATTTTTGACTAAAGATTGGTATTACATATCCAAATAAAATTTATGACAGATAGCCACTGTGCTATCTTATTGTTTATATATTAACTCAGCTAAGGACTTGGCTACATAGACATCTGCTTCTATTGAGCAGCATAATGACTTAAAATATAATTAGGAATCAGTTCCATTCAATTTAAATAGGAAAATGAGACACTAGAAGTAATCTCTAGCAGTTATAATTATTCAAATAATTTAGAATGGAGCTTACAAATGCTTGATTTAATGACTCATAATATTTTTTTTACTCCTAGTTCATCAAAATATACAAGGCATGATAGGCAAAGATATAGAAATTGAATTGTAATAATATTAATATTTTATGGATTACTGAACATTAGTTAAAAAAATATGACTTAATGTTTAACCTCAGTAATCACCCGGTACAATAGAGAAACGGTTTTAAGAGATGGCTCCTTAATATTAGCTAGTAAATTATTATCATGTAAAAAACGTAAATATATTGTGAGCCTCTCTGTTGAGCGCACTGTAGAAATGGCATGTGTTGAGTTTGAGCACCTCATTGTTGTGAGCAGTGTCAAAGTTCTGATCACTGTGGACAAGTAGTTTCGTTACCTTATGTTCACAAAAATCAAGTAGATGATAAAGTTGTGTTTGTTCCAGTAAATGCACGTTGCTTGGATCAGAATAGAAGTAACATAGTGAAGAAACTTCCATCACTTTCATGCCAAAATTATCCTAATTTTTGTATGGAACATTGTTGAAGCTCATTTGCAATGAATTTGATAATATTTTTACTTCTAAAAAGTTCTCCTTGAACAGTCGGAACGCATTTAATGAATGTGCGACAGTAGGAGTCCGTAAGAGCAGACAAAGGTTAATATGATATTTACCATTAAATGTCATACAATCATGGCATCGAATTCAGGGAATATGTAAAAATATATATTAAAAACTAATTAAAAGAGTCTGCCCCACAGCCAAGTTATAAGCATTTGAGCAACAAAATAAAATTTTCTAATAAAATTAAAATAACATGGAGTATATATAATTAATAGTGCAACTGGTAAGGTCAACTCTCGCAATTCAAACTACTGGTTAAGTTTTAACAACAAATTAACTGAATCAGATCAGGATGTTGCATTGTTTTTTGAGAAATATTTTACTGATATTCCAATCTTAATCACTAAGTCACTGAATTATTCTTCTGCCGTCGCCGAATAATTACTTAAACAAAATGTAAATGCGTGTACAAAGAGTTTTACATTTCATAAAATATCATCAAAAGATATTGTAAAATATTTTAAAACTATTAATATTAAGAAAGCTGCGGATCTATGGGGGGTTTTCGTTTAAGTTATTGCATCTATGATAGATATAATTTCGCCTAAACTAGCTATTATTTTTAAGACTAGTCTATATATGCGCGACGAGGGAACGCTCGCCAGTATTACTGTGCGGGCATGCTATTGGGTCATGATTCCCGCATTTTGTTGGCTTTCAAAATACAGTCGCATACACAGCTTACTTTGCACGACTCGCGACGATGGTTTTAAAAAGGAAGGAAAGAAAAATTATTTATATCTATTGTTTTATAACTGAACTAGTGAACGAAAAGGTAAATAGAAGGTGCATGGGGAAAATTGTACAGTAAAGTTAAAAGCATTGAGGATGCATATGGAAAAAATTTCCATGTGGTCGACCTGATGACGGTAATATTTATCATTCGCATTGATAATGACGATTCTGATGACGGAAGTTCAAACGAAGATAAAAGTGATGATGAAGTAGCATCCAGTAACACCAACACACCATCGACATCTGGCTTCCATGTCCCATGTTACAACGGTATAATGGAAGGCGTGTCACCCTTAGCTTAAATTTTCTTGTTACAAACTACTTTATTATATTATACAATAGAAATAATAAATAAGGCTCAAGTAAACATTATCCATTTTTAATTCCAACCTCTTCCAAAATTCTAAGTAGCTAGTAAAGTATATAGGCTGCACTAAAAGTATCGGGAATGGAATATTTCCACTGTTCCTGTCATATTAAAATCTTTTAAATTGAAAACTCCTTGGTTTTAAAAATCGAATACCATTTATTTATTTAAAAAAAGATTCTCGGTCATGTCACAAGGTTTTGTCAAAACTTGTTTAGTCGTTGAGAAAATGGAATTGACTCAAGAAAATTCAAGAGCGATGATTTATTATGACTTTCGAAGTGGTTTAACACAAAAATAGTATGTTGACCGGATGGTTTCTGCTTTTGGTGATGCATCCAAAACCACAATTTATCGCTGGTTTGCTGAATTTCAACGTGGAAGTGTCAAGCTCAGTGATGATCCCCGTCAAGGTCGTCTAAAAACTACAGTCACCCAAGAAAACCTGGTGAAAAAAAGGAAAACGTGGTGGCCACGTTTGTCTTCAAAACTGGCTATGTTACGACTATTCCTCTTGAAGGACAAAGAACGGTTAATGCAGAATGGTATGACAGCATTTGTTTGCCACACGTCGTTTCTGAACTCCGTAAAGAGAACTGCAACCGCCGCATCATCCTCCATCACGACAATGCGAGTTCTCACACCGCACACAGAACAAAAGAGTTTTTAGAGCAAGAAAACAGAATTATTAGACCATCCGCCGTACAGCCCCGACCTAAGCCCTAATGATTTCTATACATTCCCTAAAATAAAGAATAAATTGCATGGACAGAGATTTTCATCACCTGAAGAAACTGTGGACGCCTACAAAACGGCCATTTTAGAGACCCCAACTTCCGAATGGAATGGTTGCTTCAATGATTGGTTCCATCGTATGGAAAAATGTGACAAATTTCGCGGAGAATACTTTGAAAAGCAATAAATACATTTTTAAATAGTAATGTTGTGTCACTTTCTTGATTCCTGAAATTTTCTCGTACATATTATGATTCTACAATAAAACAATTAATCACTAATATAATATTATAAAACAATAGCCTAGCCCTAGTACCATGCGGTACTTTAGAACGTGACTCTACCTACACTCCCTCCACTGTCGACCTGTATATAGCTCGGTGCGAAAGAATGCCCAACCCGGCCGGCTTCACGCTATGGAATTTACACATGTCAGATTTGCCAACATGTGGGGAATTTCCAAAATTGTGGGAAATTTAAAGATGGTTGGGGATTAGTATTATGCGGGGAAAATATGGGAATTTTGAAAATCGATTGCCAGGGCCAAGTTAGAACTTTTTTTCAAGAAATCTAAATACTTATCTTAACATTTTATTAGGTTAAAAAATAAAATTTTACTTTATATTCCTGGAATCAAACTCAGGTACTCAGCTATACACTACGTTTCTAAATCATAAGTTTATTGTTATAAAAATAAATATTTAGTAATAATAAAACGTTCTTACCTTTTAATATCGTTCATATGTATGGAGTTTAAGTTAAATGAACGTATTTTGTCTTTGTAACGGGTTTCACTTTTATTTTCCATATTTACCAATTATAATTATTAACTGAAATTAATCTAAACTTCAAATATTTTATATTTACACGAAAGAGGAATATTTATAAAAAGAAGAATATTTATGAATATGAAACAATGAATTTAAAAATAAAATTATACAAAACATTATGTAAACAATCTTTACGTACAATGTCGCATTATTTGAAAAAGAGAGCGACACGTCTGTATAGCATCGGGCCTCGGCCAGCAGCTATATAGTATATTATCTTTGGCCAGCAGTGTCGGTACACAGGCGTTTACGCACACATCCGTACATATTATTTAAGAAATATGAAAATGCGATTTAAAGAAAATCTATTAATTTTATTAAAACATTAAAACACTGTTATGTTAATATGTTGCTTTTAAAATAATCTGAAAAAAAAATCAAAATGATTGCATGTATATTAGTATGGTTTTTACTCTTTAAAAATTTTTAGAGGTATCATTATGTTTTTTTTTCTATCTATCAAATTAGTAGTGTCATGTTTTCATCACACTACCTGACTAGCATATATACTAAAAAATGTCATATATTTTTCTGATTTAGTTTACTGCATTGGATGATATACTTTAAGGCAATATAAAACTTGCGTTTAGCTCCCGTAGTCCCCTTAATTTTTTTTGTGTAATTTATTAATAGATATAAAATAATTGAACATAAACTTTTGATAGGAATCGTATGTCACTGAACCGACGGGTTTACTGGCCTCAAAATAAATAATAATAATATCCTCAATACCGAACTGCGAGCACGGCAGCCAGTCTCAACGCAGACTAGCGATTTACACAGGACAAGAATATGTTGCCTTAGTGTGTGCACAAACACAGGTGCACTGTCTATTCCCACACTCTCACAGTCTGATTGTACGACAACACGTCACAAGCGAAGAGAGGTCAGGAACAGGACCATACGTTTTACATGCGCTCCAAGGCACAGGGGTGAAACAACGCCAACTTCCTAACTCCGGGTAGCTACTGAAAAATTCTTGACATACTCGTACAAACCTAATAACAGATTTATGCCCTGATTCGGGATTCGAACCCATGATCAGCAGACGTGTTTACGACTAGACCAACGAGGCAATCACAGAAGATAACGTCTGCTGTATGAGTGTTAGATCAAGAGTTTTTTGATAAGTATAATCATCATCAGCACCGAAAAATAATTCCTGAGGATGGATTTTATTTTACCAACTATCACTGCTTTTTGTCATCAGTTTAGGTATTTTATATTATATAATATTTACTAGCTCGCCAGGCAAACGTTGTTCTGCCCTTTCCAACGATCCTTCCTATAAAAATCCTTAAATACGCAATAAAAAATTTTGAGGGTTATTTAGCGGGATAATAACTATCCTATCTCTCAAATTGGACCAAAATACATACAGTGTGCAAAATTTCATTGAAATCAGTTCTGTAGTTTAGGAGTCCATCGCGGACAAACAACGTGACTCGTAATTTTTATATAATAATAAAGATTGTTAGCGCCTTAATAAAAGAAAAACAAAGGGCATACTGCCAATCCGCATCTCTGCCACTCAACACGTGATGAGATTTAAATATATATATATATTTATACCTGATACGATGATGTTGCGTCCGAAGGACTTGTTGCGTCTAGTATACGGACGCAAGATTGACCCACCCTTATAAACTCTTCGACAGACTTCAAATTATCGGTAAACCATCTGGGCAAAAAATTGGCATGGATGTTATTTCATCATTGTAATGAATTTCGGCGAATATTTTAATTCAGCGACTTGCCGCACAACATTTGTAGTTCGCTCGCTACTTCTCGGCGTATATCGGCGCTGTGTATATCCCACTTTTTTCTCCATCTTTTACTCCGCGTAACTTGCCACCGTATATTGTAAAGATTTTCAAAGCTTTTATCAACTCAAATCGATGATTTAACTACTTCCGCAAAGTGAGCTCCCGATATGGGCTGTACGGGTAAGTAAATATGAAAAGGGGCGGGAGGCTCTTACGATTTGCGCTCGGACACGTGGCGAATATTTGTTTATTATATGGTCACTAATCGGTCATTTGGAGTCCGTTTGGAGCGGGCGCTGCTTAATCGTTAAAGTGAATTGATAATTTTGAGATCGTCTTGTATTTTCTTAATATTTGTTTGAATTGTTTGCGTTGTCACACATAAATAGGTTCCTATAAGAATAAAAATAATAGATAACATTTATCTTGCAACTCCTCAAGCTCCTCCTTGGATTCAAGCTACCTGAAATCTTGATGAAATAGAGAAATAGCTTGTATGAAACCAAAGTAGGTCCGTGGTCGCAAATTGGGAGAAGGGAAACGCGCAGATAGCCAAGCATAAAAGCAATTTTAACAGTGGTAGAGCCACGTGGCAGCTTTTGCTGTCGCATGGATGGATCGACTCGAACCGGGGTGGTACATGACTTTATAGACTACCAGCGTGAAGTAGAAATTTACTTCTGCATTTCACCTGGTAAGTACATGTGGACGGAGGCCCGATTGCCCCACCACCCTTAATATGGTAGCGTAGTTACATAAAACACTACCCCAGGAGGGTACCAGCACCTCTGGTGACGGATATTCCTCGCTGAGCATCCACTGTTTTAAACGCCTCGGCAGTCTTAAAGGTATGGACCTGTCCATCCTATGGCTGCGCGTATACCGCGGCAAACATCTTCGCGTCTACGGGTCTTGACCACGTCCAAATGCTGCAGACTCGGTGCTACAACAAGTCCGATCTGGAGACATCTTGATCCTGGGTAATTTTAACGCCCACCAAGTGATTGGTTCCCATTTAACCGATCATAGATGTGTTTATGATTTTGCCTTGTCATATGGTCTCACACATCTAGTTACTTCGCCTACGTGGATCCCAGATGTGGAGGATCATGCACCTTTCTTGTTACACCTTCTCCTGACCTTCATCCGGACGGATATGGGTGTCCGTCGATGCTACTCTTGGCTCTTCGGACCATTGTCTGATCCGGAGGATGGTGCCTCTCACGCTACCTCGCGGTTGCGTTCTGCGGGTTGCCGCCGTGTTGAGCACTGTAGGTTGGCCAATTAGTTTCAGAATATCATAATAATAAATCCAGCTTTCGTCGCCCGTAAGTATGCAAAACACAGTATTTTAGTCACTTCCGTAAAATTTTTGAACCATTTCACGACACCAATCAACACGATGGAGTTTTTGGGACTCTGTCAAATTATGAGGTATCCACCGGGCACAAAGCAGTCAGGAAGACCGCTAAGTGTTCATGGTGGATTTTGTGCAGTGGACTCATAACGATACTTAAGCTTGTCTGAATCTGCTGATAACTCACTCTATTGTCAGACTCTATCATACGCCACACAACACTGATTTTATCTTCAGTCGTCCCCGTAGAAGGCCGTCCCTCAAGAGATTAGTGCGACCACGTTTAAACTCATTAAACTAGTTTTAAACAGTGGCATGAGATGGGGCTTCATCGTGAAAGGCCAATCGAAGTCTATTATAAATTTTTTGTTAACGTAAATGACATCGAAAATTATAAAAAATCATTGTACGAAAATTTTCTGGCATTAAATTCATGCTGACGGGACACAGACAATTTCCAATTTGCCGCCAAATCATAAGCAAATGCCAAATTAATAAAATACTTACACAATAATATTGGCAAAGAGTTTCATTTTCAAAATTTGATATTTTATTATATCGTTTACAAGTGTCCAGTTCTAAAAACTCAGTGTCACCCTGGTACAAGCGTATTAACGCTGGAGTTCCAAAAGACTGTGAGCTTGTGAGCCATTACTTCTGCACATCAATGATATGTTGCAAACCGGTAACAATTATAGCTATGCGGACGACAGCACTGGTGATGCTATATATACCGACCGTCCCAATATTTCTCAGAAAAATGTCACCAAGTACCGGGACAAACTTGTATCTAAAGTCGAGAATTCATTAAACAAAGTCTCGGATTGAAAGCGACTAAATTTAGTTCATTTCAATCCCCAGAAGACACAAGTTTGCATGTCTACCACCAAAAAGAACCCCTGTGTCGTATCTCCTCTGTTTTAAGGCTCTCCCCTTGTTGCCTCAGCCAGTATCCGAATCCTCGGCGTCGACATGTCGAATAACTGCAGGAAAGAGAAGGCCAATACGGCATCTCTTCTTCTCTCCAAAAACCTTGGCGTACTCAGCAGAGCGTGACAGTATTCCATGTCAGCCCACTGCTTGCAACTTTACTAGGCGCAGGTTTGGCCTCACAGGGAATACTGTTCCCATCTCTGGGCCGGGGCTCCCCAGTACCAGCTCCTTCTATTTTATCGTATCCAGCGCAGATTGGTTCTAATTGTCGATGACCGACCTCTTTCTGATCGCCTTGACTCACTGGCACTGCGAAGAGATGTATGTTCTTGCCTATTTTTTTACATCTAACATAGGGAGTGTTATGAGGAATTGTTCGGACTTATTGCAGCCACTCAATTCACCACCGCACATCGCGACAAAATTCGCGATACCATCCATACCACCCATACCATCTGGAAGCAATCGAAACTTACCATCAGGTGAGTCGCATGTTCCTTTGCCCACTCTTCTATAAAAAGATAACAAAGATTTCTTCGCAAGGAATCATACTCCCGACAACTCATCAAGTATAACAAATGCACTACAAAAACTTCTATGATTTCATACAGGATAGGGACAGTCTCAAGGTCAACGCATTAAGTGAGTAAAACAATTAAACCATTTACGGAATATACAGAGTGCCACATCATTTCCATCACGAACGAAAGTATGAAGTGAGCAAATAATACACACCATATATGAAATATACAGAGTGCCACATAATTTCCGTTCTGAACGGACGCATGAAGTGAAGAAAACATACGAACTATATACGGAATATGCAGAGTGCCACAACATTTCTGTCATGAGCGGATGCATGAAGTGAGCAAAACATACGAAATATACAGAGTGTAACATCATTTCTGTCATGAACGGACGCATGAAGTGAGCAAAACATACAAACCACATACAGAATATACAGTGTGCCACATGCTTTTTATCATGAACGGACGTCCTAAATGAGCAAGAATTATTCAAAATTGAATACCGTCCTGTCCGATAGAAATGAAATTCCGATTCTAATATGTTATTAGTTAACAAATAAACTAACAATATTCACTTTCTAAACATTTGAAATTCTACCGGAAATAAAATATGAAATAAGTATCTATCTTAAAAAGACACAAGAAGTCGTCTACGATGTATATATATATATATATATATATATATATATATATATATATATATATACATATATATATAAATATATATATATATATATATATATATATATATATATATGTATATATATATACATAGTCATAAGTATTGTCACACAGTAAAAACTTTTCTTTTAGAATGCTGGCCACAAAAAAGTTTATTGAATTCGAATTTCGAATTGTTCATGAAAATAAAACTGTATACTTTTTAGAATTTCACTCATTTTTAAATATGGAGTGGACGCTTAAAGAAGACCGTGTTGCAGTTATTGAATTGCATCGTTGCGGTTACGCGCCAATTCAAATTTTTGACATACTGAAAAATTTGAATATAACCAAAAGATTCGTTTATCGTACCATCAAACGATACAATGAAGACTCTAGTGTAGATGACAGGTCAAGAAGTGGTCGCCCTTGGTCTGTTAGGACTCCAGCAGTGATAATAGCTGTGAAGGCGCGAATACAAAGAAATCCCAAACGTAAGCAGAAACTGTTGGCCCTTCAGATGGGGTTAAGCAGAACCACGGTGAAAAGGGTGTAAAATGAAGACTTAGGGCTTCGGGCAAATCGAAGAAAAACAGGACATCGTTTGAATGCTCGTCTAATGGACTTGAGACTAAAGAGATGCCGCGCTTTGTTGAAGCGGTACGTGGGAAAAAATATCGGAAAATTCTTTTTTCGGATGAAAAAAATTTATACCGTAGAAGAGAGCTACAACAAACAAAATGATAAGGTGTACGCACACAGTAGTGAAGAAACGAGCAACCGTATTCCGCGTGTCCAACGAGGTCATTTTCCATCCTCGCTCATGGTATGGTTGGGAGTTTCTTATTGGGGCTTAACAGAGGTACATTTTTGTGAGAAAGGTGTAAAAACGAATGCAGTTGTGTACCAAAATACAGTCCTGACGAACCTTGTGGAACCTGTTTCTCATACCATGTTCAGTAACAGGCACTGGGTATTCCAACAAGATTCGGCGCCAGCTCATAGAGCGAAGAGCACACAAGACTGGCTGGCGGCGCGTGAAATCGACTTCATCCGGCACGAAGACTGGCCCTCCTCCAGTCCAGATTTGACATACATAAACATACATAAACACTCACGCCTGTCAGCCAGACGGGTAGGCAGAGACTACGGTTTTCATTTGGCACGATCCTGACACACCTCTCTCGCTTCCTCCACATCCATATACTTACGCATACACGCTCGTCGGTTAAGGGTACTCCTAATGTGGCCCATTTATAATGTATCGCCGATTTGGTCGATAAACTTTCGTCTAGGGCGTCCCTTCCCGACCCTGCCGTTCACTTATGCAACATAAATTTGCTTTGTCACTCTTTCCTCTGTCATTCTTTCTACATGACTAAACCACCGTAACATTCCTTTTTTAATCCTAGTCACAACGTCATCTTGCAAACCACACTTTTCTCTTATCACACTATTTCTCAACCTGTCATTTAAATTCAGCCCTAGCATACTCCTTAAGGACCGCATTTCTACAGCATTTATTCTATCCTCATGCTTCTTCTGCCAGACCCAACTTTCACTACCATACGTTAGAGTAGGGACTAACACAGCACTATGAATTGCCATACGTGCCTTATTTGACACATTCTGACTCCTCATAATAGCGTGTAGAGCCCCATTCACTCTATTTCCTGCGTTCACTCGTCGTTCTATATCCTTATCATATCTACCATCCCTGCTAAATATACATCCCAAATATACAAACTCATCCACTTGCTCAATCAACTCCCCTTCTATTCTTATTTCGCATAACGTTTTACTCTCTTCTCTTTCAAAAACCATCACTTTCGTCTTACTTGCGTTCACTTTTATACCCCATTCTTTTAATGACAAGTTCATTAAGGTTACCATCATTTGCAGTTAGACCGCCGGCGATGCAAATATGACTTGATCGTCGGCGTACAAAAGGCATTTGACGGTTAACTCACCCATTCTCAACCCACATTCTTCAACTTTCAAAGTTTGCAAACAACTGTCCATAAATAGGTTAAACAGCCACGGGGAAGCTACACATCCCTGTCTGACACCTTTATGTATGCCAAACTAGTCCGAGTAGACCCCGTTGATCCTGACACAAGCACTAGAGTCCCTATAAAGGGACCTCAATGCCTGTATCAAACCAGCGCTCAACCTCAATGAGTTCAGTGTTTGCCATAACACATTCCTGTCCACTCTGTCATAAGCCTTTTCCAAGTCCATGAACGCACAAAAAACTTTCTGGTTTTTGGCCAAAAACTTCTCCGCAATCATGCGCATGGAAAAGACTTGGTCCGTACACCCCATCCCCTTTCTAAATTCAGCTTGAACATCCCAAACTTTTACATCAGTTTCTTCCATAACTCTTTCAATTAACACCTTAGCATAGAATTTACCCACAATGCTAAACAAGCTGATACCACGGTAGTTTTTACAGTCCTGCTGTGAGCCCTTTCCCTTATATATTGGGACTATAACGGCTTTACACCAGTCTTCCGGTACTCGCTTAAGTTCCCAACATAAATTAAACAAGGTGCATAGCAGGCCTGCAACCACACCCTCTCCAGGCCTTAGCATCTCGAGTGATATTCTATCATATCCGGCTGCCTTTCCTGCTTTCATGCTTTTCATTGCTTTCATTATTTCATCTACACTTATCTCCCTACCTCTCTCCACTTCTTCCGGAATTTCTATTTCACTTACTTCAGACGACTCTTTACTCTTAAACACACCTTCAAAGTATTCCTTCCATCTCTTTAGATTCGAAACTTCATCATTCAGCATGCAGCCATTCTCGTCTCGTATAGCATTCATTCTAGCTTACTTACTTATCGTCACGCACAATCCCTGACGGGGTAGCCAGAGAGAACAGATCGCCAAGTGTCACGATCCTTACATACCTCTTTCGCTTCTTTCAGATTCATTATCTTCTTCATACATGCACGTCTAGGTATCCGAGTACTCTTGACCCTCCCCTCTTCGAGCAATTTGCTCACATGATCTTCGAAAGTTAGTCTTGGTCTACCTCGACACCTTTTAATATTAACTTTCGCGCTATATATTTTCTTCACCATTCGGTCTTCACTCATTCTCTCAACGTGCCCAAACCATCGAAGCACGCCCTTATCAATTTTTGTGATAAGGTCATCTTTCAAACCTGCCATATTGCGAATCTCTTCGTTTCGCTTTCGGTCAGCCATGGTAACGCCGCACATTTTACGAAGAGATCGCATCTCCACTGCATTCAACTTGCTTTTATGCTTCTTCTGGCATACCCAGGTTTCGCTGCCATATAACAAAGTCGGTACCAACACTGCGTTATGCATTGCAAGGCGTGCACTCTTCACTACGCCTTGCCTTTTGACTAACGCAGTCAGGGCACCATTGACTTTGTTCCCGGCAGCGACACGCCTGTCCACATCTAAATCACATCTTCCATCCCGGCTAAAAGCACTCCCCAAGTATACAATTTCATTTACCTGTTCTAGACATTCCTGATTTACCCATATTTCACACTTCGTTCTCTCTTCGTCCCTTTCAAATACCAGAACCTTAGTTTTATTAGCATTCAAGCGGAGACCTTTAATTTCACATTCCTCTTTCATACACGTGACTAATGCCAGCAGTTCTGCCTCTGATGGTGCAATAAGCACTGCATCGTCAGCATACAACAGACAATTTACTTTAATGTCACCCAATTTCACACCCAAACAGCTATCTTTCAGCTTCTGTAAACAGCTGTCGAGATACAGTATGAACAGCCAGGAAGACATGACACAACCCTGTTTTACGCCCGTTTGGACGCTAAACATGGGTGACAGGTCATGCCCTACCCGCACACAGGCTTTACAGTCACAGTAAAGTGACTGCACAGCCCTTAGCAATCGACCATCCACACCATACCCCGGCAACAGTTCCCACATTTTCTTCCTTACAACCTTATCAAATGCTTTCTCAAGATCCACAAAAGCACAGAAAATCCTCTGGTTAGCAGCCAGAAGCTTTTCCGTGATCATGCGGAGAGAAAACATTTGATCCGTGCATCCTCTTCCAGGTCTAAATCCGCATTGTGCCTCCCATAGAAATCTTTCCGATTTCTCTTGCATCCTACGTGTCAAAACCTTCGAGTAAACTTTACTTGCTAAACTGGCCAAGCTGATCGCCCGATAGCACCCGCAGTCAAAATGTGAACCTTTACCTATATATAAAGGCACAATGACTGCGGATCGCCAATCATCCGGGACATCCCCCGTCCGCCAGCACAAATTGCACAGCAGATGAAAGCTGTCCCAGACGCGAGGCCCACCATACTTGACCATTTCAGCAGTAACTCTGTCTAGTCCCGCAGCCTTACCACATTTCAAACTTCGAATCGCACGTTCAATCTCTTTCATACTGATGACCTCAGTGTCATCGAGGTCCGGGTCTGGCGTACCAGTCTCGGCGTCATCCCCGGATCCCTCACTAAGATCATCACACGCATACATTTCTCTATAAAATTCGCTCCATCGCTGCATGACGTCCGATTTTTCTGAGAGGACGTCATTAGTTCTCGAAAGCACTTTGTTCATTCTTAAGGCCGTCGCACCACTTCGGGTCCTTCCAACCTCTTTCCAGAAGAGTTTGGAGTTCTCCTTAAAGTTGTGCGACAACCTTTCGTCCGCTTCCATTCTACACCTTTCACGCACTTCCTCAATCAATGCTTTCGTGTGAACTTTCTGCAGCTTATATCTTTCTTTCATCTTCTCTCTCATATCCTTATCATTACTAGAGGCCAAGTAGTCTAACCATGCTTTCTTCTTCTTCTTTACAGCTTCTTTCACTTCATCATTCCACCATGCATCTCTTCTTTTACTACTGCCTCTTTTAATCGTTCCACACACTTCTTCCGCTGCACTTACCATTCCAGCCCTAAGGTTCTGCTATGTTCTTTCAAGACATTCTTTTCTGCCATCGATGTTGTCAAGCTTTTCGGCTACCCTTGCTTGATATTTGTCCCTAGTATCCGCTTCCTGGAGCTTCCAGCTTCGGATGCGACAGACCGACTGTGGTTCTGTTACTGCCGTCCGGTAGCGCCAACCCTCGAACTGACACCTAAATCTAGTAATCACTAGATAGTGATCCGTTCCCAGGTCAGCACCCCTGAACACTCGCGTATCCATCACCTGTTTTCGCAGTCGGTCATCCACCAGGAACAAATCGATCATACTTCTCTCATTCTTACTTTCTCTAGTATACATATGGATTTTCTTGTGATTAAACATAGTGTTTGTCACAAGAAGACCCTTTTCCTTGCATACCGCCAGTATAAGCTTGCCAGCATCATTAACCCTTTTATCGCCAAACTTTCCAAGCACCGACTCGTACCCTGGTCGAGCGGTACCAACCCATCCATTCAAATCACCACATACAACAATTCTTTCGCTTCCCCTAGCCAAATCTAGAACTTCTCTTACATTCTCCCAAAACTCCTCCAGCTCAGCCCTGGACGACGAAGCTACCGGCGCATAAACAGCCAAAAGGAATAACTTCGTCAGTCCCAATTTAAAGCGAACCCAGAGAAGTCTTGAGTTCACAACCTTATATTCAGTCATAACATCGACCAACCGAGACGACAGCAGCACCCCCACTCCCTGGCGGGCGCTCTTGCTCTCCGGGACTCCGGACCATAGAGCTAACGCCCCGCCAGGGAGCTCTTCAGTACCACTGCCCTTCCGTTTGGTCTCCGACATACACACGACATCTAATTCTCTTTCTTTTATTATTTCAATCAACTCATTCGTCTTATATCTCATGCCTCCTCTAACATTCCACGTGCCAACTCTGCACTCTGTCCTCCACCTTCCGCCGTGTGGGGCTGTGCGTGACGGGTGGCGGTCCCCATCGCCGCTTTGCGCGCTGCATTCCACACCAACGGGGACGAGCTGGTGTGCGTCGCCTTGGGGGGACGCCCTAACCCTCGTTGGCATGGGTGCGCAGCTAAGTAGAATTGCAGCCCTGAAAAGGGCTGGCAGGGGTCGCGAGGAGCACGCTTCTATAGTGACCCCCATTCATTCCATTCATTCTAGCCTGTTTCGAATTTCCCCTGGCAGTTCTTACGAGTTTCCAGAACATTTTAATATTTGCCTGGAAGTTATCAGATATCTTTCTATCATTCTTATTCATCCTTTCTTGCTTTTTCCTTTCAACAACTTCTTTTACTCTTTTATTTATACGTCTAAAATCTGCCTTTTTTCTTTCAATCTCATCATTCATACCGCTAGAATTACCAGCTTTGGTTGCTAGTAAATCTAGCCATGCTCTCTTCTTTGCTTCAACTACCATCCGTACCTCATCATCCCACCACAACGTATTACTTTTCCATTCATTCTTTCTCTTACTTACACCACGTACTTCGGTGGCTGCATCCACCAAAACTTTCTTAACATTATTCCATACAGTCTTCAAGTCAAAATCACTCATACATAATTCATTCACACCACTCATATTTTCCCTCAGTCTACATTTATACTTCTCTTTCACACCTTCATCTTGTAGCCTCTCTATTTTTATACGCTCTAACGCAGTGGTAGAAACAGATGTCCGATGCCGCCAACGCCTGAATAGACCATTAATTCGGCATACGACCAAGTAATGATCCGTTCCTACGTTGGACCCCCGGTAAACCCTTGTATCTACCACTGCGCTCCTCATTCTTTCATCCACAATTATGAAATCTATCGTGCTTCTATCATCCTCTCTTTCCCATGTATACATGTGAATCCTCTTATGACGAAAGAAAGTGTTCGTCACAAAAAGATTCTTTTCCACACATACGGTGAGGAGGTCTTCACCATTCTCATTTATACTTTCATCACCAAATGTTCCTAATATCCTTTCATAACCAGACCTCCTCACCCCAACCCTTCCATTAACATCTCCTAAGATAATAATATTTTCATTTTCCTTGCACTTCATTAACACCAACCTTACCATGTCCCAAAACTGCTTTTGGATATAAGTGGGCTTAGACATATCTGGGGCGTATACCCCTATCACAAACAACTTCTTTAAGCCCACTTTCATTCGTATCCACAGATCCTTGGGCTTACACATTCATACTCTTTCACACATTTACCCATTCTTTCTAAAAGGATGACACCGACTCCCTGGCATGCCCGCTCGGTCTCGTCTACTCCAGACCAGTAAGCGGTATACACGCCATGTGCAGTGACATCCCTTCCCTTTCGTTTTGTCTCGTTTACACATAACACATCTATTCCTCTATCATTCATCATTTCGCATACTTCATTCATCTTATCATTCATTGCTCCACATACATTCAGCGTAGCCAGACGGGCCTCCGCAATCCACTTTTCGCCCCTCCGGGAGACAGGACGTGACGGGTGGCGAACCAGATCCAGATTTGAATCCGTTAGATTACAAGATATGGCAACATTTGGAGGAAAAGGCGTGCTCAAAGCCTCATCCCAATTTGGAGTCACTCAAGACATCCTTGAGTAAAGCAGCCGCCGATATTGACATGGACCTCGTTCGTGCTGCGATAGAAGACTGGCCGCGCAGATTGAAGGCATGTATTCAAAATCACGGAGGTCATTTTGAATAAACTTTAGTGTCATAAGAATCTATGTTTTGTTAAGTTCATTTTGGTATATAAATGGTTACATAATGAATAAACTTGTTTCAATTATTTTATATTAAACATGTGACAGAATTTATGACCTGACTAGGTATATATATATATATATATATATATATATATATATATATATATGGGCACTATTACGAGTACCTTTTCCTGACGCCAAAAGCAATGCTTGCTTTGCTGTTTTTTTGGTCTAAAGAGTGTAGAGAGTCAGTTTAAAACAGGCTGAGAGGCATTCAGTTTAAACTGAGTCACAGGATAATAAATGGTGAGATAAGGAAACGTTGTGGTCTGAAAGAAGATGTAGTGACAAAAATTGAGAAAAGTATGCTGAGGTGGTTTGGCCATGTCGAGAGAATGAATGAGGAACGTTTGAAGAAAAAGTTGTATAAGGCGAGTATGAATGAAAGTGTTGTAAGGGGTAGACCTAGGCGGACGTTTCTAGATCAAATCAAGGACGTCTTGAAAAAAGGCCAGGTCAAGAGTACCCTAAACCGAAGAGCATGTATGAAGGGAATAATGAAAGTGGACGAAGCGAAACAAGTATGTAAGGATCATAGCAAGTGGAAAGAAGTGGTCTCTGCCTACCCCTACGGGAAAGAGGCGTGATTATATGTATGTATGTATGTATGAGAGGCATTACTTCTTAGTCCTCAGTGGTGACAACGCGTTCGTAGCTTTCTATGTTAAAAGTTGGTTGCAGTTTTCCACGGGCTGCAGAAGCTACTTGTCATCAGATGCACTCTTAGTCTATTTGTCAATTTAATTTTATAAATAAAATTATCGCAGTGATCGGAATTATTATTTTCTTACCATAAATAAACAACAGAACTACTTAACAAAGTCCGTACATTAATTATTGATGTCTGAGGAAGACTTTCAAAGTAAAGCTTATTCGCGTTAAAAGGGATCAAAATGGAATTAAAAGGGATCAAAGTGCTAAGCGCTCCAAGAAACAAGGCAAGAATTAAAGTCAGCCTATTTCGTTGTAAGTTCGATTACATTTTATGAAAAATGTTTTACGGTAATATTTATAGATACCTGAGATTGACACAATTTGTTTTTGTTTAGACATATCTAATGGTTTTACTATAATTCTATATACTTTCATATTCAAATAATCCTGTTCAAAAAATAGTTTAGATGATGCCGCAAGACATAAATGTTTAATATACTGTAATATATCATACAATTCTGAATTGTAAATCCCATTCTGCGCCTAGACATTTCTAAGAATGTGCAAGCTGGCAAGCAAGACTCGAAAGATTTTCGGATAATGTTTGTTCATAGCATATATCCTGCGCCGAACAACAGGCGGCCCAGCATTGGCAATAATACAAAGGCACGTGGGCTCTCATACCAGTTAATAAAGATGCAAAGTCAGACCTTTTTCAGCGTAAATGCATAGAACGTTCAGGCTTATATCACTTGAGTTGTAAGTCTAGTATATACAGGGTTATTTTTAGTAACTAAATTTTAAACCTAAGTTCAAATTTATAAATAATGATATACCGTTGTTGCAGTTTTTGAAAATACGAGTAAATAAGGCTTTCTGCTTTTATTTGAAATTATGCCAAATTGAATATGGTTTATGGGCGTTTTTGCCTACCAATCGACCCTTACAAATGTGTGCGTGTGCACTAAAATCCGTTAAAATAATGCATTACCACATTTTGAATTTAAAAGATAAAAAGGGCAGAATGTTTGAGATTTATTTTAATAAATTTTCTTCAAAATTTGCCCATATTCTGAGCTTTCTCAGAAAATTTGGCTGGTTATTGCAAAATACTAGGTGGATTGAAAAGTACTCGGCCTAACCAAGAAAATAAACACATACTAAATCAGTTATATTTTTATTTTTCTACATAATCACCATCAAGTTCAATACACTTTTGCCACCTCCCCTTCCAAGCATTTAGACCGTTGAAAAAAAATGATTCTTCCTTAGAGTCAAAATATGCGTCTACAGCTGCTTTGACCTCGTCGTTTGTCGAAAATCTTTGACCTCCCAAGTGCTTTTTTAGGTTAGGGAACAGAAAGAAGTCTGATGGTACCAGATCAGGTGAATACGGCGGATGCGGTAACAGTTCAAAGCCACAGTTGTGAATTTCAGCCATTGACTGTACTGACGTGTGAACACGGGCGTTATCTTGATGAAACAGGACTTTTCTTCTGAGCATTCCTCGACGTTTTTCTTTTATTTCCTCTCGTAAACGACGTAGTAAGGTGCAGTAGTAATCAGAGTTTATAGTCTGACCCCTTTCAAGATAATCAATCATAATCACACCTTTCGAGTCCCAGAATACTGAAGCCATCACCTTATTTGCCGACAAAATCGACTTAGCCTTTTTAGGGGGTGGTGAACCAGGTCTTCTCCACTGTTTTGATTGTTGTTTTGTTTCCGGTGTACAGTAATGAACCCATGTTTCGTCTATAGTAACAAAACGATTCAAAAAATCATCTGCATCGGCTTCAAATAACTCCAAACAGTCGCGTGAAATAGTCAATCAAGTCCTTTTTTGTTCAACTGAAAGCAGTCGCGGAACCCACCTCGCAGACACCTTGTGGAAACCCAACTCGTTGACAATGATGTTTTGAGTTCGTTCATAAGAGATGCCTATAATCTCGGCTATCTCTCTAATTTTTAATCTGCGGTCTCCCATTATTAAATCAAGTACTTTTTTAATATTTTCGTCAGTAGTTGACGTCGAAGGCCTTCCAGAGCGGGGTTCATCTTTCACACTCTCTCTACCACGCTTAAATTCTGCTATCTATTTTTTGACGGATGAATATGACAGAGCACAATCGCCTAATGTACTGACCATGTCATCATGGATGGCTTTTGATGATAGCCCCTTCTTATGGAGGTACTTAATGACGGCACGCTGCTCGATTTGCTCCATTCGCGGAAATTATGTCCGATCACTTTGTTAATAAATTTATAAAATCACAACTAATTATCGCACACGTTTCGAACTTCACACAATGAACTAGTCTGAACTGAACTAAATAATGTGGGTAGATTTGATTTTTAGAATTGAATGGATCTGTGTTAGGCCGAGTACTTTTCAATCCACCCTCGTAACTCTATATATTGTATGTTTATTTCATCGTTTGTTGCCGTCTCTTAAGGATTTTTTATTTATGTTTAAAATTATTAATTAATTTTATTTATGTTATATTATTGTTGATTTCAATAATTAAGTTAAAATGGAATGGAATTTAAATTAATTACATGCTTTAAAATAATTTCAGACTACATTCATATAAGATAATTTATTGCTATGTAATTTATTGCTATATTTATCTGGTTGTATATTTAGTTATAATCAATTATACTTCAAACTCGGCTAAACGTTTTTTTATAGAATAAAGGTGACAATCAAACACATATGACACCTGATGGTAAGTGAGTGCAGTGGCCCATAAACATCTACATTTATTTTATCTTTTTATCAAGAATCGAAATGCAGATGCGTTGTCACTCCTGAGGAGTAAGATGGAACGCCTCGTTTCCAGTAAAACGGGTCTTCGGTTCTCTAAACTTACCATACGAAACACAGCACCATTAAGCTGTTATTCTAGACTGGTATTCTGAGGGAGCGTGGTAATATTTTATTTTAAACGTACATATTCCATTTTATGAAATAAAATTAGAATATAGCTAATTATTTTTTTACTTAATATGTAAACTCTTTTATTAGTATAAAATCAAAATTCCATGATCCAAACATTTAACCTCATTTTTAATTAATTTGCCAAAAGTTTTAGTTATAAGTTATAACTTAAGAAACAGAAGATTGGTAACAAGTGAAAATGAAAAGCATGATTGACGTCAGGATTAAAGGATATTTTATAGAATCTGTCCCTTGTCGAGTGAGAGATTACGAAAAGGCTACTAGTTATAAGATTAATTTACCTTTACCTGTACCTTTATTATAAATTTATAATATTCTAATAACCAATTTTTAATAAAACTATAATATATTGTTTAATTATATGGTATTAATTATTATATTGTATTGTTAGGAATGAGGGTAAAATAATAAATGAACATAAGAAGAGTTGAGCGTAAAAGTGTAATCTCCCACTTGTTCCAGTAGTATAAATTATCGCGCATTCGACTAAGAGAAATCAGCCTGTAATTCTACGAGTCTCCACACTGAGATTCTGCATAAATAACACAAGTGATGTGGTTCTGTTCGTAAAGAAGTTTCTAGTATAAGCAAGGAAAGTGGTGCTGCTGAGAGGCTACCCTGTGTTATATTGAGATGACTTGTGTTGCTGTTACTTTGCATACTTTGGTGTTACCATGTAATTACGTTCTTACCGTTGCACCAATGTATGATTGTGACTGGTACATATTACGGTTGGTCGAACTGTATTTGCCCTATAATGAATGTGTAGTGCTGAATGCTGTCTTATTCCTGATAATGATTAATTGCTTAACCAAGAGAGCAAGTTGAACATCCGCTCTCATACTTTCATTTTGCATGCCTTAAGCGAAAGCGCAAGGTAAGTTTTACTATCGCCTAAAAATTAAGATTCCAACGTTTTATCGAATGAAATCGTATCTAGCAATCATATTATACACATAAATGATATAAACAGCACATTGTTAGAAAGATAAATGATTGTTGAACTTATTTTTTTTTTAAATCGATTAATTGCTATTTTTAGATAAAAAGGGGTTTTAGTGGCTTATGGTGTGGATTTATCATGCCCGCAAGGCTTGTAAACACGATAACTGTTGAAAATATCAATTATTTAACTAAATCTATTTATTAATCTCTTCGTCTATCATGTGGGAAGCCACTGAATGTAAATGGCAGTGTATTTTTGTTTTGTTTAGCTATAATTAATTTTTTTCAGCTCCAAAATGACGAAATATTCGTTGATTTGATAGCCTTGTAAGTAAATTATTTAAGTAAATGGGGAGCTACAGCCACAGAGTATTTTACTCACTCACTCAGTTCGGCGTCAATCGTCGTCGTGAGTGGACATTGTTTCGGTTGTTTGCAGCGGCTCAAAAAGATCGCTGTATAATACACAATATTCGAATAACCAAATCTCTTAAATACTTGATTATATCAACAATAAGAGATTTTTTAATTACAATATTTTAAAAGCACAGAATAAATAATAGTAGTACGTACTAAAAGTAAGTAGTATCAATTTTTTTTGGTCATGGGTGACATTTTCATTGTTTTCGAGGCTGTTGAAACCGATAGGATTGTCGAAATATAAATCCAAGATGGCGGCTGCAATAGATATCAAGTTTTTCGTCATGGGTGTCATTTACATGGTTTTCGAGGGTATTGAAGCCGATAGTGCTATCGAAATGTAAATCCAAGATGGCGGCTGCAATAGATATCAACTTTTTCATCATGGGTGTCATTTTCATGGTTTTCGAGGGTGTTGAAGCCGATAGTGCTGTCGAAATGTAAATCCAAGGTTGACGGCTGCAATTGGTATAATTTTTTTCATTATGGGTGTCATTTTCATGTTTTTCGAGGGTGTTGAAGCCGATAGTGCTGTCGAAATGTAAATCCAAGATGGCGGCTGCAATAGATATAAATTTTTTCATCTTGCGTGTCATTTTCATGGTTTTCGAGGGTGCTGATGCCGATAGTGCTGTCGAAATGTAAATCCAAGGTGGCGGATAAATCTTTTAATCATGGGTGTCATTTTCATGGTTTTCGAGGGTGTTGAAGCCGATAGTGCTGTTGAAATGCAAATCCAAGATGGCTGCTGCAAAAGATAAAAATTTTTTCATCATGGGTGTCATTTTCATGGTTTTCGAGGGTGTTGAAGCCGACAGTGCTGTCGAAATGTAAATCCAAGATGGCGGCTGCAATAGATATCAATGTTTTCATCATGGGTGTCATTTTCATGGTTTTCGAGGGTGTTGAAGCCGATAGTGCTGTCGAAATGTAAATTTAAGATGGCGGCTGCAATAGATATCAATTTTTTCATCTTGGGTGTCATTTTCATGGTTTTTCAGGGTGTTGAAGCCGATAGTGCTGTCAAAATGTAAATCCAAGGTGGCGGCTGCAATAGGTATCAATTTTTTCATCATGGGTGTCATTTTCATGGGCTTCGAGGGTGTTGAATCTGATAGTGCTGTCGAAATGTAAATCCAAGATGGCGGCTGAAGTAGGTACCAATTTTTTTCATCATGGGTGTCATTTACATGGTTTTCGAGGGTGTTGAATCCGATAGTGCTGTCGTAATGTTTTTTTTTATAGGATATGGGTGACAAACGAGCACACAGTCTACCTGATGGTAAGTGGTTGCTGCGGCCCATAGATATCTACATCTATCCTCTATTACAATTCAAAATGTAGATGCGTTGTCACCTGTGAGGACTAAGATGGAATGCCTCATTTCCAGTAAAAAGGGCCTCCGGCCACCTGCACTCACCAAGCGAAACGCAGAGGTGAACCTCTACTTCACGCTGGTTTTTTGTGAGGTCGTGGTACCACCCCGGTTCGAGCCGGCCCATCCGTGCGACAGCAAAAGCTGCCGCGTGGCTCTACCACTGTTAAAAAATACAATTACAAAAACAAAAAAAAAATGTATTTATATTACTTTAAAAATTTCCGTGTAATCATGTTATGCCATCAAAAACATAACTTGTAAAAAAGCCAAGTCTCGCAACTCAGTTCTTCTACCTTAAAAAGTTGTGAGATCTATGTAATACCGAGTCGGATAATTTATTCAGTCCATTGATTGATACATAGATTGACTTGGCAATCGCATGAAAACACAATATATCTCACAAGTAATACATATTATATTAAATTAGATTGTTTAGTGCGATTGCCAAGTCAATCTATGTATCAATCTATGAACTGAATAAATTAACCGACTTGGTATTACATAGATCTCACAACTTTTTAAGGTAGAAGAACTGAGTTGCGAGACTTGGCTTTTTTTACAAGTTATGTTTTTGATGGCATCTCATTTCTTTTTGTATATAGTTATATCTAGGTAGCTATTTACACCTATTATTCCATTATACATATATATAGGTACACTGATTCATTCACTGCAAATGTAACTTTGTAATACTATGTGTTTATATGGGATTACAAAGTTATTTATGCAGTTGGTGTATCTCGAAAACTGGACCGAAATTGTAAAATATTTTAATTTTTTCTTAATTTATATACTAAACAATTTTTAAATTCCAAATTTGTAGTTTCTATGTCTGCTAGAAGTGCCTCAGAGTTTTGATGATCGGTCAGTCAGTGAGTGACAAACTTAAGAAACTTTGATTACATAGTTACAATTCTTAAACTACTGGTTCAAATTTAATGAAATTTGAAACATACTGAATTTATACAATGCCTACTTGGTCTATTGTCTATGGTATTTCAAGGTCTCTAGTTTTATCCATAACGAAGTTATAGGGTTTCAGAAATGGCCTGTACTGCTTCGAGAAAAGGATGGTACGGCCGTACCGCTTTTTTGCTCGACTTGGCGGGGGCACTGCCGTGCCCCCAGATACGTAATTTTTTTAATGCGCTTAAGGCATGCCCAATTGGATATACTAATTTTTTTAACCTTCGATCAACAATACCAATTTGGTATTGTTGATCGAAGATTTTAACATTAACCTTCAGAGTAAATTCTACTACAAGTTACATTCCTTAATTTAAATAATTTTGAGAATAATTTCTAACATCAGAAGTGGAATAGTTTCTTAAAGTATATATAAATATATATGTATATGTATATATATATATATATATATATATATATATATACGGGTATTTTTGAAACGCTCCCGAAAACTAAGACAGGCGATACCACCAAGTATACCTTTGATCATGGGTCACAAATAAATCCGATCCTGATGAAAAAAAAATCATCTTTTTACAAGGTTTTATTAGCTTTATTCACGCGCCATTATGTTAGTACAGCTAAATGAAATGATCATTTCATAAAAAAAAATCATGAAAATACTGAAACATAAAACCAACAGTGGAATAACTCAATTCATATCAGCTGATTAAAGGTCAATGTACAATGTACGCGCGAACGCAAATTCGCACGGTCCGCAACTAGCGGGCCATACCACAATACCTAATAATTTACAACACTTGTCTAAATACCTAACTTATCTACTTAACCTATTATTTTGCCACTGTACTTGTCTCCACGTAGCCATTTTAATCCGAATTTACAGGTTAAATAACCCAAATAACTGGTTCGATTTCCCGCTAATGAAAAAATATTTAAATGAAATTGTAACCAAGGTTAGAGTAATGCGTTTTTATTCATCGTGTAGGTATGTTTATTATTCTCATGTATTCAGTTATGTATGTATTCAGATTAGTTCAGTACTAAGTTATTTAAAAAAATTGTTATGAAAAAGCTTACCGATCTAAATCCTCCGTGGTCTTATGAGATGCGGCTCAAATTGTGCTTCATTCATTTCAAGGCAGATTTGGGCTCGGTGTTGCGTCTCCTCATGGAGGCGGGGCATTATCGGTTGGTCTTCGACACAGTCCGTACGTAGTTTGTCGAAAACATCCACGATCCTTTTGTAGTTTCGTCAGCACTATCACACTCACGATTAAAAACCCTTTCTTTCACATACCCCACAGAAAGAAGTCTAACGGGGTCAGATCTGGTGAGCGAGGTGGCCAAGCGTGTGGTCCTAGTCCGCCAAATCCAGCGATCATCAAATAGCTCATTGAGGCGCTCACGGCAAACCTCACGACATGTGGAGGGGCACCATCATGCTGGAACCATGTGCGGTAATATTCAGCCAACGATAGGTCGTCTAAAATGTCTGTCAACTGTTCATTTATAAAGTTTAGGTATCGCTGTCCGTTCAGACGCTGTGTCAGAAACACTGGTCCCAGTAAGCGATCCATAAATAAACCTGCCCATATGTTAACCAAGCATCGGGTTTGGTGCCCGGTTTGTCGAACAGCGTGCGGGTTAACCTCTGAATTCACGTGTGTATTTCTTCGGTTCCACAGGCCGTTTTTGGTAAATGTCAACTCATCCGTCCAGATAATGTGCTCAATGGAACCAGGCACACGTTGTTGCTGGTATAATAACCAACGGCAGAAAACTCGTCGGCGGTCGTGATCGCCGGAAACTAAAGCTTGCACTTTGTGCAATTTGTATGGGCGCATTCGGTTACGCTTCAACACTTTGTGCACTGCATAGTATGACACACTTGTTCCATCCCGACGTCTTAACAATTTATTTAGCGATACTTCGTGTACCTAGGTTCGGATACATAACATGTTGTCGTATTCACAATCACTATAAACGTACGCGTTAAGCATTATCAACACGTAATAACAATTTAATAAACAAAACGCTCGTGCACACGTGTACAAAATCAAAACGGAACTGTTTCAAAAACTTCAATTAATAACGAACCACGACAAAAATGAAACCTACTGCGTCACAGTGTGAGGCGATACGAGCCGGCCGGGTTACATTCTCCCGTCATAATAAAGAAGAACGCAACTAACAAAAACGTAAAATGGAAATAAAAAATAAATTGATGAATTTTTCTTTCAGACCCTGTGTCTATAGTATATTAAAAGGTTTCTATATGAAAATTGAAATATATACGCAGAGACATGAAGATTTTAAGGACGAACTTATTTTTTTGATAATTTGTTTATTTATTTAAATAAAAAGAATTTTCCTTTTCATCTTAGCTTAAAAATACATCTAGCAACACAAAAACGTCGAAGGAAAGACGCATATAACTATTTGCGTCTTTCCAACCTAATAAATAAAAAAAACTGCCATTCATTTAACATTTTTACATATTTTGGAAAGGTCATTTGAATCTGAAAGGAAACTAATAGTAATTTATTACTTTTTTCTTAGTAAATATTAGAGAAGCATTGGTAGTGAAACACAAAAAATAACAACCCGCAACTCTTGAGTAATGATTTTAAAGGGGATATCATACGAGACTTACTACGATAATAATTAAAAATTAAAAATTTTGTACAACCGACTTTAATATAAATAATTAAGGATAACTCAAAAACTATTGGTCTGGCCTCGATCAAATTTATATGGAACCACATGTAAAACACCAGCTATAATAATAAGATATAGAATAATAAGACAAGAATAATTGAAATTTAAATAATCGATGCAAATATTGTTAAAGATGACGTAGCAACTGGTTAAATAAGTCTTTTCTTTTATGTTGAATTTGTATAAGTCTTTTCTACTAAAAAAATGTCATCTGTGATCAACAGTTACGTCTAAAATTCTTACGATAATTTCTAAAATATTGATGTTTGTGAATATTAAAAAAAAATTAGTAGATGCGCCTTTTTATCATGAGTCGAATGGTATATTTAACTCATTTATTCAAAAATTGTTAGATGCGACCTTTTTTCTTATGACCGTAACATTGTTTCGTACCGAGCTAGATACAGGTCGACAGCGAAGGGAGTGTGGGCACAGTCGCGTTCTAAAGTACTACATGGTATTGGGCTATTGTTTTATAATATTATAGTATTTAATTGTTTTATTGTAGAATCATAAAAGGTGTTTTACTAGCTACTTAGAACTTTGGAAGAGGTTGGAATTAAAAATGGATAATGTTTACTTGAGCATTATTTGTTATTTCAATCGTAAAATATTTTTAAGTTTGTAACAAGAAAACTTAAGCAAAGTGTGACACGCCGTCCATTATGTCGTCTTGGGTTACATGGAAGCCAGATGTTGATGGTGTGTTGGTGTTACTGGATGCTACTTCATCATCACTTTCATCTTCGCTTGAGCTTCCGTCCTCAGGTCGATCACATGGTAATTTTTTCGGTATTCTTCCTCAACACTTTTAAATTTACTGCACAATTTTCCCCATTCACCTTCTCCTATCATATTTACCTTTTCGTTCACTTGTTTAGTCATAAAACAATAGATATAAATAATTTTTCTTTCCTTCCTTTTTAAAACATCGTCGCGAGTCGCAAAGTAAGCTGCGACTGTATTTTTGGAGCGAACAAAGCGCGGGAACCAATAGCATGCAGGCACAGTAATACTGGCGAATTGTTCCCCCGTCGCGCCCCCTTCGTACCAATATGTGATTAATCGCTCAGTGCCCAAGTTCAAGGCCAGCATTCTTTTTTCACCGTTCGCGCATACATTAACCTCCATTAGTCAGGTGATATCAATTCAGTTTTCACTGCTGGTTTTATGTTTCAGTATTTTCATGATTTTTTTATGAAATTATCGTTTCATTTAGCTGTACTAAAAAATTAAAAAAATATTTCCAAGATATGTGAGTCCGCTAACACGCCCTTTTACAGTGCGATGGACTTAAAGCTCCATGATCTTCTTAGAAATGACAGGCCTGTGCACAGGTGTAGGACGTATAATGAATGTATTTTTGCCTTCTTAACTTTTTACTGTGGTCAGTTGAGAGTTTGTTTGTTAAATTTTATTAGAATATGTTTCCGAAATGCGGTATTTGGCTGTTTATTAGTTTTATCCATATAGCAGAACAGAAAAAAAGATAAGTTAAAATTTTGATATTTTTTTAAATTATATGGTGTTCTTATATAATTTATAGCCATAACTTTATAAAATAATAAGGATTTAAAATAACAATTTTCTAATAGTAACCTCTATTCTAAACGAAAAACATTTGAGGGTATTGAATTCATTAAGAAATAAAAAAAAATGATTATTGTTTATAACGATTTCCTGCTACTACTGATTACGCTAATGAATTGTTGAAATTACCTAAAAAGCTCTGAATATGTTAGCTAGAAATAACATTGTTTCAACTTGAAGTAACATTGTTTGTTGGTTTCCGTTCTTCACCAAATCCCTCTAAAATTCAATTGAGTAACCGACACAATTACATAATTTCGTATTTTTACAAGTAATTTTTTCGGTAAACTGTACGCTTCTAAATTTTGATTCTGTATGGTGGAATTTTTTTTATAGAAATAAGGGTGCCGATTAAATGTTATGAGCTTCCGTACTCACATTATTAGAACGTATTGAAAGCTCACAAACCCACGTGGAGCTTTGTCACTTGAAAACATTTCTTTGGATTTAGGGGTTAAAGCTTAGAGGCTTGAAAAATCACAAGCTTAATAGAGAAACCTGTTTCTTTATGTGAAAATTAAAACATAATAAGTAAGAACCGCAATTTATTCATGAAATAAAGAGAGTAGTCTTCGCCGTATAGTCACAGCGTAAGAGATTCCACTATCCTTTATGATCTCGTGTCGTAAGAGATAAACGAGGGAATGGGCAGCAGCATCTTCCTGATAACAGTTGAAAATAATAAAATACTGTTGTTGCTAACCCGCCTGCCAAGCATGGCAACTTCAGCAAATACCTGTCCAGTAATCTATGGTGGAGGCCTATGTTCAGCAAAATACATTTGAAATGCTGTGATAATTAAATAAATATACTAATAAAGAGTGGACTCACATTAAACAGTTCTATTTTTTTAAACTTCCTCAAAAGTAAACCACGGCGAGTGTTCTACAATAATTTCACATAACGTGGTGTTGGCGACTCGCTTAAAAGTCGGTGAAATCATTTTTCATTTCATAAAAAGTAAGTAAATTCGTATTTAAAATTATTTTGTATGAAAGTATATAATAGGGGCTACACACGATCACTTTTAACTGTCAGTTTTGACAGACCAGTTTTAACTGAGAGTGAACACTGACGTCCTTTGCACCCACACACGTTCATTTTTAACTGTTCTCTATGACCACAAACAACATTACCATCTCAAGATGTCATCAGCCGACGACGATGCTTTAACCGTTCTTGGTTTATTATTAATTTTACAATATAAAAATTAAAAAAATATACGCAAAAAGTGGTGTAAAGAGTGTTAAAAAAAAGGAAAATATATTCCCATTTTAATTTATTACCCGAACTAAAAATTGTTTCGAAGGATTGGCACAACTATCTCAGAATGAGTGAAGTAATTTACCTCAATCTCGTGATCGCAACACGACTAAAGAAATACCGCCTACACATGCACAGTTTTAACAGATCGTCATTTCAGTTAAAAAATATGTATCAACAATATATCATCAGTTTTAACTGATAATAAATAATTTAAAATTAAAAATTTTGTACAGCCGACTTCAATATAAGCGACTTCAAGACAGGTTATTTAAGAATAACTCATTAACCATTGGTTTGACCTTGATGAAATTCATATGGGACCACACGAGAACTATCAGCTTTCATATAAAAAAAGAATCATCGAAATCGGTTCGCCCAGTACAAAGTTATGAAGTAACACACATAAAAAAAAAGCAAAAAAAAAACATACACTCGAATTGAGTACCGTCTCCTTTTTGGAAGTCGGCAGAAAAACTGACAGTTTTCATCGTACACACACTCAGTTTTCACTGTCAGTTAAAATCAGTCAAAACTGACAGTTAAAAGCGATCGTGTGTAGCCCACATAAGGCGTTCCAAATGACAAGGTAATCTATGTTAATGGCAAGAAGATTCAATATAATGGTAAGAATATTCGATTATCGAACGAAAGTTCGGGGCTTGATTCCCCGGTCGAGAGTTAATTCAATAAAAATTTGTTTATAGATTAACTTAGAGTCATGTGTTACATAGTAATCAGCTATGTAATTCGAATAAAAGTCTTATATTAAATTAGATACTTATTTTAGATAAAAATACATTATTTGTTCTTGTGATAAGAGATAAGATACATAATGGCTAGATAAGAATGGCATATGTAAACAAACAATGTTTCATAATAAACAGAGATAGCTGTAATTTAGATAAAAAAAGCACTAGCCTCCTTTTTTTGCGCCCTAGCAACGTAAAAGGAATACCCTCCGGGAAGCTGGGGAGGGAGGTGGTGAATACTCTAAGCATTCCACGCAGCCGGCTGCGTGGTATGCTTAGGCTTGTATGACCTCTCTGCCGAATCCGAAGCGACCCCCTTTAGGGAAAATGGAGCGCAGGCGGCGAGTAGCCACTGAGAGGTGCGTCTAATTGAGGCAAATTAAGAACGGGGAGAAGATACGGCCTGAGCCGCCATGAGGCAGTTCAGGTCGGTTGAAAGCTTGTTTGGGGGTCCGAGAGAGAGTTTCTCGGCCTGCGGACGCATTAGCGAGAGGGGAGTGGGGCTGCATAGGAAGCCACCTTACGAATGAGATGATTTGAGTGAGACTCTGAGGCTTTAAAGAAGTTCTCAGAGAGTGATCTTAGAAATTAAGTCTCAATGGAGGTCGGTGTTACGGACGTAGCAGGGTGCGTTCGTAGCCTATCGACAAAAGTGGTTTTGAACTATTTGGAGTTCGTTTAAGATTTTGGGTTTAGTATACGCAAAAATGAGGGCTGCATATGTCATAACTAGGGACATTTTACGGTGTCGAGGTCTCGAAGTTCGGAGAGGCGTGAACGGACTTCTCGTTGAAGACGATTGGCCGTACGCCTATAGTCGGCGGTGGGATAGAGTGCTGCTTTCCGGAAAGCAGCTCTCTTGGCTATCATTAGGTTGCTAATATGTAGGGGAAGACCATTATTATTAGCAACCGGGACGACCCTTTCACGCTCCTTAAGGGAGAGTTTTATGAGGGTGGAGAGAGAATCGATCGCGGTGTCGATTTTTTCGCGACTGTCGAAGTCCGACGAGAGGGAGATGGGGGAGTCCTGTGAGTCCATAGCTTTGGCTAAGAACTCCTTGAAGCCCTTCCAGTTGGTGAAGGTTTCCAGTTCGTGGAGGGGGTTGAGGGAGGTGGCTGATGGTCAAGAACGATGGAGACCGGGCGGTGGTCGAATCCTAGATCGTCAAGAGTCTCGATTGCCATGAGGTTTAGGGAAACTCCTTTAACCAGCGCAAATTCTAGCACGTCATGAGCGTTGTCGGTGTTGTCGGGATAGTGAGTGACACCGAGGGGATTGTGGACATTAAGGTCAAGAGACTACGTGATATCAAGTAGTTTCTTGCCACTCTGAAGGTAGTAAGGCAGGTCCATCCAGTATGCTTGGAAGGACAGTCTCAAAATCTTTTCTGAGGGGGAGGGTTCTACTAGGGATGTAGCAGGAGGCTATGACGTCGGACCTATGTCCAGTCAAGGCTAGCCTGTATACCGTGGCTTCCATGTTGGTAAGCTGCGGAGTGGGTATGTGGGAGCAATGAAGCGTCTTCTTGTAGTAAATGGCAGAACCGCCACCTTTGCGGTCAGGTCTATCGTTACGAAGAAGATAATACTTTTGGATAGAAAGGCCTTCGAGGTCCTTAATTTTGAAATTGGTCTCCTGGAGGAGGAAGAGGTCGGCTTCGAAACAAGCGATAAACTCTTAGGCTAAATACGTCCGTGAGACTTCCGGACGTCTGGGAGAGCAAAGTGCTCTTCCATTGTTAAGTTAAATTAAAGTAACTTAACTTACAATAAAATCAAAAGCTTGTGGTGCTCAGTAAGAGCAAGGTAATGGTCCTGAGGGGACTGAGCAGTGCGCAGTTTGCGTGCTAATATGGCTATTTCCCCAATTTCGTGAGGGTGAGAAACGCGAGGGCAGTCTCTGTAATTAGCCGGGTGGCCAGACTGCTAACACAGGACGTACGAGGGTGGGGATTTGGCGTTTTGTGGCCGAGGGCACTCTTTCGAGCTGTGGGGGTCTACAGTGTGGGGGGCACTTAATGCAACTGGGGAGGGGGGGGGTGCAGAGCAGTTGGCCGCAGTTGGCAGCGGTGGCTGCGCCGGGTGACCAAGCCTATGTGGGGGCTCAACCTTCACACTCGACAGGCCGCCACTTTGCGTATCTGCCAGAAAATGGCTGTTGCCTCCGGCACGTTTGTCAGAATGACAAGAACAAGCGGGAACTTCTTGCCCTTGCCGCTGTGCATCTTGTGCACAGCCTCCACTAGGAATCCTTGGGACTTAAGGTACTCAAGGATGTTGTCATTCGAGAGTTTGAAAGGAAGTCCGTGGATAACGGCCCTAACCTTACGCTCTTCTGAAAGAGCGTACTTGTGATAGAACACACGCTCGGCCTGTTGGTCACCTGATCATATTTGATACCTGCGTCGTAGCAGGTTTTAGATAGGCGGGTAAATTGAGCCTTGTCTCTGAGAAAGACAAGGACGGGAGCTGTTTTTTGGCGAGGTATGGGGCGCAGCGAGATGCTGGCTTGGACTGCGGGGGTATTTCTAACAACATTAGGGGGGCAACAACAGTGGCAGGGGCTGCGGGGTTGGAGACAGCAGCGGGGGCTGCGGGGGCTGCGGGAGTAGAGGCAGCGGTGGGGGCTGCAGAGGTGAGGGTGGAAGGGGAGGGGATTTTTCGCAGGGCGTTTACAGCCGCGCCTACAATAAAAAAAATACAAATATTTTATCATGTATATTTTACCATGCCGGCTCGAACCGGGGTGGTACCACGACCTCACAGAAAACCAGCGTGAAGTAGAGGTTTACCTCTGCGTTTCGCTTGGTGAGTGCAGGTGGCCGGAGGCCCTTTTTACTGGAAATGAGGCATTCCATCTTAGTCCTCACGGGTGACAACGCATCTTCATTTTGACTTGTAATTGAGGATAGATGTAGATGTCTATGGGCCGCAGCAACCACTTACCATCAGGTGGACTGTGTGCTCGTTTGTCACCCTTATCCTATAAAAAAAATATTCTTTATATATAAAAAGTACGTGTCACGTTGTTTGTCCGCGATGGACTCCTAAACTACTGAACTGATTTCAATGAAATTTTTGGTCAATGTGCAGTTTGGTCCAACTTAAAAGATAGGATAGCTTACATCTCAATTTAAAGTCACAATACAATATTATTTTATTGAAAATTATTTGTCTATTATTTGACAGTCACGATTATCTGTCAGATGACGATATCTGTTGACTGGATTAAGTAAATATTTAATAGATGGCGCTATGTTAAAAATACAAACGTTTAATATAAGCTACAATTTAGTAGTATAACCACCACGTGTTGCTGTAAGTATTCAACAGATAAAACCGATTTAAAAAAAAAATTGCAGAGTGTGTGCAGTTTGGTGCAACTTGAGAGATAGGATAGTTTTTATCCCGATAAGTGACCCTCAATTTTTTTATTGCTAATTTCAGGACTTTTTTGGGAAAGCAAATGGTCGTTCGGAAAGGGCAGAAAAGCGTCTGCCTAGTCAGCTAGTCTTTATATATAAAAATTACGTGTCACGTTGTTTGTCCGCGATAAACTTCTAAACTACTGAACTGATTTCAATGAAGTGTTTCACAATCTGTGTATTTTTGACCAACTTGAGAGATAGGATAGTTAGTATCCCGATAAGTGAGCCTCAATTTTTTTAATTGTGAATTTAATTATTTTTTTAGGACACATGTTCGTCGTAAAGGGCAGAACAATGTCTGCCTGGTCGGCTAGTAAACATATAAAATATTTTAATAAAATACAATATTAATATTTATATTGTCCGTTTTTGAAGTCAGATAGTATTTAACAGTTGACGGTTAATATGTAAACTTTATAATAAAAATAATAATTTAATTTAAATACCATCTAAATTCCTTTTGGTTAAATCTTGACAGATGAAATCCATTAGGATTGAGCTCTGATCTCGAATCTCGCTGCTGCTATGTTCCGGTAAATTCCTCTTATTTTCACTCAATTTCAACATCCCAGTATTCACTTGAATATTGATTCGTTCGCATTTCTTTTCGGTTTGATTTATTATGCATGATTTATATTTTTTCATTTACTAAGTATCTTTGTAAAATTTATTTAAATTGTAACTATCTTTAAATTCATTATCGACAATCTTTTACAGACATTTTAATAGTGGTAGAGCCACGCGGCAGCTTTTGCTGTCGCACGGATGGACCGGCTCGAACCGGGGTGGTACCACGACCTCATAGAAAACCAGCGTGAAGTAGCGGTTTACCTCTGCGTTTCGCTTGGTGAGTGCAGGTGGCCGGAGGCCCTTTTTACTGGAAATGAGGCATTCCATCTTAGTCCTCACGGGTTACAACGCATCTGCATTTTGAATTGTAATAGAGGATAGATGTAGATGTCTATGGGCCGCAGCAACCACTTACCATCAGGTAGACTGTGTGCTCGTTTGTCACCCTTATCCTATAAAAAAAAAGTTTCAGTGTAAATATTTTTCTACTGACATTTCATCGTGTAGTGGTAAGAAACAGAAACAGAAACTTTTTTATTCAATATAGATTATAAATAATACTTATTGAAAGTCACTCTTTTGTATAATTACCACTGGTTCGAAAAAAACCTCTGTCCTGGGAGAAAGCAAAGAAGAGAAGAAACCCAGCGGGACTTTTTTTAAATAACAGCTTACAGTCATGTTTCTTACACAAATTAACAACACAACAAATTAGAAATAGCATGATAGCGATCACCTCATTTCCAGTGGTTATTATCATCTATAAATTCTTTAATACCGTTTTATTTTATTTTTATTTTTTTAATATGGCTTACCAACTAAATACATAAAAGGAACTTATAATATCAAGATTTTTGAAAAATATACATTATACATATGCATTTAAATTAAAGGTATGCACAGCATTTTTTAATGAGAAAAGACGTTGTTTTACATAATATATACATTGATATATTAACCCCTTTTAATATATCAATGAATACATAATAATTTTTTTAAACTTTTTTTTTAGTACAGACAAAAATATGAAAGAATTAGAAACCAAAAATAAAAACACTAAAAACTAAAAATGGCTCTTGCAACAAACAAAAATCGATTTTTTAAAAGTAGCAGGTTTTTCACAAAAGATATCTAAATTACAATTTTGAAATAAAAAGTTATAATATTTTACCAGTGTACAAATAGAAGAGCAACTACCATATTTCCTTCTTCTTAAGAACATTGAGAATGGTTTATAATTACGCAGACGAGCCGTAACTCTAGGAACTAATATATTAATTTGTGATAGCAGAGACGGACAATCCACTTCATGGTTTAATAATTTATATAAAAACATCATAGATAGCTGTTCCTTACGTTGCCTTAATGAAAGCATATTAAAAAGGTTTAACCTATCAGAATAACTATTAACGCTGCGGTTAGTACCATTGATAAAGGAGATTCTGTTCACAAACATTTTTTGAATCTTTTCGATACGCTGAATATTATTCTGATAAAATGGGTACCAAACATAACTACAATAATCCACATGGCTTCGTACTAAGGCGAAGTACAAAACTTTCATTGCCTGAACAGATTTCAATTCTTTAGAATTTCGATAGACAAACGCTAATATTCTGAAACATTTGTTAACCGTGTTATTAATATGGTTTGTGAATTTCATTTCAGAATTGAGAGCAATACCCAAATGTCTAACTTGATCGACTCTGTTTAAGATCGTTCCGTAATAATAATAATAACCCTTTTTATACAAACTTAGTTAAATAAAGTTTTTGAACTTTGAGCTGGTCAAATTTTGTGTATTTTCTGGAATTTTATTGTAAAAACGTATACATCGCTCCAAAAATGAATTACTGACTCGATGGAGTCGAGTAACTGGTACTACTAGCTTGTGTCTGTTCCTAGTATTTACAGAATGAATATCACTTATTTTTGTAAAACTACTTTTATTTTTGTGTACGTACATTACATTTTCATAAATGTATTGAGAGGCCAAAGTTAATATATTAATTTCCTTAAATTTTTGTCGCAGCGACTCTTTAGGCTTTAAATCATAAATTGCTCTTATGGCCCTCTTCTGTAAAACAAATATAATTTCAGTGTAAGCTGCGTGTCCCCATAGCAAAATACCATACGACATTATGCTATGAAAATAGCTAAAGTAAACTAGTCTAGCTGTTTCAACACTAGTTAGAATTCATATCTTTTTACGGCATATGCTGCAGAACTAAGTCTGTTTGCTAGTTTTCATATATGGGGGCTCCATTGAAGCTTCGCGTCTAGTGTGATTCCAAGAAAAATGGTGGTATATACAAGACTCAATTTCTCCCCAATTAAAATTACATTACCATTTAATTGTTTGACATTTGGAGTCATAAATTTCATACATTTCGTTTTAGTGCCATTTAAATGCAAATTATTAACATTGAACCAATTTACTAATTTAGATATAGCATTATTATTATTTACTTCGTCATATTTTACCAATTGTCGACTTAATTTGAAAATTAAAGAAGTGTCATCTGCAAATAATACTATATCATGGTTATCTCCTACAATATAAGCTTAAGGGAATCAACTACCTTATATCGTCCCGATGGATGGACTGCAGCATGATTCAATGATGATGATGATGATTTCTGAGAGGGTTTATGAGTAGATAATCAGCCACTAACTTTTTCAATGCGTATAGACGGACTTCGGACGGACGGTTCGACAAAAAATGAGATTGACTTCATTATGACGACCAGACGACAACTAATCAGTGATGTCCCAGTGATCGCGAGGGTGAAAACCGGCAGCGATCACCGAATGGTTAGAGGCACAATGAACCTAAACGTTAAGTTGGAAATGTCTCGTCTAATGAAGTCAACGCTCCGTCCCCATCGTGCTCTAATCCCACGTCCCGAAACCTTTCAGCTCGAGTTACAAAACCATTTTCAGTGCCTAGAAGACTGCCATGAAGTGGACGATATGAATGACAAGCTCGTGGAAACTGTCCATGCGGTCGGAGCTAAGTTCTGCAAGACCCGCCGCAGAAGAACACAAAAACTCTCCGATCACACTCTTAATCTCATGGCTGTTAGACGGGAGATGAAGCTACATTCTTCAACAGATTTGACAGCATACTGGCAACTGAACAGACAGATCTCCAAATGCATGCGGCGGGACTATCACTACTTCAATACAGCTCGTATTGAAGAAGCAATCGAGCGGAACCAAGGCTCCAAAGTCTTTGCCAGAGATCTGTCTGCCAGAAAGAGCCAACTGTCAAAGCTGAAGACAGAATGTGGCAGCATCGTTTCCGGGGCACCTGAGATTTTGAGTGAGATTGAGAGGTTCTATGGAGAGCTGTACACGTCATCGTTGGAGCCACACGCAAGTGTAAGTAACGATCTAAGAGCGAGTCTTATCCGACATTATTCCGATGATATCCCGGACGTCAGTCTGAGCGAGATTCGAATGGCTCTCCATCACCTTAAAAACGGCAAGGCCCCAGACAAAGATGGAATTACAGCGGAGCTTGTGAAAGTGGGTGGAAAACCGGTACTTCAGAAGCTCTTTAATTCCGTCCTCCATGGTGGCATTACACCGGAAGCGTGGAGCAGAAGTGCGGTGGTCTTGTTCTTCAAGAAAGTTGACAACGCTCTCTTGAAGAAATACAGACCGATTTCCCTTCTGAGCCGCGTCTACGTGCTGTTTTCGAGAGTCATTACGAATCGTCTCGCGCGCAGACTTGACGACTTCCAGCCTCCCGAACAAGCCGGTTTCCGAAAAGGCTTTAGCACCATAGACCACATACATACCCTTCGGCAAATTGTACAGAAGTCAGAGGAGTACAATTTGCCACTATGACTAGCGTATGTGGACTATAATAAAGCCTTTGATTCCGTCGAAATTTGGGCGGTGCCAAGTTGACTGTCGGTATATCGAAGTGCTGAAGTGCTTGTACAGTAGGGCTACGATGGCTATCCGAGTACAGAACCAGAGTACGAAACCTATCCAATTGCAGAGAGGTGTAAGACAGGGTGACGTCATATCCCCGAAACTCTTCACCGCTGCATTGGAAGATGTTTTCAAGCTTCTGGACTGGAAAGGATACGGTATCAACATCAATGGCGAGTTCATCACTCACCTTCGATTTGCCGACGATATAGTCCTTATGGCAGAATCGCTGGAGGATCTAAAAACTATGCTCAATGACCTCAGTAGTGCTTCCCAACTGATAGGTCTTAAGATGAACATGGACAAAACAAAGATTATGTTTAATGTCCATGTAACACCTATGCCGGTAGTTGTTGGGAGCACTAAGCTCAAATTTGTTGATGAGTATGTTTACCTGAGACAAATTGTCCGACTAGGTAAGTCCAACTTCGACCGAGAGGTCAATCGACGGATTCAACTCGGTTGGGCATACCTCAAAACTTGAAAACGAGACTGTACAACCAGTGCGTGTTGCCTGTGATGACATACGGAACTGAGACGTGGTCCTTCACTGCTGGCCGGATGAGAAAGCTCAAGGTCGCTCAGCGAGCTATGGAGAGGGCTATGCTCGGAGTTTCTCTGCGTGATGAACTCAGAAATGAGGATATCCGCAGTAGAACCAGAGTAACCGACATAGCCCAACGGATTAGTAAGCTGAAGTGGCAATGGGCCGGCGATATAGCTCGAAGAACCGATAAACGATGGAGAAAAAAGTTTCTCGAGTGGCAGCCTCGTACCGGCAGGCGAAGTGTTGGGCGTCCCCCCACTAGATGGAGTGACGACCTGGTGAGATGTGCAGGAATTCGATAAATGCAGGTGGCTCAGGACCGTGCTTTGTGGCATTCCTTGGGGGAGGCCTATGTTCAGCAGTGGACTTGTGAAGGGCTGTAATGATGATGATGATAGACGGACTTCACATGTTCCCGTAACTTTCTAACGCTCAATGGAAAAAAGTATGTATTCGAGAACCCATATAATAATTTGACGAAATCCATTTACTGCAGCCTTTCGCTACTGAACGCAGGCCTACCTCAAAGAATGCGACTTGCATCGAGGGGAGATATGAACTTCGTTCACCGATATCAAAGAAAATGTACATGCCGGTACGAGGCTGTCACTCGAGAACTTTTTTTCTTCGTTTGTCGGTTCTTGATGCCACACTGTAATAAATGCCACAATCACATGATAAATCGTTAGAAATAGTTTGAAAATTACATATTTTACGTCAAAATAAAATCGCATTATTTTTTTATTTCTGACTTGTTCCATAGACATTTTCATTATAAAATTTCAATTTAAAATATGAATATGTAGGAAGATATAACTATGTAGAATCACAAGGAAAAGTGTTTAGAGTGGAACCAAATCATTTTTTTTTCAAATTAGTACTACTATCACTAGTTCGGATAAAATATCTGTACTGGGAAGAACCAACAACAAACCCAGCAGGATTTTTCTTTTTAAATTAAGATTAATTTACTATCAGGGGCGTAGCTACCGCCGTATCAGCCGTATCAATGATACGGGGCCCCCGGGCTACAGGGGCCCCGAAGCCCCGAACGTGTGTAACCAAAAATTCGAAGGACTTCTACGGGACAGGAAAGACTATCACTATTCTATAGAAGCAAAGAAAAAATAAACATCCTAATTTTAATAGAGAAGATGGCTGGGTGTTACCATCTGCTTGGGATCCCATAATTAATAAAAATAAATCACAACCCAAGCATTCAACTGCAAGACTTCATGATACTGTAAGATCATACTGCGTAGATCGGAACAAAAATTAATAATATTTAATCTGGAGGTAGCCGTGGTTAACTATGACATCGAGACGTCATACACCTCAGACCCCCCCCCCTCCCTCCGTGACCATGGGTGCTGTAAAGTGCTCGAAACGTCGGGAATATTAAATAAGTTAATATACGCGATAAAATCCGTAAAATTAATATTATTTAAATGTGTAATATTCGCGTAAATATAAGAAATCATTATAAGCAAAGAATTAAAAAAAAACTGAAACTTCTTCAGCTGTAAGTAATTACAGGCCCCCATGTGCTACTTATGACTATTTTGAAAGGATTGTGGAAGAAGTTTTACTCAAAGTTATTAAACAGAACAAGTTTTTTGTAATATGTGGAGACTTTAACATCAATCTCCTTGAAACTTCATCCATTAGTATTAAGTTTAGCTCATTGTTAAACAATCATCATCGTATAATCTTGTTAATTTATTCTTTGAACTAACACGCATTGCTGGGCCCGTGGACACCTAACCGTGGACAGTTAATATCACTACCTTACATACACAAAAAACAGAAAAATAAGAAAGTTGTGTTTGTTCCAATAAATGAATATCGCTTGGAGAGGCTTAGAAGTAATATAATAAAAAAACTTCCATCACTTGCATATAAAATAGTGCTAATTATTTGTATGGTACGTTATTTAAAATTATAAGTTGTGAATTTAGTAGAATATTTACTTCTAACACTTTCTCTTTTAACAGTCGCAAATCGTCTAATAAATGGGCGACAGTAGGAATTTATAAAAGTAGGCGAAAGTTATATGAGCTTTATGATGAAAGATCATATAATAATAGTGTTGTATTTAGAGATTATGTAAAATCATATTCTAAAATATTTAAAAAAGTGTGCTCCACTGCTAAGGCCTTACATCTAAGCAACAAAATTAAAACTGCATCCGACAAAATTAAAATGACCTGGAGAATAATAAATAGTGAATTGGGCAAGGTCAAACCGCGCAACTCGGATTTTCAATTGAATATTAACAATAATTTAACGCAATCTGATCAAGAAGTTGCTATGGCTTTTGAGAAACATTTTACTGATGTTCTTTTTTTGACAACAAAATCATTCAATTCTTCTCCTACTGTCGCTGAATCATTGCTCAAACAAAATGTAAAGGCTTGTTCAAATACTTTTAAATTCCATAGAGTGCTGCCAAAAGATATCGTTAAATATTTTAAAACTATTCATGTTAAGAAAACGGCAGACTTATGAGGGATTTCCAATAAAGTTATTTTATCTATAATAGATATAATAGCACCTTATCTAGCCACTTTATTTAATACAAGCGTCGAATCTGGTGTGTTTCCTGATTTAATGAAACAAAGTAAAGTCATACCTACATTTAAATCTGGTAGTACATTAGACCCCGCCAATTTTAGACCAATTTTTGTACTACCAATATTTAGTAAAATTTTTGATAAAATTATTTAAGATCAGATGTTAAGTTTCTTTAATATTAATAAATTGCTACATAAAAATCAATTTGGTTTTACAACGGGTCGCTCGACAACTGACGCTGGAGTTGAGCTTATTAAACATATTTTTTATGCATGGGATGCAGAGGATGCTTTGGGTATATTTTGTGATTTTTCCAAGGCCTTCGACTGTGTTCACCATGAGACATTAATCAGGAAGCTATTATTTATAATGTAATACAATACAGATAATTATGGTGTCAAGAACACGGCGCTTAAACTTATTATTTCATATTTAAGTAATAAAAAGCCGAAGGTTATTATCAATAATAAAATGTCTTCCGGGTCACATGTGCTAATGGGTGTCCCTCAGGGCTCGACTCTCGGCGCATTCCTGTTTCTGGTGTATATTAATTACTTACCTCACCTTGTAGGGGATAGTCATGATATAGTATTATTTGCTGATGATACTTCACAATGAGTCACGCTGCACCGCCTCCATTGTTGTAGCCAATTTCACGGCACATGCCCAACGCAAATAATCTTTGACGCATTAAATCACTGCGCAGACCACATACAAATTGATCCCTCATATTTTCATCCAGACAGTTCTTGAAGTCACATGATTTTGCCAACCGCTTAAGTTCCGTTACAAATTGTGATACGGTTTCATTTTCCTTCTGCCTACATTGGCGAAATTTGTACCGTTCCGCGAACACCGATGGCTGAGGCTGCAAATAATTACTCATTATTCTTACTACATCTTCATATTTCATATCAGCGGGCTTATTCGGGCTTCACAAGTTAGTTAACAATATCCATTATCGCCAATAATAGATATTAACGTGGTTAACTTCAATTCTTCCTTAATATCGTTAACCGAAAAGTACATATCCAATCGTTCACAATATGATTTCCAATTTCCATGAGACACATCGAATTCTCCGAGCCTGCCGATATTTGCCATTGTTTTACACCTTATTTTTTTCAAATTATACATTTATTATAACTAATTTTCCTCGTCGCCACTGTAGAATAAAACACTCTCGATTGTTCCACGTCTATTCACACGCCTTGCCAAATCGTCTAAAAAATCTTTGACATATCTCTTATCGGTAAATCCACTTACCCTACAAACGAAACAATATATTACATATCTAATGTTTAAACTAGCGAGGCTTATCAAAGTATATTTACTTGCCTTACTAAGCGTGCACTTCACATCGAAGTGGCCACGAATTTTTCCAATAAGTAAGTATGTTTTGTCGCAGATTTAAAGCGCTTCCTTTCGACGGTCGCATAAAGTGTCTGTGCTCCATTCAAATTTTTCGGCACACGCTCTTATCTACGTGACTTATTACGAAAAAATACGTGAAAAGCACTCGTTTTGCAGAATAATTGGCGGAATGTTACATTGAACTCAAGTTCATAGCGCCTGCCGCCCTGCCCCTGCCTACCCGCCTACGTAATGATCAATTTTTTCACTTGGTCTTCGATAGAGGGTAGTATACTATCTTATTTATGCTACTCGTACATACGAAATACCCAGGTGCAACGAGGAGTAGCGTCAAAGCTGCGATACATCAAGTAGTGAGATCGCAGAGCCTGCCAACGTAGCGATTTAGGCAAATCCGACCCAAAATATTAGATAATAGGCAGTTATTTGTTTGTTATAGAAATGTTTCCTCATCATTTAAGTCAAATGGCCTTTTAACTATTGTGCCAAGAGATATAGAGTTTTTTAGTATTATAAGCCCTTTTAAGTCCTTAACTACCAAAGGCTTAGTCATCAACGGGTGCCAACGCATCTGCATTTTGATTTTTAATAGAGGATATTTGTAGACGTCTATGGGTTACAGCAACCACTTATCATGAGGTGGACTGTGTGCTAGTTTGTTACCCTTATCCTATAAAAAGGTGTCCATGGGCTGTAGCCAGCAGTATCCACTTATCCATCACGGGCAACAATCTGTCCCAAAGAGGAGGAGGGTCCCGCTGAATGTTATACAAGTGTACCCATCAATCTTGGTACACTCCGATGAGTAGACCATTTGGCTGTAGTTGTGGCCCATCGCTCTTCCTAATTTTACCAATTTTGATTCTCTAAAAATTATGTTAAACTTATGTAAACTTGTGTCTGAAGTCGAGACTTTGTTAAACATAGTCTCGGATTAATAGACTAAAGTTTGCGCGTTTACCGCGTAAAAGAACCCCTTTGTCGTATCTCTTCAATTTCAGGGCACTCCCCTGTTGCCTCATATAGTACCGGAATCCTAGGCGTCGATATATTGAATGACGTGCAGTTTCGTGGTGACTTGGAAGATTAGGCCAAATTAGCCTCTTAAAAGCTTGGTGTGCTCAGCAGAGCGGCACCTGCAACTTTACAAGGCGCGGGTTCAGTCTCACATGGAAAAGCTTACTGTTCTCATCTCTGGTCCGGGGCTTCAAAGTGCCCGCTGCTTTCAGTTGACACGCACGTTTGTTTGAGTATTTGCAACAAGTAAGAGTCGAGCTCGCAGTTGAAGACCTTTAAGTACCCTTGTAATATTATCCTTTACTGCCAAGCAGTGTGGTGAAACAAAACTTCAAACTATGATTAAAAGTCTTAGTGGTAACGGCAGAAATCGAAGTCGGATTGCCAGGTTATATGAAATTATTGTGGAACACTCACCATGGCTCACTTTTCAAGGAAGTTGAAAAAAAAATCTTTAATGTGGGTCTACATTTATTTAATTATTACAGCACTTCAAAAGTCCTTTTCTGAACATAGGCCTTCTCAAAGATCGCCTTTAATGAGCGGATATTTACTAAAGTTGGCATGCTCGCAGTATTTTATTGTTTTCAATTTTTATCAGGAAAATACTGCTAGCCATCCTTGTTTCTCTCTGACGACACAAGATCATATGGGGTAGTGAAATCTGTTACGATATAACTACAGGACGGTTTCGGTTTTGATATATATTTTGATTTTAACGTTAAGAAATAGTAGCGTGTTCACAAGTTTTGTCTATTGAGCTTATAATTTGCAATTAAACTTTAATCCCAAAGTCCAAATAAATGTTTTCAATCGATAAAGCTCCACGTGGGTTGGCGAGCTTTCAATACGTTCCAATAAAAAGTGTTTACTAAAGCTCAAAACATTTCATTGGCACCCTTATTTCTATAAGAAAAATATTTCCACCATACAAAATCAAAACTTAGAAGCGTATAGTTTACCGAAAAAATTACAATTTCAGAGCAATTCGGTGGAAAACTAGAGATCGAAAACCAGCAAACGATATTACTTCAAGTTGAAACAATGTTATTTCGAGCTAACAGTTGCAAAGCTTTTTAGGGCATTTCAACAATTCATTGTCATAATCAGTAGCAGGAAATCGTAACAAACAATAATAAAATTGTTTATTTCGTAATAAATTCAATATCCTCCAATGTTTTTCGGTTAGAATGGAGGTTATTATTATAAAACTGTTAATTTAAATCGTTATTACTTTTCAAACTTATGACTATAAATTATATAAGAACACCATATCATTTAGAAATAAATCTATAATTTGAACTCATCTCTCTTACTGTTTTGCAGTATGGATAAACCTATCAAACAGCCAAATTCCGTATTTTCGAAACTCTCACCTGACAACAGTAAACAAGTAAAGCAGGTAAAGTTACAGTCATTATACGTCCTACTCCCGAGCAGAGGCCTCTCCTCATTCCTAAAAGGATTAATGAGCTTTTAGTCCATCGAACTGTTTCAGGGCATGTTAGCGGACTCACATATCTTCGAAATATTTTTTTTAATTTCTCAGATATACAAGTTTTCTGCCTACTTCCAAAAAGGAGGCAGTACTCAATTCGACTGTATTTTTTTATGTGTGTTACCTCATAAATTTTTACTGGGTGAACCGATTTCGATGATCTTGGATTGTTGACCGGGGATTGAGCCCAGTCGCCCGTGTACTGTGAAACCACGATGAGCGCTTAACTACTAAGTTATCCCGGCATCAAATAATAATCTTATTTACCGTGTAGTGGCGGTGTAAGAACATCCAGTAACCCATATCATCCCATGGGTGTCGGCAGCCGCGTCCTCCTAATAACGACTAAAATAAAAACTGAGACAATCTATGCGGGGGGGGGGGGGGGCGGCTATGTTGAGCAGTGGACTCTATTAGGCTGTAACGGTAACGGTAATCATACAATGTATATATTATATTAAATATACTATATAAAAATTAATAATATATAATAAAATAATAATATATTTTTATTAAAAAAATTGTAAGGTTATTAGAATATTATACATTTAAATAAAACTAATTTTACGGAATTTATGGTCCATGAATTTATGGACCATGAGTGCTGTAAAGTGCTTGAAACGTCGGGAATGTAAAAAAGTTAATATACGCGATAAAATCCGTAAAATTAGTTTTATTTAAATGTGTAGTGTTCGCGTAAATATAAGAAATTATTATACATTTATAATAAAAGTACAGGTAAAGGTAAACTAGTAGTATTTTCGTAATCTCTCACTCGACAAGCGACAGATTCTATAAAAGATCCTTTTATTAATCCTGACGTCAATCATGCTTTTCATTTTCACTTGCTTACCAAGCTTCTGTTCCTTAAGGCCTTAACAGTGGTTTAAATGCCTAAATCTTGGATATTTAAGTAAAAAAATCTCAATAACTGTTCATTTAATCCACAAAGAAAAAATACAGGGTAACAGAAGAGGATTTGGTAAATGTTTTTATTTGAACAAAATTGTATTTTTGTCAACCCCTTATTAGAAAAAAAATCCCCAAAGAGTACCTATCTTTGTCATATTTTGCAAAATTTCTCCAAAACGGCACAAGCTTTTTAAATAGTTCTTACACTAAAAAAATTTTTAATTGAGAGCTTTATTTTTATTCCCCGTTTTATAAGAGAATATATCATTTTTCCCTGAAATTGAATATATTTACGCGAGCGCGCATGCTCCGTCGCCCTGTCAGCCTGTCACAGTCCGTTGTCGGACTTCATTGAGGGTGGACCGCGCGTCGGTGTTGGAGCAACTTCGTTCAAATATATATTAGTTTTTTAAAAGTTTATACTCAATTATAAATATTTTTATGACTAGAAATACTTAATTTAGTTAATATCTGTACACTGGTCTCTGTAAATATTATTAGCTAAATAAATTAATTTTTAAAGTGCCCAAAGAAGAAGAAATTTTCGCGGCGACGTTGATTAGTGAAATTGAAAATGCATTTTTATATAATTTAGATGTGGAACGACCAACATGCTCTCGTTACTTAGATTTCGATAGTTTTTAATAGCTATGTAATTTTATTGTTGCATATTTTTATTAATTAGTTGATACTGAATTTTATAATTATGTATTACAATAAAACGCTGTTTTTATGAGTATGACTTTGTAAAATATTATTGGGGAGGGATATATAGATACAGATACTTACATTTAGGTACATTGTTATCAAATTAAATCAAACAATTTAAATAAATAAAAAAATGGTGCTTCCCTAAGTGTAAATAACTATATAAAAACATTCTTGGGTTTTGGTTTTTTTTATGTTAGACAAACTATCATCTAAAAAATGTAAAAAATTTAAATTGGAGAGGAGTTTCTCTACGTGATAAAGATAGAAATGAAAATATTCGCAGTAGAACCAGAGAAACTGACATAGCCCAACGGAATATTACAGTGAAATGGCAATGGGCTTGCTATATAACTTGGAAATTAGATAAAAAATAGGAAGGTTCTCGAGTGGCAACCTCGTATAGGTAAGCGAAGTAGTACTCAACTTTTATTCCTCTTCACGTGTTCTCATACACTTTTCTTCACACACACACACACACACACAAATAGGTCGCAAATAATATTTACCTACAAGGCAAGAGTGAATAGGTTTTTGTTAAGTCAGTGCAATTCACCATTACCACTACATATACGTAATGTATATACAGGCTACATAACCACTTACCGATGGGATTGTAGTTGCTTTACTACTTGCTGGGTAAATATAGTAAAAAAAAATTTACCCTGTGAAAGTTTGCATTTAGATATAATTTTTCTAACGAACCATAAAAATATGATGAGAATATGTATATAAGTATAAAGGTTGCCTAACACGGGACAGTAATATAATATTATATCTTCCATTATCTACGCATGAAAACTTTTAAAATCTCTGAATGCCGAAGTATGTTCATATTAAGAGGCTGAATAGAGCCACATTGATATGCATGGGGATCGTTTTGTAATTTCACATCGTTATCGAAACAACATTGTACGTATTTCAGGTGGCGGTTTGCATAACACGATTCCACAAAAATTCACTCAATAGAAAATAATTGCAAAGTTGCTTCTGAAAATACTTAAATTTTCAACGTCAATTTTTTCTTACGTGGTAGAGCTATGCTGCAACTATATTAGTAGTAGGTATAGTTGTAGCACTATTGGGTCGGCACGACCGGGGAAGGGCCACGCTCTCACGGAATACCATGTAAAATAGCAGTTTAACCCTGCTGTGTTTGGTATGGTGAGTATAGAGAACCAGAGAACCTTTTTACTGGAAACGAGGCATTACATCTTAGTCCTCACGGGTGAACAACGCATCTACATTTTGATACGTAATCGAGAATAGATGTAGATGACTATGGGGCGTAGCAACCACTTACCATCAGGTGGACTGTGTGCTCGTTTGTCACCCTTATTCTATTAAAAAAAACTTTCTGAGATTTCAGTAAAATAATGTTAAGTATTGTAAGCACTCGTACAATTATATATCTCATGTTAATAAAGCTATTGGGCTATTTTGATTTTTAATAAAGTGATTTTACTTTATAGGTTAAATAATTTATTTACCCTTCTATATCAAGAACCGTTTTTCAGTCACTCCTATTGAGTTTGACAGTGCTTGCTGAAATTTAGCATCTTTAGATGGATCAGAATCGCCCGCTGATCCGGCTGTTAGGTATTGCAAAACTAATCGAAAATATTTATTTTTACTTTACTGCCGAAGATTAACTTGTTTTATTTTATTACGGTCAAATAATATTTATTAGGTTATAAAGCAAGTATTTACAAATATTTTCATTGTTTTGTTATTCTATTGTTTACAGTTTTTATCACGTCTTAGCTTTACATCAAGAATTACATTAGAAATTCTTGATGGGATGCGATGTAACGCGCATACTTTATTAATATATATATATATATATATATATATATATATATATATATATATATATATATATATATATATATATATATATATATATATATATATATATATATATATATATTAATAAAGTATGCGCTAAGTATGATATATATATATATATATATATATATATATATATATATATTTGTTTTTTTTACCAGTAGAGTTTCAACACAATCTTAAAAAAGTTCAATGAATTAAAAAAATGCCGACAATTATATAATTTCAAGTCAGTGTTTTACATTTAAAGATCAGTTATAAAGAGCCAAAATTCTTATATTCATTTCGATTAATTTAATTCGAGAATACAATAAATGTGAAAGGGCTTTTATCTGCAATAATAATTTACATCAAAAATAACATAGACTTATAAAAGTCATATACACGGTCAATCATACTGAAGATTATCAATTGTACTACAAAATATTTAAAAGACTATTTCCAGTATAATGACCCGAATATCATCATTAATGTTTGACTGGCACACTTAAAAGTTTAATCACATGGCTAAATGATTGACTATTATATTATGATAAGGTCATGCTTTTCTATAAAAAGTTGCAAGAAATTTTAAATCACGGCACCTATTGGTTTGTTTTACTTTTCACTTAATTAGTGAAAAACAAGATGGACTGATCTAAAAGTTTACTTTCTTGTGTAAAAAGTGCTATTGAGAATTTTATGCATATAAATGACAATTAAAGTTTCTATGTAAATAAGTGTGACATGGCGGGTATTATATTCAATGGTAGCGGCCATCCATATTTGCAAAGCCAGCATCATTTTCTGTACAGAAACCGGCAAAGTGTTGCTCAAGGCACTATAAACAAAGCAGCTGATAAAATGTTATACTCATAACTGTTAACAAAAACTGTTTCTGCAAATGGTCTTATAGATAATAATAACTAATCCGCCATGTTAGGTGCTAATAATAGCTCCATTAGAAGGAAAAGAGGTAAAATTTTGTTTTAGAAATGCGCAATCAATATTGTTTTGTTTGCAATTGAGCATAAAATAAAAAATAACTTCAGCCAAAGAGCATAACTAGCATTATACTCAGGCCCATCAATTGGTATGGAAAAAAATAATTTTATCAGGTTTCAAAAAATCAATCAAAATTAAAAAAAAACATAAATATTAAAATAAAAAAAATGTATATATTATCTATGTCTATACATACATATAATGATTTATGGCCGCTTAGTAACTGACGGTGACTCAGTATAACATCCTACAGTCACGCCGAAACTAAGAGGAGAGAATCACTGTAGAAAAGGTAATAATTTATTGCGGTAAAATTTGTGATAAAATAAAAAAAACTTACACACTTATCCAAGTTAATCTAACTTAGTCTAACTTATCCTTATGCGTTACAAAAAAAAACAAATAATAAAATAATGAGATGGCGTCAGTTTTTAAGAAGATATAACAAAAATAAACAAAGAAAAATTTCAAAAAGTTCAGTATTTAATTGATTATATACCGCTGACACTTAATCACGCTTTTCGAAACCACGCCAGTTGTAAACAATAATTGTGTGAAAAGACAAAATCTTCTTTTCAAATTTCCGCCGAGTTGTAAGTAGAAAGCCATATAGGTCATGTGTCAATTTTAATTAAATATATTTTATATGAAGTGATCTTGACTACGTTTCATCAATTAACCATTGGTAAAAATTAAAACAGGAATTTTACAATTGTGTTTACAAGAAACATTATTTGTTGAACCTTGCAGCTTGTTCATTGTTTTTATTATAAATACCTACAAATATTATTAATAAATAGTTCCCATAATATTTTGGATTATTTTTTATTTTGCCCTATCTGCAATGTTCTACGCTCTATAGAAAATGTGGCGTATAACATGATTGACAATCTTTCGAACGTTTTATCTAGGTACAAAGATGTTTTACGATTTCGTCGCCTCCACGTGATATTTTTGTCAGCATAAGGTACCCTTCTTTATCTAATATAACATAATATAAATAATATAAATATTGCTACAAAGTAAAGTAAAAGACTATACAAGTCCCTCTAATGGGCACAGAACTCTTTTTTTTATTTCTGAGAGGGTTTTAGGGCAAGGTAATGCTCGCCGAACTGCCCCAATGCATGTTGACGAAAATTGCAATTACAAATAGCATTCGTGCTGTCGGGGATCAAACCCGGGAATAATTTACAGCGAACGCTTTGACCCAAATTTACTAATACGATACAAATAAATACGATTTAACATATATAATAAAAAACTCTTACGTACTTGAAACTTGAACACTTGATAGCTCGTGACGCCTACCAGACAAAGCTACAGCACAATGTAATTGAAGATGCGTAACTACGACATAATTCTCAGTGATGCGCAAGCATAACAGGCAGTATGTCACTTTTATAATTGTCATCTCTGCAGTCTATTAATCTTTGCACTTTTATAAGTAATACAGAACGTAGTCGCTAGACGGTGTTGACGTTGGCTAAAATCTCTGCGATAGCCGTTTCGTCAAGGTCATTCAGGCTTGTTAAAGCCTTAAGTTATAACGGAATATTATAGCAAATTAATTAAGAGATAAAATTAAAGAAAAAGTGTGGATCATAGAAGTTTAATTTTATATAAATAAAAGAGTTTAAATATTAAGTAAAGTAATTAATTATCTATATTTTAATTTTATTTCATGAAAATTTTAATATAATATTACCACGCTCTCGTGGAATACCAGCGAAAAATGGCATCTTAATGGTGCTGTTTCGTATGGTAGTTGTAGAAAACCGGATTCTTCTTTTCTTTAAACGAAGCGTTCCATCTTTTATTGCTCAGGGTTGACAACGCATCTGAATTTTGATTCTTGATCGAGGATAAGTATAGATGTCTATGGGCCACTGAATCCACTAACCATCAGGTGAACTATGTGTTCGTTTGTCACCGTTATTCTATAAAAAAAATGGTTTTAGCCCCCAAAACGAGATTGCTGGATGATTGATTATAACCAAATATACAGCCAGTTACAAAGCAATAAAATTAGCTTATATGTATGAAGTCTGAAATTATTTTATTGCTTGTAATTAGTTTAAATTCCATTTACTTTTATTTTAATTGTTAACGTCGATAATAACATACCTAAAATTAATTACGAATTTTAATTATGAAAAAGGAAATAAAAATTCCATAAAACTCATTGTTATGTTTTATAATGATATGTAAAATATAATATATCAAAAAATTTTCATTTATATATTAAAATACACTATATGTAATCTATCACGACCAGGATAGGACCACGCTCTCACAGAATACCAGCGTAAAATAGCAGCCTATTGCTGCTGTGGTTCGTATGGTGAGTGTAGAGAACCGGAGACCCTTTTTACTGGAAACGAGGCATTCCATCTTAGCCCTCACGGGTGACAACGCATCTGCATTTTGATTCGTAATCGAGGATAAGTGGAGATATCTATGGGCCACAGCAACCACTTACCATCAGGTGGACTAAGTGCTCGTTTGTCACCCTTATTCTATATAAAAAAGTAGCAATTATCAACAGTAGGTAGTTATTTAGTCTATGGAAGGTATCTCGTAGTTTAAAACGCATAATAAAATTTCTTCTAAGTCTTGTCACATACTAGAACAGACACCACGAAGAAAATCTGTGCGACAGAAGAGGGCACATAGAATAAGGTACAGATACCTTCTTTATGGCACACACTAAGTAAGTTTAAGCCCGCCGGCCCTAACACGAGTTGCAAATACCTAAGGCTGTGCGTATCTTCTAGTACGAATTACATATTAGCACACATTCCACCTGATGGTAAGTGTATGCTGTAGTCCATACACATCTACAATTATCCTCAATTAATAATCGAAATTCAAATTAATTAAGAGCTGTTGTAGCTCAGATGGTTAGCGCTCGCTGGAATGTGCACAGTACTCGAGCAACCCGGGTTCGATCCCCGCCGGCACCAATGAAATTGTTAATTGCAATTTTAAGTGCTGGTTTACCACGTGCTCGGCGGTGAAGGAAAACATCGTAAGGAAACATGCATGTCTGAGAAATAAGAAAAAAAATATTTCGAAGACATGTGAAGTTTGCCAACTGAGAATTGAACTGAGAATTGGGGCAGCGCGGCGGACTTTTCCTTGCCCTAAAACCCTCTCAGAGATGAGTGGACGCCTGTGCCTAGCAGTGGGACGTAAATAGGCTGCAACTTCACTTTACTTTACTTTAAGAATCAAAATTCAAACGCGTGGTCACCCTTGAGGACTAAGATGCAATACCTCGTTTCCAGTAAAAAGGGTCTCCGATACCTACACTCACCATACGAAACACAGCAGCACTGAGCTGCTATTTTACGCTGGTATTCTGAGAGAGCGTGGTCCTTCCCCTGTCGAGGCAACCCATTCGAGCTACAACCATGTTACAGCTGCAGCAAGGATCTACCACGTAAATATAACAGGAAAACAGTCACGATATTTTAGAGGCTAAGCGATCCCCATAAATTTCACCATCGATCTCCATTGGCACTAATGAAATTAACATAGCAATTTTAAATGCTGATTTACCACTTGCTTAGTAGAACCGGTACCGCTATTGGAAAACATCGCGATGAAATTTGTATATTTGAGTAGTTACATAATACTTTTAAATATAGTAAAGTCCGCCAACACCAATTGGGGTAGTGTGGTGGACAATTGCTTACCGAAAATTAACCCTGTCAAAAATGAGGGGAGTCCTGTGTCCAGCATTGATATTACAAAGGCTGTATATTTTTTTTATAGGATAGGGATACAAACAAGCACACAGTCCACCTGATAGTAAGTGGTTGCTGTGGCCCATAGACATCTAGATCTATCCTCGTTTGCAAATCAAAATGCAGATGCGTTGTCACCCGTGAGGACTAAGATGGAATGCCTCTTTTCAGTAAAAAGGGTCTACGGTTCTCTACACTCACCATACGAAATACAGCAGTGTTAAGCTGCTATTTTACGCTAGTATTATGTGAGAGCGTGGTCCTTCCCCGGTCGAGCCGACCCATTCGTGCTACAACTATACTACTAGGTGGTAGAGCCATGCAGTAGCTATATTACTGCATGGCTCTACCACCTATAGATAGTTAGCTTACTATACTTATTTATATGTTTTATCTTAATCGTTATCATCTAAAGACCTTAAAGCATTTTATTTCTTATATTAACACTAATACTCCACGTCGAATCAAGACGAATACTAAATGTCGGGAATAAAAATAAGTAAAATACTTTATTCAGTAGAAGATTTGATATAACACACCAATCCTTACCATACTATGCAAGCATGTGAGAGAGCAGAGTTGAATACTCTCGCACTGGTGATCTAGCGTGCCATTACTATCTGCCAAATTTCGTTACAAGGTATTTGGCTAGATTTTCCTGTTATCAGCTTATCACCAGAACCTCGGCCACCAAAAAGTCGGTTTATACAATTTTTTTGAAAAAAAACTGTTGTATTAAAATTAAAATAAAATTTAGTTCCACCTTGATCATGCATATCCATAAAATTAACTAACTAACAAACTTATAACTACACTTATTGATTGAAGAAATTTGTAGAATTGCATTCAAGTCGCCATTCTGGTGATATTCTTTTGGCAAAACTTCGAGAAACGCAACTAGCGTTCGGAAACCCGATTCCCAAATTTCTAAATGAATATTTAAAACGGCTTGATTTGACAGTCAGATTATATCATTACTATGGAGTGTAGAGAGAAGGAGGACCATCTGTATATATGAAAAGTGTCCCTAAAAACGTGTCCAAGAAGGGTGGCGCTGCAGTAGCATAGGATAAATTAAAAAAAGCGCCAAAAGTAATTAGAATAAGATGGAGAAATAAACAAGGACCGACCAATCCGTTTGGTTTTGTACTACGTAAATAGTTGAGATTTTGTATACTGGCATTTTACTAACTACTCTAATCATGATTTTTTTTAAATATTTGTATTCAGCTGACTTCACTCCGTTCACAACATCTATCTTCATATCGTAGTTTTTCAGACGCCAGCGCTATTGTGGTAGGTTTTGGAACCTCTATATTCAGTAAATAGTAGGACACTTTTTCAACTTTCGCTCCTTATAAGATCATTACTTCAAAATTTTCACAATACCGTTCATTATCTGTTTATCTATTGGAAAAATCAACAGAAAATAAGACATTCGAATAATTACCCTATAAAAAGGCTGAAATCCAATACTTTCTTTTTATAATGTCGCCGGCCACGAAAAATCGTTCAATGGCGGTTCATTTAAATATTGTTACGGAAAACATGTCATTACTGGCTACATGAAAAAAACTCTAAATTTTAATTATCTTTCTGCGTGCAATGGGTTAGTATGCAAATTTGTTAGCAATTTTCATTTTAAATTTTTAATGACTTTACATCGACGTTGGAAAGTTGTTTTTATTGCTTTCAACTCTATACGTCCGTGGCATAGTTTCTGAATTATAGACTGCCGTTGCAAATATCGCTTTAAGTGATTTATTAAGCAACTCTTAGGCGGTTATTACGAATTGAGCTTTTATTATTTCATTTGTTGTACACAAGAAACAGAGAGAGAAGGTTTTTATACGAGATAGAGTCACGTTGAAGTGTATTTGACTCGACCAGAGAATGACCACGCTCATTCAGAGCACCAGCGTAAAGCAGAAAAATAATTCATTTTACTAATAACAAGGTATTGCATCATAATTCTCAGGGGAGACAACTCTTTTATTTTTAGAACTACATCGAGTATATAACATAGCTGACTGAAGGAAAATTTGCTCGATATCAAATAACATTTGTGCTAAATATCTTTTTGTCAGTGTGAATAAGGGACATAAAATATTATGATGGTTAATAGCAATGATGGAATTCTGCAGGAATGTCATCAAAACCCGCAAAGTATAATTAATTGTATGGCCCGCAACTAATTGTAGCCGGTACAATAGAATTCAAAAGAGACCAAGAAATTATTATTGCATAAAGAAAATCTCCCCAAGTGTCGGACTACCGTTAAAAAGAATAAGGATATAAAGAAATATTTCGCATAGTTGCCTTTGTGATAATGCTTAGAATATAAGATATAAAATATTTTAACGAGGTAAAGTCATGCTACAGCTATATTATGGTGGTAGCAAGAATGTGTCACCTCGCCCGGGAAAGGACCATGCTCTCACAGAATACCAGCGTAAAATAGCAGCTTATATCCAATTCTATGTTTTTTATCGTGAGTTTTTTTTATGGAATAGGGGGCAAACGAGCATGCGGCTCACCTGATGGTAAGTGACTACCGCCGCCCATGAACAACCACAACACCAGGGGAATTGCTGGCCTTTTAGAAAGGTGTAAGCTCTTTTCTTGAAGGTTCCTAAGTCGTATCGGTCCGGAAAATTCGCTGGTGGTAATTAATTCCACAAAGAAGTTGTGCGAGGGAAAAAACTTCACAGTGGTGGATCGCCAATCATCCAGATGGTATAGATGGTAACGCGAGTTTTGTCGCGATGTGCGATGGTGAAATTGAGCGGCTGGAATTAGTCCGAACAATTCCTCAGAGCACTCCCCGTGAAAGATGCGATAAAATACGCAAAGAGATGCAACATCTCTACGCAGTGCCAGTGTATCGAGCCGATCAGAAAGAATTCGGTCGTTGACGACGATGCGATTAAATAGTATTCCATGTGCGGCCGAATCTGCACCTTGGCAAGTTTCAGGCGGTGTGCCGGCATGAAATATTACTTTCCCGCTCTGCTGAGCACGCCAAGCTCTTTAGAGGCCAATTTGGCCTTATCTTTCGAGTGACCACGAAACTGCACGTCATTCGATATGTCGACGTCAAGTATTCCGATACTGGTTGAGGTAACAAGGTGAGTACCCTGAAACTGAGGAAACACGACAAATGGGTTCTTTTTAGCAGTAAACGCGTAAACTTGTCTTCTGGGGATTGAACAGGACTAGATTTAGTCACCCCTTATTATGATATGTTTGTTTTTGCAGCATTGAGTTGCTATTTTACGTTTGTATTCTGTGACCGCGTGATCCTATCCGGTCAAACTAACCCATTTGTGCCACAACCATAATATTACGACACTAGTCCAAAACGATTTGATGTTGGAAACAAGGAGTCAACAAGATCTACAGCAGGAATTACAACGTTCACTAGGTCCGTAAGGACAAAAGTTCTATGGCCCACAAGGACCATTTCGCGGGCCGCAGGGTCTCACACAGACCACAGAGCTTACAAAAAGGTGTTCAAGATTAGAAATACTATGCTTGAAGCTGTTGACGAGTATGTTTACCTAGGACAAATCGTCCAACTATAGTTATACAATTTATATGACATAAAAGCTTGTCGCGAGATTTAAGTTTCTATTCATTTCTACTTACTCATATTTACTTTAAAAATTAAAATCAATCAGATCCTGTTTATCTACAAAGGTAAATCTCGCGACAAGCTTTTACATCATATAAATTGTGTAATGAAGTTTTAAAGGAAATGTTTATTTTATTCTTTTTAGCGCATTTAAAAAAAGCTTGTTATAAAAAAAGTTTTTTTTACTTTTAATTTATTTTTTACTTTTTAGTTATCGCTGGACAGGTTTCTCAGTCTGATCATCTCATTCAACGCATCCTTGTTGCAAGGTCGTCTGTCAGTTAATTTCGAACAGTCTAGCTCTTCAATAAGGAGACCTTATAATGATTTTACCCTATTTAAGGCCACGTTTGCTTGACCAGCAGCGAAGAGCTTTGAACCTAAGTATACAATGGCATGGTTGACAGTACTATCGTGTATTTTGTATACTGTGTAAACCCAAGATAATATAATTGACAGCATTCTTCGTTCTGCAGTGTCGTGACTATATTTTGCTGGAAATTCTACTTACCATTGTCGGACTGAGTGGCATCAGGGTGTAACATGATGTCAATCCGTCTGAAATGTTGGTGTACTGGGGTTTTGGAGTCCTCGAATATGATCAATATCGAGCACTTTGACCTATAGGTCAAATTGACAGATTGACATCATGTTACACCCTGATGCCACTCAGTCCTCGGCACGGCCTCATTTTGACTCGGATATTTAGAGGAATGCATTACTTATTTCAGCTTGAAGCTTACTTGTGCCTTACGAAACACAGTTCCAGCTTTGATTTTGGAGTTACCCTTCTCCTAGACAGGTTGCAAACCAATGCTGTTACGCCTATCTCGCCGAATTACACAAGTCAAAGTTAACCAACCGATGCTACAGACTCAAACAATTCGACCTCTATATCATTATCGAGGACTGCAAAAACCCCAGTACACCAAAATTTCAGACAGACTGGAACAACCGAGTTTATGATCACCATCTTATTTTTGGTTAACTCGCTTCGGTTAATTCGTATTTTCAGCAAGTCCTTTCATTATATACCCATATTGTAGGAAAGCATAAAAAAGGTGGTCCGCCATCTTTAGAAGTCCGCCATCTTTAGAAGTCCGCCAAATTGGATTTAGAGTGACGTCACTTTATTTTTTAAGTTACACTAAGCAAGTCCTTTCATTTGAAACCCATATTGTAGGAGTGCATTAAAAATATCTAGCCCGCCATCTTGGGTGTTTCGCCATTTTGGATTTGGAATGACGTCACACAGCTAATCATGCATTGTCACCCAAACTTAACGTGTATACGAAATTTCAGCTCAATCGATTAAAGATATCTGCTTCAAAATTGAGTTGCAAGTTTCCACTCGAACAAACATAGTTGCATACAAGTAAAATAAAAGCTGGTAACCCAAACTATGGAAAGTGCTTTGATCGGATTTTCTCCACGCGCTAAAATAGGCTACAAAAAAACGTTAGTAGAAAAACAACAGTTTCAGTAATAACCCAGAGGTGTTAGACTTGTGATCGATTATTATTATGATGGTGATGATGATGGAGCATACACAACGACCTGATGAAACGTGCAGATAGTTTAAGGCAGTAGGTGGCAATAGTGGACTTCTGATGGGCTCTAATGATAATGATTATGGAACATACGAATGTATTTTTACTCTTCATTTATGTATTTAATTATTAATTAGGAAAGTATTTTAACTGACATTATAAACATAAGAAGCTTAGCGTAAAATAGGAATACGATTTTCGCGCAGCAGTGACTTGAAGTTCATTAATTTTGCTACGGACGCGATACATTTCGAGACCGTACAGAATTTTACTTTTGCAAAACAGGTGCGTTTGTGAATTGTGAATTCGAATTTAAATATTAAAGAGTAATTTATCATATATAAATATATACATTTATATTACGGAAAAATATATTTAAACGTTAAATATATCGATTTGAACGATTCAATTTGTCAATAAAAATATTTTTTTTATTTTCAGTTTGAATATTTTCTCCTGTACCGTGGAGGCAGTTTATATTAATAAATTTCATAAATTCGCTCAGTTGCTTCCTATTTTAGATTATGCTGCTTATCCGGGTATAACTGAGGCGCTGCTTAGCAAACTCGACCGAGGGACTTGAGCAGACTCAATCTGTTTATACCTATATTTTTGAATAGCGCAAGTTTGATCATATATCACAATTTCGCTCAAGACTTAAGTGGCTCGACTTCTGTTTTCGCCGAAACACACACCTTCTAACTACTTTGTATGGTATTTGTCACAATCCTTGTTCCCCAGCTTATCTGAAAGAGCGTTTTACATTCTTAAGCTTAAGTTCGCCTTTGTACCGTTTTTTTTTTTGTTTGAGTGCAATAAAGAATTTTCTATCTATTTATACATTTTTTTACCAACTGACTGTAAGAAGAAGGAGTTTCTTAATTCGTTTTTATCTTGTTTCTTTTTGATGATGTATGTTACGTGATATTTTCGTTAATTATAAACTGATTATTATAATTTTTTTTATTAGATAGGTAATACTTCAGGGGTAATTCCTTATAAAGTTGGGAAAAATACATCCTTAAATGTGGAAAACTAGGAGACGAAACTAAATTTACTTCTTAGGTGGCATTCTAGTTATTAAAATTCATAGTAATAATATCATCATATTCTTTAGTCTACTTGTGATCAATAAGTACCGTATGAATATCAATACCGCATCAAGTAAAGCAATAAACACTAAATATCTAACAGTGTAGACGCCGTGTAAGAATTTCTATTACCCCATATCATCACGTGGATGTCGTAAGAGGTGACAGAGGGAAATTTAAACAAGTGATGGGCTCCAACTCCAAATATTAAAAAACAGCGTTTGAAAACCGTATTGACAAGCATATTAGGCAATGTATGGTATTCTATGTTCAGCAGTGGAGCAAGTTTTATAAACTGTTATGGTAATGGTAAGCGTCAAAATTAAGAAAGCTGACTTCAAAGAACTAAAAAGGTTAAAATAAATAAATAATTTAAAAAAATTCTACATAATTAACTTTTGACATCGGTTATAAGATATAATTTATAGAGTAATTAAAGCATCGGAACTTTCTTTTCTTTTGTAGAAGAGTCGAACGACGCCCTTGAAAAACTGCAACACCAGAGTTTGTTGCATGTCCGTTGATTCATTCTTCTATAATAAAAATTCTATAATAAAAATTTATGTAAAATTATTTTATAGTTCAATTTAAAGTAGTAGGTTGAAATTCGGTAGACTTAAACTTTTGAGGGGATGGGGGACATGTAACATTATTTTATAGGATGAGGGTGACAAACGAGCACACATTCCAGCTAATGGTAAGTAGGTCAAGAATCAACATTACTCTGTGATTATAATGCAGATGCAATGTCACTTTTGAAGACTAAGATGGAATGCCTCGTTACTAGTTAAAATTAAAGTGCTATTTTACGCTGGTATTCTGTTAGAGCGTAATTCTTCCCAGGCCGGACTTGTACGTATGAGTATTCGTACTGTAGTTATATATATAGCTGCATCGTGACTCTACCGCGTATAAGATTAGGATTAAGATTTTTTACGTGCTTGCGAGTGGGAATGCGAGCGCGTGTCCTTTTGTTTGTATGTGAGTGCGTTCATCATACATTAGCATGTTACCAAGCTCTTTTATTCCGTTTGATTTTCAGCAATGCTTATTACTGAACCGAATGTGGTTTCGAACCTTAAAATAAAAAGGATAAACCATTTTCTATCATTAAATTATATTCCTTTAATTATAAGTGTTTTTGGTTTTTTCGTTGTTTCTCAACTTATTCTCATTTTTGTTATTAAACATTGGAATATACCAAACATTAATGACGGAAATACAAAACTTTGATGACGGAAGATACTGCTGCACATCTCCTGTTACAGTTTCTCCCTGTTTTCTCTTACGACACTTACGGGATGATTTGGGATAGTAGATATTCTAACACCACCACCACACGGTCTGGAAAAAATATAATGCTATTTTACAATTGCTGAAGACTATAGAAATCTTAGTTCTCAAAATTTCTGAAAAATAAAGCCTTTTTTCGCTTAATACGAGTAAGAAGGTAATTTATACTGAATATAAAATAAATGTCAACTGTTTAATATTCACGTAAGCGCAAATAACATCACTGGCACGTTCGTTTCGTCGCGCGGCGGAAGGTTATAGAGGTGTTCATGCACAAAATTTTGAAATTTCCCTTCTGCAAATTTGTCCTGATAAATCAATATTATGTAATTCATGGCTGCATTAAAATATAGAGTGGCGGTGGAACTTCAATCTGACAGGTTCTCCACCTAACACTCATGATGATTAGTGTTAATTCACCAATAAGGATAAGTCCTTTTATCACCTAGAGAGCAGCGGCGGACTTTAACGGATTGATTTATAAGTTTTATGGTTAGGGTAAATGGGGGAATAAGCAAACTTTTACTGCAAATGTCTACCATGCCTGCGTTAAAACCTACCGGCTGATGACCAAGAATACGGCGATGGACTTATGTCGTAATATATACTGATGGATTGTATTAGCAATATGAATGGGAGTGTATGAGTTACCAATTCCATTGTGAATTTGGGAATCACTTTTAAATATACATCAGATATCGGCACGTTTCTGAAGGCATCAACGAAAGTAGTGGGGATGGTTAAGCGTACACAAGCACACGAATTAAGTTAACCTGATTTATCATACTTTAATAATTATTACTTACCTTATAATATAAATTATATTCGTTAGTATAAAAATGTTTAAGAATATTCGTTATGTTCACGCATTGTTATTTTTTCTAAATAATTTTCCCTTTCGTCATAAGAGTGCATATCCGTAATATTACAGAGAATCTTGCAATAAATAATGTTACACATTTACTCAAAAATTATTTGTAAGTTTCATGCAGCCTTAAACTAGTTTAATTGTAACAACAAGTTTAGATTAATTGCACGTCTAAAAGTTATGAACATCACTCTTTTTGTCAAAGATTTTAGTATTGCACTATAACCCTGCATTCACTTTATCACAAAAATATAATGTATTAGTATTTAACAAATTGTAATTTTTTATAGCTATGTCCATTTCAAATCTAATAATAAGTTCAATGTATAAATATTGTTGGAGCTCCGAAATAAATAAATAGATTCCTACATAAATATATTTAAAAATAAATGGTGATAAAACAGCTAGGTCGCTTATTTCTTTAATGTACCTCTTGGCCTAATAATGTAATAATTTCGACTAGCTCAATTCTGTAGTATTAATATACTTAATTTCTTTATTATAACTTATACTTTTTTACAACAATTATCCATGAGACATGTTTCTATGGAAATAGTCGAAATAAACCAATTCGCGTCAACAGTAAAATATAAAACCCGACTTAAAAAACTGACAAGAATAAAATAATTTAGAAATTGTTGAAGTAAGTACTAAAACAAAAGTGTATCAAATAATTGAAACCTCTACTCCAAAAGCTATGGAAATATTGTGAGAAATATTTAACTAAGACGTCACATCCGCGGAGCGATTAAACCGTTTTAACGCAATCTTGAATCGATTTGACTCGTTGAATCGTCAAACCGATTTGAACCGAGTTGGTAAACCGAGTTGTCACGTTGCTAAGAAATAGGTAGATAGTGTAAACAACAAATAAATCCGAAATACAATTCCTAATAGAAATATAATCGTATTCAAATTCGTAAAATTTTTTAAACAAAGTTTTAATTTCAGTATTTTGTGTAACTAAAAATATTTTATTTACAAAAGACAAGTGTGTACTTGGCCATGGAAGTAAATTTTAACTAAGTTTTGTAATAAAGTACTTTGGTATTACTTCTAAGGTTAAATAATTACTTATTTTTTTCCGATATAAGTACCTATCTAACAAAATAAAACCGGCAAAGTGCGAGTCGGACCCGCGCACCGAGGGTTCCGAACAAATCCGTAGGTATATATAGTTTAAAATTATTAAAAATATTTTTATTATGTGATGTAACTAAAAATTTATGCTTTTCGCAATTTTTCCTTTATCTGTGCTATAATACGTTGCTTCATACCAAATTTTAAGATTCTGAGTTCACGGGAAGTACCCTGTAGGTTTTGATTCCCTTGCGAATGTCGAAAATTTGCGGCATAAACGGCTGTATCTTTTGATTGCGTTGGCTTAGAAGTTTGCTTCAAGGGACAGTAGACTTGAGTATTTGATATGGATTTCAGCTTGATACCTTCACGCGTCCCTAAGAAAAAGGGACCTGACAGACAGACAGACAGACAGACGGACAACAAAGTGATCCTATAAAGGTTCCGTTTTTTCCTTTTGAGGTACGGAACCCTAAAAATATTTAATTAATTAACTTATTTAAAAAGGTTGTTATTAAATAAATAAATAAATAAATAATTAATTTTCGAGTATCCACCCCTAGGGTCGATACCCGGAAACGCGTGTTCATTTATTGACCGTAGTTTCGCCTTTCCATCCCAAGTACAGTTCTACAGAAAATATATTAATACTTGTAACATATTATTGATTAATTTTTAATTACCACAAAGTTAAACAAAAATCATATAACGTATTGCATTTAAACCAAATTATACTTCCTCGTTTTAAATAATAATAAATAATTTATAAATTCTGCAATATATCCAGGAAATAACCAACACTTATTTCATTATTAAGTAGACGTAATTGTATACCCTGTATGAATTCGTGTCTTTTAATATACATTTGCAATCATTTTCTACATTTCTGTGTTACAAAAGATGTGTTGGCAAAAAACTGGGCTTTTTTTGCAAGCAATTCAAAAACTTTTCTTAATTTGGATGTTTGTCTTTAATTTAATTTTTTATGGTTTAATGCCAAGATTCAGTTTTCAGTTCGGTGAGACACTCCGAATGAATTCCAAATAGCCACATAATTTTCATCCTCGAGCCATGTCTTTTCATCATATTATCATCATTATTCAGTGACGTAAATTTCGAATGATATGTAATCGAACAATAAAAAGTATTTTTGACCTTTAAACAACAATTATATTCGTATTTTATAAGTAGGCTAATATCTACTAAGTAACCTTAGACCAGTTTCTACAATATTTTATATGCGACTATTCACAGCTGAGGTAGAAAATAGGAAGAAAAATAATATACGAATTCCAATTATCCACCCCGTCTGGGATGGATTAACGAACACGCGTTTCCGATTATCCACTCTAGGGTGGATTTCTTAGGATGGATAAAAGAAATAACCCCATCCATATATTATAATCTAAAGTGGCAATGGCTGAGCTATGTGCTCAAAGAACTGACGGGAAGAAAGGTCCTCGAGTGATAATCTCGCACTGGTTAACGAAGTGTAGAGTGGCATCCCACCAGCTGGAGTGACGACCGGAAAAGAGATTCAGCAAGTCGATGAATACAGGTAGCTCAGGACCGCGCACTTGCGATAGCCTGTAACGATGATGAAGATAATGAACCAATGATTAATTGAAGTCTTGTTTGGTATATTTTGTAAACATTACTTAACTATTAAGAGTCTTGGTAGCACAGATGATTAGCACTCACTGTAAATTTCACAGTACGCGAGCAACCCGATTTCAATCACCGCCGGCACCAATGAAATTGTTAATTGCAAATTTTAAGTGCTGATTTTCCACGTACTCGGCAGGGAAGGAAAACATCGTGAGAAAACCTGCATGTCCAAGAAATAAGAAAAAAAATATATTTCAAAAAAACGTGAAGTTTGCCAACACGCATTGGAGAAGCGCGGCGGACACTTACTTGCCCTAAAACCCTCTCAGAAATGAGAGGAGGCCTGTGTTCAGCAGTGGGACTATATTGATGGTCCAATACAGTATGTTCTATACTAAACTATAAACTGAATCGTGTACACAGTTCTTCAAACCTCTTCACTGTAAATGGGAGCCCGCTTATTTATACAGTGAACGCTCAATGCTTATACAGTTGTTGGTGGTTGAAACTTCCTTGAACTTTAAAACACTGACAAGACCCAAATACGTATATTTTTCTAAAATAATCTTAATTAAATATACAGTTTATAACAGCCATAAAAAGTATGATAATCTTGAACATACAATATCTACCGTGTAATGGCGGTGTAAGAATATCCACTACCCCGTATCATCCCGTGGGTGTCGTAGAAGGCGACAAATGAAAACTGGAACATGAAACAGTCAGCAGTGTCTTCCTGATATCAACTTAAAATACTAAAAAACTGCGGTTGGCAACGTTCTTGCCAATCGTGGTAAATATGTTATAACCCCCCATTCGAGGCAATTATGGAGGCAGGCTCTGTTCAGCAGTAAAGTTTTATAGGCTGTAATGGATGGATGAATAAATACAATATCTATAAAAAAAATGGTGAACTTACCTTTTCAAGATACCTCCAGCTGAAATATCTGTATTCTAAAACAAACGGCGCTTAGTCCACGAAAATGTATTCCTATATTACTAAGGCAAATATGTCTTTACAATACAATATATTTCTACTACGTCCACGTTTCTATGTTGTTTTTCCATACATTGATTATTTAAAAAACTAAAAACCTTCTAAACTGACTAAAACTGTTTAGTTAGACCGCCGTATTAACATTCAGCAAACAAATAGAATAAAATGGAATAAGAATAAAATATTTTTTTTCCACTGGTTCAGAAAATATCTCTGTCATGGGAAAATCAGCAAGAAACACAGCGGGATTATTTTTTGTAGGCACATATAATTTTTCAATAATTTTGTACAAGTTTATGAATTCTAATATTACCAGCATGCTAGCAATCACCTGATTTCCAGGGCTCAACTTTATTCATGTGTTCCTAAGTAATATAATTTAACCAATTTGATACCGTTTTTCTTTAATGAAATGTTTAATAATACGTTGAACATTTTCTGGGATTTTGTTGTAAATGCAAGAAAAAACATTGCCCCATAAATTAATTACTACTTCTAAGGAGTCTAGTTACATGGTATTATAAGCTTGTGTTCGTTCCTAGTGTTAAAAGCATAAACATCATTCAAAATAATAGAGAAGTAGAGTTAGAGTAAGAGCAGTAAATTATCAACAACCTATTCTTTCAATTTCTTGAAGCCCGGATATATTCTGAAGCTATTTTGTCAAATATTTAGTAGCGTAAGAAATTGTAGCTACATAGGTAAATACAAAAATCATTTTGTGTTACATAACGTAATATATATATATATATATATATATATATATATATATATATATATATATTTATATAATCTCTTAACCAATAAAGATGTGCGATATAAAGAGTCTACATTCCCACATGCAATATACACTTCCAATTGGAACAGTCGTAAATTGTCCCCCACCTTTTCGCTGCTCCTCGCAGAACACGTTAATATCAAATTTCATTGCTGTTTCCAGTCACGTTTATTTCACGAATAAGACTTCATCACGATTTCATTTGTAATTATTTAAATGCGTGCTACGTAATCTCGAATCTACTTTTATCTACTGCGAACGTCGCTTCTGGGTAACTAACACTTTTACTTAAGTTAACATTGATAAGTTAATTATGAAAGACTGAGATTAAATAAACCCAAAAGATTTACGTTTACGTATTTTACATATTTTTTAGATTTACGTGGTATAGCCATGCTGCAGTTATATTATGGTTGTAGCACGAATGGGTCGGCTCGACCGGGGAAGGACTTCGCTCTCACAGAATACCAGCGTCAAATAGCAGCTTAACGCTGCTGTGTTTCGTATGGCAAGTGTAGAGAACCGGATACCCTTTTTACTGGAAACGAGACATTCTATCTTAGTCCTCACAGGTGACAACGCATCTGCATTTAGATTCATAATCTAACCATCAGGTGGACTGTGTACTCCTTTGTCACCCTTATCCTATAAAAAAAGATGATGACGACACCTAATGAGCTGAATACTGACCGATTGCAAAAAAAAGAAGTGCGATAACACGACGCTTGTAACATATAAGAAAACATCATCATCATTATCATTACAGTCCTTCACAAGTCCACTGCTGAACATAGGCCTCCCCCAAACGAATGCCACAAAGCACAGTCCTGAGCCACATGCATCCATCCACTTCCTGCATATCTTACCAGATCGTCACTCTACCTAGTGGGGAGACGCCCTACACTTCGTCCGCCGGTACGAGGCCGCTACTCGAGAACCATTTTCCTCCATTGGTTGTCGGTTCTTCGATGTCGATGTCTCAGTTCCATAGGTCATCACTGGCAATACGCACTGGTTGTATAGTCTCGTTTTCATGTTTTGAGGTATACCTTACTAGAAAATGTGCCGTAATTTCCCGAACGCTGCCCAACCGAGTTGAATCCGTCGATTGACCTCTCGGTCGAAGTTGGACTTACCTAGTCGGACTATTTATCCCAGGAACAACTTTGAGCTTAGTGCACCCAACAAGTACTGGCATTCTGGACTGGAAAGGATGTGGTATATATCATATACCGCATCCTTTCCTGTCCAGAAGCTTGAAAATGTCTTCCAATGCAGCGGTGAAGAGTTTCGGGGATATAACGTCACCCTGTCTTACACCTCTCTGCATTGGATAGGTTTCGTGCTCTGGTTCTGTACTCGGATAGCCATCGTAGCCCTACTGTACAAGCACTTCAACACTTCGATATACCGACAGTCAACTTGGCACCGCTGAAGGGACTGCAGCACCGCCCAAATTTCGACGGAATCAAAGACATTCTCATAGTCCACATACGCCAGACATAGTGGTAAATTGAACTCCTCGGACTTCTGTACAATTTGCCGACGGGTATTTATGTGGTCTATGGTGCTAAAGCCCTTTCGGAAACCGGCTTGTTCAGGAGGCTGGAAGTCGTCAAGTGTGTGCGCGAGACGATTCGTAATGACTCTTGAAAACAGCACGTAGACGCGGCTCAGAAGGAAAATCGGTATGTAGTTCTTCAAGAGAGCGTAGTCACCTTTCTTGAAAAACAAGACCACCGCACTTCTGCTCCACGCCTCTGGAGTAGTACCACCATGTAGGACGTAAATAAAGAGCTTCTGAAGGACTTCAAGTACCGGTTTTCCACCCGCTTTCAGAAGCTTTGCTGTAATTCCATCCTCGCCGGGAGACTTGCCGTTTTAAGGTGCTGGAGATCCATTCTAATCTCGCTCAGACTGACGTTCGGAATAGTGTCGAATAAGACTCGCTCTTGGATCGTTACTTACACTTTCGCGTGGCTCCAACGATGACGTGTAAAGCTGCTCATAGAATTTCTCAATCTCACTCAAAATCTCATGTGTCTTGGAAACGATACTGCCACACTAGATCTTTAGATTTGACAGTTGGCTCATTCTGGCAGACAGATCTCTGGCAAAGACTTTGGAGCCCTGGTTCCGCTTGATCGCTTCTTCATTACGAGCAGTATTAAAGTTGCGTAAGTTCCGCCGCATGCATTTGGAGATCTGTCTGTTCAGTTGCCTGTATGCTGTTAAATCTACTGAAGACTGCAGCTTCATATCCCGTGTAACAGCCATGAGATCAAGAGTGTGATCGGAGAGTTTTTTTGTTCCTCTGCGGCGGATCTTGCAAAACTTAGCTCCGACCGCATGGACAGTTTCCACGAGCTTGTCAGCCATATCGTCCACTGCATTACAATCTTCTAGGCACTGAAAACAGTTCTGTAGCTCAAGCTAAAAGGTTTCTGATCTTTGGATAAGAGCACGAGAGGGACGGAGCGTTGACTTCATTAGACGTGACCTCTCCAACTCAACGTCTAGTTTCAGTGTGCCTCTCACCATTCGGTGATCGCTGCGGGTTTTCACCATCGCGATCACTGAGACATCACTGAACATTTGTCGTCTGGTCGTCATAATGAAGTCAATCTCATTTTTTGTAGAACCGTCGGGGCTCGACCAGGTCCATTTCCTGTGGGGCCGCTTCTGGAAGGAAGAGTTTATCATAAAGAGTTCCTCTTTCTACATGAAGTCAGCCAGCTGCTGGCCCGTTGGTTTCCGTTGCCTTATTCCAAATTTCCCTACTTTCAGCTCACCGTTCTCTCTTGTGCCTAGTTTTGCGTTGAAGTCTCCCATTAACACCGTATAGTGGGTATTGGAAGAATGCGTGGCTCTAGAGATATTCTCATACATTTCCTCCACCTCCTCATCGGGGTATGCCGAAGTTGGTGCGTAAACCTGTATGACCTTCAGCGAATACCGTTTGGTGATTCTGATTTTAAGATACGCAACCCTCGTCGACACACTCACAATCTTTACAACGTTGTTAGCGAGAGACTTGTTGACGATAAATCCAACACCTCCTTGGGACAGATGGTCGCCCTCCCAGTGATGGAACATGTTGCCGGATTCGAGCATTACCGTGTCCTCTCACTCTCTTTAGACCTTAGATAATCCTATTATGTTCTAGCGCAAATTGTCTATCTCTTCTTCCAACTCCAGGATCTTCTCGTCAGTCCTCAGGGTGCGTGCGTTATAGGTTGCCAGGTCAAGTCGTCGTAGGTGGCAACCAAACCTCCACCGGAGATTCTTAGCACCCCCTGCCCCGCCGTTACCATGATCGCCACCGTAGCCAGGAATAGCGGGGCCGGCGGGGACTGGGGGCCGTCTCATTGTTACTTTCATGGGGAGTATATTGCCATAGTTGCCACGCTTGGCGAGCGGGTTGGCAACCGCAGTTTTTTATTGTTTTTTGCTTTTATCAGAAAGATACTGCTGCCCATCCTCTGCCTCAGTTTCCCTCTGTCGCCTCTTACGACACCCACGGGAACATATGGGGTAGTGAATATTCTTACCCGCCACTATACGGGGAATAGAATAAGAATAATAAAACATATAACAATTAATTACTCAAAATTAGTTAACGGTGGTAGAGCCATGCGGCAGCTTTTGCTTCGCACGGATGGGCCGGCTCGAACCGGGGTGGTACCACGACCTCACAGAAAACCAGCGTGAAGTAGAGGTTTACCTCTGCGTTTCGCTTGGTGAGTGCAGGTGGCCGGAGGCCTGTTTTACTGGAAATGAGGCATTCCATCTTAGTCCTCACGGGTGACAACGCCTCTACATTTTGATTTGTAATAGAGGATAGATGTAGATGTCTATGGGCCACAGCAACCACTTACCATCAGATGGACTGTGTGCTCGTTTGACACCCTTATAATATATAAAAAAAAGTTAAGTGATTGAAAATAAATAAAAACAACAACCTTCTGTATTCAAACGGAAGGTGATAACTTATACTGATATATTTGCTGGAAGATCATTTTAAGAGGTCAGTTTGCCAATTTATTGTATCGAGAAAAAAACTTTCAAAAACGTGTTTTCGGAATTTTTTTTTATCAGATATATGTTCAATCCGCGTTCACTACAGCTAATAAAATTCTTCTGCTCAACACAGGCCTCCACCATAGCATAGCCTAAGAAGAACATAAGTATGTAGTTAGACTGTGCCCATTGGGGTATTCTGTGAGGGGATTTTACCATAGTTGCCTAGCTTGGTAGGCGGATTGGCATTCACACTTTTTATTATTTTAGATTTCCTAAAAGGTGCTGCTATCTATCTCCCGTTTTCGTATCACTTTCAATTATTTTAATAATTTTTTAAATATTTTTATATTATTTACTTTTAATTATTTTTCAATTCTTCTTACACCGCTACTAAAAGGTGTATACGTTTACTGTTAATATATATTTTTCTGCTGCCATTAGTTATATTAGATTTAGCTAAAAGTGGTTTTAAAAGCCTATTTGGGTGTTGTCAACGCCTTCAGTTTTAACAGTGGTAGAGCCAAGCGGTAGCTTTTGCTGTCGCACGGATGGGCCAGCTCGAACCGGGGTGGTACCACGACCTCACAGAATACCAGCGTGAAGTAGAGGTTTACCTCTGCGTTGCGCTTGGTGAGTGCAGGTGGCCGGAGGCACAATTCCCCCCCCCCCCCCCATCAACATGGTAGTGGAATTAAATAAAAGACTACCCCAGGAGGGTACCAGCACCCCTGGAGAATCCCACGCTGAGCATCCACGACCAAACTACTCCACTCCAGCGCAAGGGTGCTCAGGCTGCCCCGCGTATTCTGGGGGGGGGGGGGGGCGAAATTCCGCTCAAGACGAAACCTGCTCGGGGCAAGCGGAGCAAGAAGACAAAGGCAACCCCTGCCACGCTTACCGTGGATTTCTGCAATATCATTCAAACCTTAACGCCGTCCACTACCATCTGGAGATAGCTAAGCCGGCCTTGCTCTTTCTAACCGAGACACAGGTGTCCTCTCTGGCTGATACTTCGTATCTCTCCTACCCGGGGTACAAATTGGAACACTCCTTTGTGCCCCGGGCTGGAGTTTGCGTATACGTCGGAGAGGACATCTGTTTTCGACGCCTCGGCAGTCTTGAAGGTACGGACCTGGCCATCCTATGGCTGCGCGTAGACAGCGACGACCATCCCCGCGTCTACGGGTGCCTCTATAGGTCCCATAGCGGTAATGCTGACACAGATCGACTCATCGACCACGTCCAAATGGCTGCAGACTCCGTGCTACAACAGGTCCCATGCGCGGAGATAGTGATACTCGGTGTTTTCAACGCCCACCACGCTGAATGGCTTGGTTCTCGTTTAACCGATCATGCGGGTAGATCTGTCTATGACTTTGCTTTGGCATATGGTCTAACACAACTGGTTACTTCGCCTACGCGGATCCCAGATGTGGAAGACCATGTACCTTCCCTGTTGTACCTTCTGCTGACCTCTCATCCGGACGGATATCAGGTCTCCGTCGATGCCCCTCTGGGCTCTTCGGACCATTGTCTGATTCGGAGTACGGTGCCACTCACGCTCCAATCGCAGTTGCGATCTACAGCTTGCCGCCGTGTTTGGCACTATAGGTTAGCTGATTGGGACGGGATGCGGTCTTTTTTTGCATCCTACCCTTGGGGGCGGGATTGCTTCTCGCCGGAAGATCCCAGCGTTGTTGCCGATTCTGTTGCTGATGTGGCATTTCAGGGTATGGAACTTTTTATTCCATCCTCTGTGGTGCCCATCGGAGGCAGATCCCAGCCATGGTTTGGTCGCTCCTGTAAAATAGCATCACGCTATAAGCAGGATTGCTACCAGGCCTGGGCTGACGCATCAACGTCTCGGGATGTAAATACCAGCGCACTTAAAAAGAAGTATAATTCCGCCTCCAGTTCCTTCAAAAGCGTCATTGCCAAGGCAAGGTCTGAGCACATTGGCAGAATTGGCGAGAAGCTAGTTCGCCTTCCTTCGGGAACCCGTGCATTCTGGTCTCTCGCTAAGGATGTCCAAGGGAACTTCTGTCAGTCATCTCTTCCATCTCTGCACAGAGAGGACGATTCACTGGCTCATGCCGCAAAGGAGAAAGCCGATCTGTTAAGCTCTCTTTTTACGTCCAACTCGACTCTAGATGACGGGGGAACACACCGCCGACCATCCCGCGATGTGAGTGCTCCATGCCGGATGTGCGATTTACACAGCGCTCGGTCCGCAAAGCACTCTTCGCCCTGGACGTCAGCAAGTCGTGTGGGCCCGATGGAGTCCACCCCATTGTGCTGAAGACGTGTGCTCCGGAGTTGGCACCGGTTTTAACGCGTCTTTTCCGGTACTCCTACTCCCAAGGCGTAGTCCCGAACTCATGGAAGACAGCTTTGATGCACCCGATCCCTAAAAAAGGTGACCGCTCAGACCCGTCCAACTACAGGCCTATCGCCATCACCTCCTTGTTCTCCAAAATAATGGAAGCCGTTATAAACTGCCAGCTCATGAGGTACCTTGAGGATCACCAGCTGATTAGTGACCGCCAGTACGGTTTTCGTCGGGGTCGATCAGCTGGTGATCTTCTAGTCTACTTAACTCATAGATGGGCGGAGGCAGTAGAGTCCAAGGGGGAGGCATTAGCCGTTAGTTTGGACGTAGCGAAGGCCTTTGATAGGGTCTGGCACAAAGCGCTTCTTTCGAAAGTTCCTGCCTATGGGCTTCCTGAGAAATTGTGCAAATGGATCACCAGTTTCCTTGCTAATTGGAGCATCAAGGTCGTAGTAGACGGGCATGCTCTTATCTCAAGCCTATCAACGCTGGTGTTCCACAAGGTTGCGTGCTATCACCAACGCTGTTTCTCCTGCATATCAATGATATGTTGCTAACTGGTAGAATTCACTGCTATGCAGACGACAGCACTGGTGATGCCTTATATACCGGCCGTGCCAATATTTCTCGGGAAAACGTCGCCGAGTACCGGGACAAACTTGTGTCTGAAGTCGAGTCTTTGCTTAACAAAGTCTCGGATTGGGGCCGACTAAATCTATTCCAGTTCAATCCCCAGAAGCCATCCAGTTAAATCCTTAGAAAACATAAGTTTGCGCGTTTACCGCTAAAAAGAAACCCTTTGTCGTATCTCCTCAGTTTCAAGGCACTCCCCTTGCTGCCTCAGCCAGTATCGGAATCCTTGGCGTCGACATATTGAATATTGTGCAGTTTCGTGGTCACTTGGAAGGGAAGGCCAAATTGGCCTCTAAAAAGCTTGGCGTGCTCAGCAGAGCGAGACAGTATTTCATGCCGGCACATCGCTTGCAACTTTACAAAGCGCAAGTTCGGCCCCACATGGAATACTGTTCTCATCTCTGGGCCGGGGCACTCCAGTGCCAGCTCCTTCCACTTGACCGCATCCAGCGCAGAGCGGTTCGAATCGTCGACGACCGAGTTCTTTCTGATCGGCTCGATACACTGGCACTGCGTAGAGATGTTGCATCTCTTTGCGTATTTTATCGCATCTATCACGGGGAGTGCTCTGAGGAATTGTTCGGACTAATTCTAGCCGCTCAATTTCACCATCGCACATCGCGACAAAACTTGCGTTATCATCCATACCATCTGGATGATTGGCGGTCTACTACTGTGCGATTTAGAATAAGTTTTCTCCCTCGCACGACTTCCTTGTGGAATCAATTACCACCAGCGAATTTTCCGGACCGATACGACTTAGGAACCTTCAAGGAAAAAACTTACACCTTTCTAAAAGGTCGGCAACGCATCTGCAATTCCCCTGGTGTTGCGGTTGTTCATGGGCGGCGGTAGTCACTTACCATCAGGTGAGCCGCATGCTCGTTTGCCCCCTATTCCATAAAAAAAAGTACTAATCAATTCATGAGAGACCAACAGAGGTTAATTTAAAATAGCGAAGACGAATCGTGCCGTGAAGTAACAGTTCAGTGCAAAATATGGGCATAGACTCCTCTTATTTCTAAAAGCGTTATAGATCAAGGAAAATTTCTACGCGCTGCGCTCCGTAACTGTACGTTTTGGCGGAATTAGGGGTTAATATGTCTACACTTGGTAAGTAAATGTAGATATATTAACTCATTCAACATTATCTTAAGATTTTTTAATATAGAAGATACATAATATAACAACAGATACAAAATACGCAACAGGCAGTATTTGCTTGATAAAATATATTCGGTTTCACAAGAAGTCGCTCGACAACTGATACTGCTTTTGAGCTGATTAAATATATCTTCAGTGCATGGGAGAATTTACAGGATGTAACAGTGGTAGAGCCACGCGGCAGCTCTTGCTGTCACACGGATGGGCCGGCTTGAACCGGGGTGGTACCACGACCTCACAGAATACCAGCGTGAAGTAGAGGTTTACCTCTGCGTTTCGCTTGGTGAGTGCAGGTGGCCGGAGGCCCTTTTTACTGGAAATGAGGCATTCCATCTTAGTCCTCACGGGTGACAACGCATCTACATTTTGACTTGTAATTGAGGATAGATGTAGATGTCTATGGGCCGCAGCAACCATTTACCATCAGGTGGACTGTGTGCTCGTTTGTCACCCTTATCCTATAAAAAAAAAATAAAAAAAATGCATTGGTTATATTCTTTGACCTTTCCAAACCCTTCGATTGTATAACCTATGAGACATTAATCAGGAAACTTCAACACTACGGTGTAAGAAAAGATGGTCTTAAATTAATTATTTCATATGCACGTTACAGAACGCAAGAAGTTATCCTTAATAGTATGAGCGCTTCCAGGTCGATAGTACTAAAATATACGTGTCTCATGGCTTAATTCTCGATCTCTTTGTATATATTAATGACTTACCTTACATATAAAGGGTTAACCATAATATAGTATCATTTGCTGATGACACTTCATTAATTTTCAAATTAAAACGACAATTACTCAAATATCATTAAGAAAATAATACTATATCTGAATTAGCAAATTGGTTTACGTTAATAATTTGTATTTAAATGGCACTAAAACAAAAAGTATAAAATTTATAACTCCAAATAAGAAACATTTAAATACTAATGTAATTTTAAATGGAATTAGAATCACACTAGACGCGAAGCTTCAATGGAGCCACTATATATCAAAATTAGCAAGCAGATTTAATTCAGCGTGGTAGAGCAATGCTGCAGCTATATTAATGGTATAGTTGAAGCACGGATGGGTCAGCTCGACCGGAAAAGGACCACGCTCTCACAGAATACCAGTTGTGTTTCGAATGGTTAGTGTAGAGAACCGGAGACCCTATTTACTGGAAAAGAGGCATTCTATCTTAGTACTCACGGGTGACAACGCATCTGCATTCTAATTCGCAAACGAAAATAAATGTAGATGTCTATGGGCCACAGCAACCACTTTTCATCAAGTGGACTGTATGCTCGTTTGTCATCCTTATTCTATAAAAAGCATATGCTGTAAAAAAGATTACAAATCTTACCAGTGTTGAAAAACCTGAACTTGTTTACTTTCGCTATTTCTATATCATAATGACGTATGGTATTTTGATATGGGGACACGCGACTGACACTGAAATTATATTTGTTTTACAGAAGCAGGCCACAGGAGCAACCTATGATTTTAAACCTAAAGAATCGCTCCGACAAAAATTTAAGGATTAATGTATTAACTTTGGCCTCTCAATGCATTTATGAAAATGTAATATACGTACACAAAAATAAAAATAGTTTTACAAAAATAAGTGATATTCATATTGTAAATACTAGGAACAGACACATCTCAGTAGTACCAGTTACTCGACTCCACCGAGTAATTTATTCTTGGGGTTATGTATACGCGTTTGCATCAAAATCCCAGAAAACATACAAAATTTGACCTGCTCAATGTTCAAAAAGATTATTTAACTAAGTTTGTTTAAAAATAAGTTTGTATAAAAATTCTTATTATAATATTAAGGAATTTATGTATGATAGGAACCCCTGCGAATGAGGTGAACCGCTACCAGGCTATTTCTAATTTGTATTGTGTTGTTTATTGTGTAAAATACTCGATCGTAAGCTGTATCTTACTGGTTCTTCCCAGGACAGAGATTTTGTTTCAAAACTAGTGGTAATTAAACATAAGTGTGACTTTCAGTAAGTATTATTCTACCTACATTGAAAAAAAAACGTTTCTGTTTCTGTTTTTATTCCTATTGGGTTGTTAGTGTTACACTACATCCATTACAGCCTATAAATATCCACTGCTAAATATATGCCTCTCCCCTTCCTTGCCTCATAGAGATGATCATAGGGGTTGGCAACCGCAGTTTTTTTATTATTTTGATTTGTTATTAGGAAGATTTTGCGGCCTATATCGTGTTTCTGTTTCCCATCGTCCCTCTTACGGAAATCATAGAAAATTCTTATGATGTATTCTTGAAAACGCCTTTGTCTAACATTACTTTTGAAATTACTTTCGAATATAATTATTATGATAGGCTAAGTTGCGAAGTCTTACCTTATACCAATCAAAACTCAGAAATTATTCAATTTTCTAAAATCTGCGTTCAGCAAATAATTTTAACATGATACGACGATATCATAAATTTCTTTGAGACAGGTCCCAGGTGTTTCCTCTCTTGTAGAATTATAGGATCGTAGCAAACAAGAAATTGTGAATCGAAATACGTTTTTAACGTACCAGTCGGAAATTATAGTTTCTGTGATATTTACCGGCTACGAATTGCGGGACAGCGATTACATACAAGATAGTAATTTCGGTTGCAATTATAGTTTATTTTCAACGTGTAATCTGTAAACTATTAAAGGCCATTTTCTGTTATTCTACTAAAGATAATGTGAGACATGCGAGAGTTCAAAAAACTGAACTTTTTCATGAACTGAGCTGTGATGATCCTGATAATTATTTTAATCTATACTTGTGTTCCTGATCAGGATACTGGGATAAAGTTATTAAATTATTGCAAATTTTCGAGTCAATCAGCCGCTTGCTGGTGAAAATTACGTTAAAAGGTTCCAATATATAAATAGATCGATAGATAGATACACGCAAAGCTAATAAAAGCATGTTAAAATGAGATTCTGTATCTCTATTTCGAAGACATAATGAGTTACTATGACGCTATAATGACGTAATTATGAACCATAATATACTGTATTTAAACAACAAAAAATTGAAAATGAGGATTCGTAACGTAAATTATAAGATGATACCAAAAAAAAAACGATTTTTTTTAAATATTTTTTCTTTTAGGGTTGTTGCGATTTCTAATTTGGGTACGATACATATATTTCATAAACCAAATATTGCACTATATTATGTATGTAATGTGTAGTCCTAAAACCGAAGAGTGAATAAACAGTTCAATAAAATAATTTTTCTGTGGAGAATATACAAATAAAAGACAGAATACAAAAGCGTGTTCACCGCAAAGTAATAAAACGATACGACATTGTTTAACCGTCATATTTGTCATGAGCCTACCCTTTTCATTCCACATTCAACAGCAAAAAAAAAAACATTCAAATAAATCTGATGACGATTATGAGAATTCCCTGTATAAAATAATGATAGGTTTAAAATTGAGTCCAGCAAGATTTAATTTTTGAAATTATACTTCTTTTCTTTTTCTTTAAAAATGATGAGAGTGAATTTTTATGACGCGCGCGCACACCGACACCTAAAAACGACACCATGAAGTTGTAACGCTAGGGGCGCGCACACTGACACTTATAAGCGACAACTTCATTGGATAATTGTCTTGTCAAGTTTTCGTGACAACTGATTACTATATATAAGGTAATTAATTATTCAGATATATATGAATCTACAAGACGTGTTTTCTTTAAGTTATTGTAGAGTATTTAAGCCATATTGTAGGCTTATGAAAATACTAAGATCTGAGAGTTGAGTTGTCATTCAATAAAAAGTATAAATTTAATTTGTGTTTTAGTGGCGAAAACCTCATAATACGCAATATTTGGCGAAGAGATTCTTATTCACGCATTATTGAGTGCAATAAAGTTAAATAGTTACAAATAATTAATGTCAAATAAAGGAAATTTGTTGTTCGGTAACAACCTCACATTTTATAACCACATGCAAGGGTGGAATATTTTTAAGAGTCAATTTGTCCAGCCTGTATGGCAAATAATTATCATAACGACACTGACAAAACAAAAGTTATGAATAGAGCCTTTTTACTCACATCATTAGCAGGAGATACATATACAGTAAAACTAGAAGACTAAGCTTACAAGACTATTATTGAGAAGATTGACAACCAGTTTTCTTCAAATAAATGTATAATACTTGCCGAAAGATATGTTTTTTATAAAGCGGATCAAAAACTAGACGAAGACTTAACTAAGTGTGCGGCCCGGGTTCGACATCTCGCACAGTTTTATTGTTTTAAGATAGAATTAGAGAGACATTAAGAGGCAAGTTTGTGCTAGGATTGGCGAATGCCGAGGAAAAGCAAAAGTTTTTTAGTGAAAAACTCGATAGCTTGACATTCACCAAAGCGTTGGAATTAGCACAAAGCGTACAATTCGCTCGCTTTGCAGTTCAAAGGTCCTTGTAAGATGACAGACTAGCTATATCATCAGCGGCAGCGCAACCCCTTTTCATTTCGAGATCCCGAGAAAATTATGTTCGTCAAACTACAGAATAAAACATATCTTTTTTTTATAGAAGTAGGGTGACAAACGAGCACAAAGTCCCCCTGATCGTAAGTGGTTGCTGTGGCCCATAGACATCTGAATCTATCTTCGTTTGCGAATTAAAATGCAGATGCGTTGTCAGCCGTGAGGTATAAGATAGAATGCCTCTTTTCCAGTAAAAAGGGTCTCCCGTTCTCTACACTCACCATACAAAACACAGCAGCATTAAGCTGCTATTTTACGCTGGTATTCTGTGAGAGCGTGGTCCTTCCTCGGTCGAGCCGACCCATTCGTGCTACAACTTTACTATTAATATAGCTGCAGCATCGCTCTACCAAGTGTGTCTCTTGCTTGGTTTGTGGATATAAGAACCATACTAAAGATAAATGTCGATGTTCCGTATTTGATATCTTTTTCTTTTTTTTTCATTAATGTTTCGGTATAATTTTATAACTAGAAATAGTGCGATTTGAAAGGAAAACATTTCGTCTTATGCATAACATTTCGAATAAATATTTTTTCTTACTAGCAAGCACTCTTTAACTTTGAAGCGAGCAACCTTTTTTTCAACTACTCCCGCAATGACCGCTAGTAACGGCCAACTTCCTCGTCAACGCTAGCACAAACGCTTTTGACGGTACACATTACGTGCGCGTTTCGTTACCAACAGTAGATAAGATCTCATTCCCCTGCTTCATCGAATACTAAGGCAGTTTTCCATACCTGACCTGTGGATAAAAGAACAATAGTGGACACATTTGGCCAGAAGATACATCATACCGGTCCCGGTAAACGTCGGGCAGCTCAGAAATTACCCAGGTGAGTGTTTGCCAGGTCTTATGTGTACATAACAGTCGATATGCGAATTATTTTTGTCAAAAGTGTAATATAAAGGGCATTTAAAACGTATTTGTAAGAGTGGTTACAAGAGCAACTATTATTTGAAGGTGGATGAAAATGATTTAGTGTACTTCATACGATTTTTATAATATAGGCTGTTTAAATGGTATACTGATGAGAGCAGTCGTGTCGAAAGCGAATTTCATATGAAATACATAGTGGCAGTGCTATATCTGTTCAACTGGAGAATGTTTTTCTATACTTTTTTTACAATAATTATTAATCAAACCATTGTAACGTCATTTTAAATTGCTAAAACGTCTCGAAAATATTTCTTTTAGGTTATTGTTTATTACCGGTGACGTTTAAAATTCTTGTGAAATTATTCGTTTTTATATAATTAAAACCGATGTAAAACAACCCGTTCTATTAAGTGGTGATTTTATTACGTCATTTAGTATAAAACTGTGTATTGGTGACTGTAACAACTTACAACATAACGACTTAGTAAAACAACTGAAGGAAACATATTCACCGTTGCTTACAGTTGAACTGGGGAGTTTTAATAAATATAAAGTAAGAATAAATAAGATGGTCGCGGAGAAGTTTTTGGCCAAAAACCAAAAAGTTTTTTGTGCGTTCATAGACTTGGAGAAGGCTTATGACAGAGTGGACAGGGATGTGTTATGGCAAACACTGAACTCATTTGGGTTGAGCGCTGGCTTGATACAGGCATTGAAGTCTCTATATAGGGACTCTAGTGCTTGTGTCAGGATCAACGGGGCCTACTCGGACTGGTTTGGCATCCATAAAGGTGTCAGACAGGGCTGTGTGGCTTCCCCGTGGCTGTTCAACCTATTTATGGACAGTTGTTTGGAAAATTTGAAAGCAGAAGAATGCGGGTTAAGAATGGGTGAGTTAACCGTCAAATGCCTTTTGTACGCCGATGATCAAGTCATACTTGCGTCGTCGGCAGCCGAGTTGCAAATGATGGTTACATTAATGAACAGGACATTAAAAGAAAAGGGAATGAAAGTGAACGCAAGTAAGACGAAAGTTATGGTTTTTGAAAGAGAAGAAAGTAAAACGATATGTGAAATAAGAATAGAAGGGGAGTTGGTAGAGCAAGTAGATGAGTTTGTGTATTTGGGATGTGTGTTTAGCAGGGATGGTAGATATGATCAGGATATAGAACGACGAGTGAATGCAGGAAATAGATTGAATGGGGCTCTACACTCTATTGTGAAAAGTCAGAATGTGTCCAAAAAGGCAGGTTTGGCAATTCACAATGCTGTGTTAGTGCCTACTTTAATGTATGGTAGTGAAAGTTGGGTATGGCAGAAGAAGCACGAGAGTAGAATAAATGCTGTAGAAATGCGGTCATTACGTAGTATGCTAGGGCTGAATCTGAATGACAGGGTGAGAAATAGTGTGATAAGAGAAATGTGTGGTTTGCAAGAT